>SJXQ01010508.1:317441-429117 GCA_006408695.1 Aepyceros melampus
CCTAATTAAGCTTGAAAACTTTAGCAAAGCAAAGGAAACCATAAAGAAGATGAAAAGACAACCCTCAGAATAGGAGAAAATATTAAGAAATGAAGGAACTGACAAAAGATTAATCTCCAACATATATAGCTCATGCAGTTCAATATTAATGAAATAACAATCCAATTGAAACATAGGCAGAAGACCTAAATAGATATTTCTCCAAAGAAGGCATACAGATTTCCAGCAAACATGTGAAAAGATGCTCAACACCACTAATTATTAGAGAAATGCAAATCAAAACTTAAATGAGGTATCACCTCACATCAGTCAGAACGGCTGTCATCAAGAAATCTATGAACAATAAATCCTGAAGAGGGTGTAGAGACAAGGGAATCCTTCTCATGCACTGTTGGTGGGAATGTAAACTGATACAGCCACTATGGGGAACAGAATGGGGGAGGGGTCCTCAAAAAGTTAAAAGTAGAGTTACCACGTGATCCAGAAATCCCACTACTGAGCATATACCAAGAAGACACCATAACTCGAAAAGACACACGCACCCAAATGTTCGCTGTAGCACTATTTATAATATCCAGGACATGGAAACAATCTAAATGTCCATCAACAGAGAACTGCATAAAGAAGAAGTGGCACATATATGCAATGGAATAGTACTGAGTCACAAAAGGAATGAAATTGGGTCATTTATAGAGGTGTGAATGGACCTAGAGGCTGCCATGCAGTGAGATAAGTCAGGAAAAAAAAAAAAAAATATATATATATATATATCATATATCACACATATGTGGAATCAAGAAAAATGGCATAGATGATCCTATTTCCAAAGCAGAAATAGAGACACAGACATAGAGAACAAATGCATGGTAACAATGGGGGTAGGTGGAGTGGGATGAATTTGGAGATTGGGATCAACATATATACATTATTGTTATCATGTATAAAATAGATAAGTAATGAGAACCTACTGTATAGCACAGGGAAGTCTACTCAGTACTCTGTGGTGACCTAATGGGAAGGAATTCAAAGAGGGGATATATGTGTATATATATATAGCTGATTCACTCTTTTGTAGAGTAGAAACTAATGCAACATTATAAAGTAAATATACTCCAATAAAATTAGTTTAGAAAATTAAAAAAATACAATGAGAAAAGGATAAGAATAAAAAATATACTGGAAAAAATGTATTAAAGATGCTTAATCTCATTAGTTACTGAGGGAAATGTAAACTGAAAGAAGAGTTTTGCTCCTAGAACATCAACTTCAGGGTCAGTAAGAGACAAGGGACAGGCTTTTCCTGTGTTGCTAATGGAAGTGTAAATTGGGTAAGACAACTTGGCAGTATTAAAATGAAAAAATGAAATTCTCCCCAATTATACTTCTTGCATTTTTATTAAAAGAAAATAACACTCTTTTTATTCAGTTCAGTTCAGTCACTCAGTCATGTCCAACTCTTTGCAACCCCATGGACGCATGGACGCATGCCAGGCCTCCCTGTCAATCACCAACTCCCAGAGTTTAACCAAGCTCATGTCCATTGAGTCGGTGATGCCATCCAACCATCTCACCCTCTGTCATCCCCTTCTCCTCCTGCCTTCAACCTTTCCCAGCATCAGAGTCTTTTTAAATGAGTCAGCTCTTTGCATCAGGTGGCCAAAGTTTTGGGATTTCAGTTTCAACATCAGTCCTTCCAATGAACACCCAGGACTGATCTCCTTTAGGATGGACTGTTTGGATCTCCTTGCAGTCCAAGGGACTTTCAATAGTCTTCTCCAACACCACAGTTCAAAAGAATCAATTCTCCGATGTTCAGCTTTCTTTATAGTCCAACTCTCACATCCATCCATGACTACTGAAAAAACCATAGCCTTGATTAGATGGACCTTGGTTGAGAAAGTAATATCTCTGCTTTTTAATATGCTGTCTAGATTAGTCATAACTTTCCTTTCAAGGAGCACGTGTCTTTTAATTTCATCGCTGCAGTCACCATCTGCAATGATTTTGGAGCCCCCCAAATAAAGTCTCTCACTGTTTCCCCATCATTTGCCATGAAGTGATGGAACCAGATTGCATGGTCTTACTTTTCTGAATGTTGAGCTTTAAGCCAACTTTTTCACTCTCCTCTTTCACTTTTAGCAAGAGGCTTACAAAGAGGATGTACATTCACGTGTCCATCAACACCACAGTAATCTAAGGCAAGGGCTCAGCTATTAATGCTGAAGAAACTGAAGTTAAATGGTTTAATGAAGACCTACAAGACCTTCTAGAACTAACACCAAGAAAAGATATCTTTTTCATCACAGGAAATTGGAATGCTAAAGTTGGAAGTCAAGAGATATCTGGAGTAACAGGAAAAAGTTTGGCCTTGGAGTACAAAATGAAGCAGGGAAAAGGCTAACAGAATTTTGCCATGAGAACACACTGGTCACAGCAATCACCTTCTTTCAACAACACAAGAGACGACTCTATACATGGACATCACCAGTTGGTCCATACCAAAACCAGATTGAATATATCCTTTGCTGCTAAAATGGAGAAGCTCTATACAGTCAGCAAAAACAAGACTGGGATCTAACTGTGGCTCAGATCATCAACCCCGAATGGCAAAATTCAGGCTGAAATTGACGAAAGTAAGGAAAACCATGGGGAAACAGTGGAAACAGTGTCAGACTTTATTTTGGGGGGCTCCAAAATCACTGTAGATGGTGATTGAAGCCATGAAATTAAAAGACGCTTACTCCTTGGAAAAAAAGTTATGACCAACCTAGATAGCATATTCAAAACGGAGACATTACTTGCTGACTAAGGTCCATCTAGTCAAGGCTATGGTTTTTCCTGTGGTCATGTATGGATGTGAGAGTTGGACTATGAAGAAGGCTGAGGGCTGAAGAAGTGATGCTTTTGAACTGTGGTGTTGGAAAAGACTCTTCAGAGTCCCTTGGACTGCAAGGAGATCCAACCAGTCCATTCTGAAGGAGATCAGCCCTGGGATTTCTTTGGAAGGAATGATGCTAAAGCTGAAACTCCAGTACTTTGGCCACCTCATGCGAAGAGTTGACTCATTGGAAAAGACCCTGATGCTGGGAGGGATTGGGGGCAGGAGGAGAAGGGGACAACAGAGGATGAGATGGCTGGATGGCATCACAGACTCGATGGACATGAGTCTGAGTGAACTCCGGGAGTTGGTGATCGACAGGGAGGCCTGGCGTGCTGCGATTCATGGGGTCACGACTGAGTGATTGAACTGAACTGAAGGAAAACCACTAAATCATTCAGGTGTGACCTAAGTAAACTCCCTTATGATTACACAGTGGAGGTGACAAATAGATTCAAGGAACTAGATCTGGTAGACAGAATGCCTGAAGAACTATGGATGGAGATTTGTAACAATGTACAGAAGATGGTGCCCAAAATCATTCCCAAGAA
Organism: Aepyceros melampus; assembly: GCA_006408695.1. Taxonomy (NCBI): domain Eukaryota; kingdom Metazoa; phylum Chordata; class Mammalia; order Artiodactyla; family Bovidae; genus Aepyceros; species Aepyceros melampus. The sequence goes on from SJXQ01010508.1 coordinate 320,871, forward strand.
AAAGAAATGCAAAAAAGCTGAGTGGTTGTCTGAGGAGGTCTTACTAATAGCTGAGAAATGAAGAGAAGTAAAATGCAAAGGAGACAGAGAAAGATAATGCAGAGTTCCAGAGAATAGCCAGGAGAGATTAGAAAACCTTAAGTGATTAACGCAAAGAAATAGAGGAAAACAATAAAATGGGAAAGACTAGAGATCTCTTCAAGAATATTGGAGATACCCAGGGAAAATTTCATGCAAAGATGGACTCAATACGACACAGAAAGGGCAAGGATCTAACAGAAGACAATATTAAGAAGATCTGGCAAGAATGCACAGAAGAACCATACAAAAAAGGTTTTAGTGGCCCAGATAACCACAATGGTGTGGTCATTCCCCTAGAGCCAAATATCCTGGAGTGTAAAGTCAAGTGGGCCTTAGAAAGCATTAATATGAACAAAGCTAATCAAGGTGGTGGAACTCCAACTGAGCCATTTCAAATCCTACAAGATGATGCTGTTAAAGTGCTGCATTTAATATGCTAGGAAAATTGGAAAACTCAGCAGTTGCCATAGGACTGGAAAAAGGTCATTTTTCATTCCAACTCAAAGAAAGGCAATGCCAAAAAATTTTCAAACTACCACACAATGGCACTCATTTCAACCACATGCACTAGCAAGGTAGTGTTCAAAATCCTTCATTCTAAGCTTCAATAGTGTGTGAAGCGAGAACTTCTAGATGAACGAGCTTGATTTAGAAAAGGCAGAGCAATCAGAGATCCAGTTGCCAACATCTACTGGATCAAAGAAAAAGACAGTGAATTCCAGAGAAACATCTGCTTCTGCTTTATTGACTATGCTAATGCCTTTGACTGTGTGGACCACAACAAACTGAAAAATTTTTAAAGAAATGGGAATACCAGACCACCTTACCTGTATGCAGGACAAGCAGCAGCAGTTAGAATTGGACATGGGACAATGGACTAGTTCAAAATTAGGAAAGGAATATGTCAAGCCTGTATATTGTCACCCCACTTATTTCACTTATATGCAGAGTACATCATGTGAAATGCCAGGCTGTGTGAATCACAGATGGAATCAAATTGCCAGGAGAAATACCAACAACCTCAGTTTATACAGATGACACCACTGTAATGGCAGAAAGTGAAGAGGAACTAAAGAGCCTCTTGATGAGGATGAAAGAGGAGAGTGAAAAAGCTGGCTTAAAGTTCAACATTCAAACAACTAAGATCATGGCATCTGGTCCTATTACTTCATGGCAAATAGAACTGGAAAAAGTAGAAGCAGTGACAGATTTTATTTTCCTGGGCTCCAAAATCAATGTAGATGGTGACTGCAGCCATGAAATTAAAAGACACTCCTTGAAAGGGAAGCTATGACAAACATAGACCACCTATTAAAAAGCAGAGACATTACTCTGCCAGCAAAGGTCCATATAGTTAAAGCTATGGTTTTCCAGTAGTGATGTGCGAATGTGAGAATTGAAAGATAAAGAAGGCTGAGTGACAAAGAATTCATGCTTTTGAAGTGTAGTGTTGGAGAAGACTCTTGAGAGTCCCTTGGACTGCAAGGAGATCAAACCAGTCAATCCTAAAGGAAATCAATCTTGGAAGGAAATCAATTCATTGGAAGCTGAAGTGCCAGTACTTTGGCCACCTGATGCAAAGAGCCGACTCACTGAAAAAGACCTTGGTGCTGAGAAAGACTGAGGGCAGGAGAAGTGAGTGATAGAGGATGAGATGGTTGGATGGCATCACTGACTCAATGGAGATGAGTTTGGGGCAACTCCTAGAGAGAGTGAAAGCCTGGCATGCTGTCATTCATTAAGTCGTGAGGAGTTGGACACGACTTGGCAACTGAACAACAACAATTTATGCACTGTTTGAAATAGCAAAATATTGGCAACACTGTATGTATCCAGCAATATGAACCACTTCTAATACTGTATTATCTATATGCACAGATAAAAAGAAACACTATGTGGGCAGAGAAAAGGAATTCCATAGACTTGTATATATGCAGACATAAAGGAAGGCATTTTTACATAAATATAGGCACCACCTGTTTTAGGTATTTGTTTGCCCTGAATCCTCAACATTTTAAACAATGCTTGGCATATAGATTCTCAGTTTAAAATCTCTTGAATAAATGAGTAGGGGAACGAGGCTCTTTTTTTTAAAATAACTTATGCTTACAACTTTATTATATAGATGTACAAAATACACATAGAAGTTCACTTGAGTCTTTTATTTGAAAATTCTTGCAACTTTTCAAAGCACACACTAAACCATGAACCACAGCTGACAGCCATCTTTGACCCTGTCCTTGTGATCTTCTTGGCAACATAATTTGCACCCTGTAGGAACGAAGATGACTTCTTCCTATGACAAGGCTGTGTTCGACACTGGTTAATTAGCACACAGATGGCAGGGAGGCTGCCCATTTTACCCCCTACTATAGAAACCACACATTTATATGCAGCACATATTGCAAAGTGGAATATTTGCACAAGTCATATGGCAGTAATCAGGTCCTCACTTTAGAAAGTTAGAATGAAAAGAAGGTAATGATTATGAACTTCAAAGTACAGTGCACTCAAATAATTGGACAAGCTTCATTGAGAAAAGAGAGGCACAATGTACTGTGCTGTTCTTATACTTTAATTCTTAATTCTTAGAAAAGGAAATATATATATGAAATTTATCTATGCTGATCAAGCAGTTGGTAATGTAAGTATAGCATGGTTTAAAGGAAAGGAGGAGAAATACCACATACACTTGTTTTAAAAATGCATTTTGAGGGTTTTCTTCAAATGTAAAATCTGAAAATAGTATAGAAAAAAAAAATTGGACTTCAAATGGGAAGGCTTGCTGAGAATGACAGACACTGAACAAAACAGAGCTGGAATCTCTTTCCTTGAGCAGTATGTTTCCTGCACTAACTCCATACCTGAGATAGACTATGAAACATTTAAATATTTATGCTCTTACAAAAAGAAATATTCCTGAGTTTAAGAAAATGACTACAGGTATGGTTTCAGAAGCTTTGTCTTGAGCTTCTTACTCAAGAAGCTACTTTAGGCAAGGAAAAATAAAGAGGTGGTAAGTGTTCATTGACAATTTCCTTTACCTAATTGTCATCTGGATGTGGATAATCAAAACTTGATAGAGCTTGCATAAAACATGCAACATTTAAATCTTGGCTACTGGTGAAGAATGTCTGTTGCTTATTGATTTTTTTAAACTAACTTCTCATATATTCTAGCCTTATTAAAATTTAAAAATCACTGAAAAGAGGATTTCAGAATATTAAAAACAACAATATTTATGCAAGATTTGATGTGAGGAATATTTCTTTCAAGATACTACTTCTCCTTGAACACATATTTGTTTTGGTTGAACCATCACTAGTACTATGAAGTATGTTTTGGTACATTATGCTAAAATAGTGTCTTAGTAATTAAATCTAAAAGAACTCCTATTTCTTAATTATATTCCAAGCACCAAGATAATTTTCGGATCATTTATTTTCTAGTTATTGCATTCAAAACACTAAAATGGTACAGCCTCATCCCATATTATACAATTTTACAAAATGTGATCTTTAAACAATTAAGAAAAGCAAATTCTTTATGTAGAAATGCAAATTAAACTTTTCCTTACATTATTGTTTGTGGCATTAAGACCAGGCCTTCCTGTTGCTTTTCCAAGACAGCCTTTGGGACCTACTGTACCTCCACGCTTCCCTGGCAATGACGCTTTTCACTTTGAACATGTCAAAGGAGGAGAAGCAGCATCATATAATTTAGGAGTGAGAATGAATGGGATCCCTGAGCACTGGTTATCCTTGCAGCAGATATCTTAGTGTGCATTTCACATAAATCTGCTGCAGAGGGTCAAGATGTGCGATCACAGCCAGGGCTTACCCCTCTCAGTTCTTGAAAAAAACACACGGTACCAACTCATTTGGGAGGAAACTTTTGACTGATGACAATGGATTTTTTCCCCCTTTCTATGCTTTTTTTTTTTTTTTGGTTAACAAGGATTACACCCAGCTACTTTTTAGAAGTACTATTACTATTTTGTGCGAAGTATAATCTTGCCACCTAAGTAAAATTTTAGTAGGAGGCTTTGGAAAATAAATCTAAACATAGCGCATTGATGAAATAAATTGTAGGACACCACACATTACTTAGAATAAATTTTAAGTAAAAAGCAGATTATAAAATAACACAAGCTGGAGGATGCAGATTTCTACTTAGGACACAGAGAGCTGCAAAAGTGACCCCACTATCCAAACAAGGAAAATGGGCCAGATATTCTACAAAATATATTTTCTTGAATCCATTAGAAAGCTGTCATTATTGTGCAATCAAATTTGAATTCCCAAGAGGGACTAGCCCCTCCAAGGAGATACAGGATTCACAAACTGTCTTGCCAGTCAAAGCAAGAGCTTCCATGAGACTCAAAAAAAAAAAAAAAAAAAAATCGCGAAAATTTTAACAAGACACTCAAGAAGTTTGGGCTTAGTGTATCCATTTGCAATAACTGCAGAGCCTACACAAAAGGATAAGTCAGCTTCATCTGCACACTCTCTATGGTAGTGTTCACTGATGCTAAGAAGGAAGACTGGAGGCAGGGCAGCAGCCTAAAGAGAGATGCCCTGTGTGGGGAGGGAGTGGGAGGAGATCACAGCTCTGAGTACAAGCACAAATGCCATAGAGTTTTCTGGACTCTTCTCCCATACAAAGCAAAAAGCTGTATTACACAAAAGGCAGCAAAGAAGTATGTGGCTAGGCAAAAAGTAGAAAAACAAGACCTACTAGGCTTATGGCAAGGGCAGGAAAATCTCTTGGACCTAACATCCTATAACTGCTTGTATCTCCCATCACGAAGAACATAAACATCTATTCAAGGTCAAGAACTGATGCATACAAGGCAGGGAGAATTTGGTCATCAAGTGGAGGAGTGGTAGGCATCCTGAGACTTCCCTACTGGCAACCCAGGGTGCAAGGCCTCCTCCAAACTACAGCTGAGGCAGAACATCAGAGAACCCCCATTTCTCCACGGATCTATCATAGAGTACTAAGCAGTAGCCATTTCAGTGGCTGGTGGGGAAAGATAAGAACATTAACGGAGCTCAGACTCTGTGGTAGAGACCTTATGAGGATGACAGAACGTTGAGGATGGAAAATTCATACTGAAGACAACTCACTCTCATCCTAGTTCTTATCTGAAGCACAAGTCAAAGATAACCCATCTCTAGAAGAATTCAAACCTAGAGGAAATTCATCTCTAGAGGAATTTCCTGTACTACCAGGAAACACTTCCCTGGTGGCTCAGACGGTAAAGCGTCCATCTACAATGCGGGAGACCTGGGTTCGATCCCTGGGTCGGGAAGATCCGCTAGAGAAGGAAATGGCAATCCACTCCAGTGCTATTGCCTAGAAAATCCCATGGACAGAGAAGCCTGATAGGTTACAGTTCATGGGATCGCAAAGAGTCGGACACGACTGAGCGACTTCACTTCACTTCACTTCACCAGGAAACACAGCAATGTCAAAACCATACCCAGGCAACCCAGGCAATTCCTGATCAGAGTGACTCAACACCCCACGCTAGTGGCCTGAGATGTTGAAACCTGCCCATTCCCATACGTAAATACTAAACCCATCAGTAGCTGCTGAGTTTCTACGCCACAGAAAAGTCAGTAGCCATGCATTAGTCATCATTAATTAAAAGGAAGAGCTGATAACTGTAGCAATATGGTGTGTCTTGAAAGCATTGTACTAAGTGAAAAAAAGCCAGAAGTAAAAGACCACATGTGTCATTCTGAAAATGCAAAACTTTAGATGCAAAAAAAATTGATCAGTGGTCATCCAGATTGGTAAAGGAAGGGGTACTGATTACAAAGGGTACAGAGGAACTTTGGGGGAAGACGGTACTATATTTTTCTCACCTTGACTGTGGTGGTTTTTGTGTGACTGAATACACTGTCAAAAACTCATATAATTTTGCTAACATACAGAACAACAGTCAAGTGTTGTTCAAGAAACATTTATTTATTTGACAACTCCTCATTTTTTCAACTGGTAAATGAGAAGAAGCTGGTATTTCAAAAGTATGTTTGAATAAAACAAAACTGAAATCTCCAACCAGGGAACGTGGTTTAATCATTGGTTTGTTAGAAAGGAGTAGCTTTAAATTCAGAATAATCTTCAGTGACAGATATGCAGATATCTTCACTAAGCACTGAACACATGATACAAAATTAAAGGAATATTATATATTGGAGACAATAGGGTTAACATAAATGTTTTTAAAGCAAATAGGAAGTAGCAAATTAGGTGGGAAAAGAGGGTGAGAGTGACAGAAAAGGGAGATGAACATAAAGCACACACACAAAAGCTGTTTAAAGTTATTTAACAAAGGAAATATTAACTGTACAACTTAATACCTCACAGACATGTCACAATTTTTTGAGATCATACAAAAAGTAACTTTCATTGAGAAACTATTCAGCAAATAAAATAGAAGAGGAAAAATGAGAAGACCCTGTTTGACCCAAGTCCCATCCTATCAATGACTTCAGTGTCTGGAAAAAAAAAATCACTCAACTTTTCAGGATTCAGTTCACTCAGCAAATGAAAAGACTTCAGGATTCTTTTCAAGAAATATGTATTTGCATGAGGAATTCTTAGATCAAATGCTGAGCAATAAGTGTTTGAATGAACATTTGCTCTATCTTTTAGGCAAGATACTGAATAGGAGAGGAGAAAAAAATTGAATTTCTTTTACATTGTAAACAGATTCAAACCTGCATACTCTTCATCGAGTTAACTACTTTTAAGAAAATAATACAAGTTGTTACAATTAAACATGACAAAGTAATCTTTAGCATAGGTGCATTCTGTGAAAGGGTGTTCTAATTTTAATGAGATCTCACAAAATTAGACAAAATGCAAATGGAAGTGATTTTCTCTATGATAATTATAGAATAGGAGCATTTTATTTGTAGAGGTTGATTTACCTTTGAAAATGTTTCTAAAGGAAGACAAAAGAGCTATTCAAAAGAATAAATATAGAAAACATTTTTTTAGTATTAATTATACACTAACTTTTATAAATATTTAATATTATTTAAGAATAGGACCTACATAATATAAATGCATTGCATCTATTTGTATTTTTACACATAAAGTTTCAAAATGAAAGAAAAAAGTCAATGATATTTTAAGACAAATAACATGAAACTTTCACTTCTAATCCCCAGTCTTATTTGTAGGGTACTCCTTGACATTCTTTTCAGTATTTTACAGGAATCTCAAGCTATATATGTACAAAACTAAATCCAAGAATTCTTGCATCTCATCCTCCAGTGTACCCTATTCCAGGAAGTGACATGAGTTTATAAAAAATGTGAAAGCAATTCTTAACCCTCTCTTTCCTTCCCACTGCATGTAGCAAAATGGAAACCCTATTAGAAATAACTTGTAAATTAAGCTAGCAATAGTGCATACAGAAATAAAAAGAAGATAACATGGTATGTTATGAAAACCTCAATCAATACTTAAGCCATTTTTGACCTACAACATAGAGAACATAAAATGAAATATGAATAAATATTGATTAACCAAAAAAAAGGCAGGAAGGGAGCAACCTAATAAAAACAAAAAGGAGAAGGGCTACATGAAAGTCAAATACTAAGATGGTAGATTTAATTTCAACCATTACGTTAATGTATATGTAGCAACACTCTAATTAGAAGGCAAATACTGCCAGTGTATATAAAATAGAAAGATAAAACTATGCTATTGACTAGAAATGTACATTAAATATAAAGAAACATATATGTTGAAATAAAAGGGGAAATAATATAGAATGCAGAGAGTAAGTGTAAAAAATGGTCTGGCTATATTAAAACAGTATTTAAGTAAAATCAAGATAAAAACATTATGAGAGAATAAGAAAGAAGGAATAATGGAATAAAGTGGCAATTAATCATGAAGACATAATACTAAATATGTATTTAAGTAAGAATAGAGCTTCAAAAATGCATTAAGCAAAACCTGATAGAACTAGTGAGAAATATAGAAAAAAAATCTTGATTACAAATGGAGATATTAGAATACCTCTCCCTGACACTGACAGAACACACAGACAAAAATAAGTAAGGATATATCACATCTAAACTACAGCATCAATCATCTTGACCTAATTAACCTTCATAGAACACTACATGCAACAACCGCAGGACAGTTTCAAGCATAAAGAAATTGTTCACCAAAATAGGTCATAAGCCTGACCATAAAATAATGCACAATTTCAAAAGAGTGATATCTGACAAAATATTTTCTTTGCTCAGAACAGAATTTAATTAGAACTCACTAATAAAATATGCAGAAAACCGTTATAGTATTTGAATCCAGTGTTAAATAACGCTTAGAGGAAAGTTTATAATATTAAATGCCTAAAATGGAAAAAGAAAAAAAGCCTAATTTAATACTTGAAGAAGAAAGCAAAAGAAGAACAAAGTAGTCCAAGGTAAATGCACAGAAATAAATGATTAAGAGCAAAAATAAATAGAAAACAGACAAATAATAGAGAAATATAGCAAAGGTTAATCCTTTGGAAATATTAATAAATTTGATTAACACCTAGTAAGAGAGAAAATAAAAATTACAAATATCAAAAAACGGAGGGAATCCACTTTAGATATTACAGATATCAAAAGGATAATAAAAAATATTGTCAACAGCTTAGGCCAACAAATATGATAACAGATAAAATGGAATATAACTTGCGTGGGGGGAATGCAAATTATCCAAGCTAAGAATTAACTTAAAATTTCCAATTTAAGAAGTTTCCAACTTAAGAAAATATCCAAGCTAAGAAAATTTCATTAGCTCTCTATATGACCAAAATTTAATTTTTAATCAAAATCCTCACACAAATAAAACTCAAGCTGCAGATTATATCCCCTATAAGTTCAGTTCAGTCACTCAGTCATGTCCGACTCTTTGCGACCCCATGAATCGCAGCACGCCAGGCCTCCCTGTCCATTCCCAACTCCCGGAGTTCACTCAGACTCACGTCCATTGAGTCCGTGATGCCATCCAGCCATCTCATCCTCGGTTGTCCCCTTCTCCTCCTGCCCCCGATCCCCCCCAGCATTAGGGTCTTTTCCAATGAGTCAACTCTTCGCATAAGGTGCCCAAAGTACTGGAGCTTCAGTTTTAGCATCATTCCTTCCAAAGAAATCCCAGGGTTGATCTCCTTCAGAATGGACTGGTTGGATCTCCTTGCAGTCCAAGGGACTCTCAAGAGTCTTCTCCAACACCACAGTTCAAAAGCNGGTAGTTGGAGCATTCTTTGGCATTGCCTTTCTTTGGAATTGGAATGAAAACTGACCTTTTCCAGTCCTGTGGCCACTGCTGAGTTTTCCAAATTTGTTATAAATTCTATGGAATATTTAGGAAAAAAACAACATGATTCTTACACAAACTCTTTCAGAAAACAAAGGAGGGTCATGCTATACTAATCTTGATACTGTACCTGTTAAGACATTACAATACAAGGAAAGAATATTACAGTCCAATATTCCTTATGAAATAGAAATATCCTTAACAAAATATTGCTAAATATAGTCCAGCAATACTTAAAAATGACAATACATCATGCCCAAGGGTGGTTTATACTATGAATGCAAAGTTGGCTTAAAACAGTGTCCCCCCTACAAAAAAAAATCAATGCTATTTACCAAAAGGGCTGAATGAAATAGAATAGGAATACATTCATTGTTATAGACACAAGAAAAGCATTTGACAAAATTAAAAGCTATGCATGAAAAAAATCTCAGCGAAGAAGTTTCTGAATGTCATAAAAGCCATTTGTAAGACCAAGGCCTTGGGGAGTTGGGGAGAGTAAGACTGGCAGTTTGGGATTAGCAGATGCAAACTATTATACATAAGATGGATAAATGATAAGGTCCTACTAAGTAGCACAGGGAACTATATTCAATACCCTGTGATAAACCATAACAAAAAGAATATTTAAAATAAGAATGTCTACATTTGTATAACTGAGTCACTTTGTGTACAGCAGAGACTGGCACAACAAGGTAAATCAACTGTATTTTAAAAAATATAAAGAAAAGACCAAGGGCTAAATTCAAATATAACGGTAATGGACTGAATGTATATCAGGGCTGAATACAACCGTGTCTGCTCTCATAATGTTAATTCAGTATTTTACTCGAGGTTCTAGCCAGAGTGGTAAGGCAAAAGAAATAAAAGCATACATTTTGAAAAAGAAGGCACAACACTTTATTCTTCAGTGACATGATCTTCTCTATAAAGGAGTATAAGTTCTTCTTAGTACTGACAACTGGAATTAATGTTTGCTAGGATGCAGAATGGAAAGCTAATATATAGAAAAAAATTACATTCTATAAACTGATAGAAAATTTTAAAATTGAATAAAAATATAATTTTTATAACAATACTAAAAATACTTATGATAAATTCAACAAAAGAGGTGAAATATCTGAACTCAGAAAAATGCATAATTTCTGAGACAAATTTTAAAAGATCTAAATAAATAAAGATTTATACTACACTCATGGACTGCAATCCTCTAGATTCAATGAAATTCCAATTAGAATATTCACAGGATTTTTTTTTAATAAGTCAACAATCAGATTTAAAATATTAAAATCCAAAGGACCTTTAATAAACAATATTATTTTTAAAAACAAAAAAATATATGAGGAGACATCCTACCTGATTTTGAGATTTACTAAAACGTTAGTGTTGGCATTTGGATAAACATAAGATAGTAGAAAAGAAAAAACAGCCAAGAAATAGACCTATACATATACAGCTGATTTATTTTTAATAAAAATCTCCAGATAATTCAATGGAGGAATGAGGGAGAACTTTGATATATAACACTAAACATTCCATATATGAGAGGATGGAAATCCAGCTGAGCTATTTAAAATCCTAAAAGATGCTGCTGCTAAAGTACTGCATTCAATAGGTCAGCAAATTTGGAAAACTTAGCAGTGGTCACAGGACTAGAAAATGTCAGTTTTCATTCCAATCCCAAAGAAAGGAATGCCAAAGAATGTTCAAACTACCATACAATTGTGCTTATTTCACATACTATCAAGTTTATGCTCAAAATTTTTCAAGCTAGGCATTAGCAGTACCTGAACACAGAGCTTTCAGGTACACATGCTGGATTTAGAAAAGGCAGAGGAACCAGAGATTAAATTACCAACATTTGTTGGATCATGGAGAAAAGCAAGTGAATTCCAGAAAAACATCTACTTCTGCTTCACTGACTACACTAAAGTCTTTGTCTGTGTGGATTACAATGAATTGTGGGAAATTCTTAAAAAGATGGTAGTATCACAGACCAACCTACCTGTCTCCTAAGAAACCTATATGCAGGTCAAGAAGCAACAATTAGAACTGGACATGAAACAATTGACTGGTTCAAAATTGGGAAAGGCATAAACAAGGCTGTATGTTGTCATCCTGTTTATTTAACTTATATGCAGAGGCACCTCTTGATGAGGGTGAAAGAGGAGAGTAGAAAAGCTGGTTTAAAACTCAACATTCAAAAATTAAGGTCTCAGCATCAAGTCCCATCATTTCATGGCAAATAAAAAGGGGAAGAGTGAAAATAGTGACAGATTTTTTTCTTGGGCTCCAAAATTACCACAGACAGTGACTGGAGCCATGAAATTAAAGGACACTTTAATTTAAGAATGCTATGACAAATCTAGACAGCATTTAAAAGAGCAAAGATATCACTTTGCTGACAAAGGTCCATATAGTCAAAGCTATGGTTTTCCCAGTAGTCATGTATGGATGTGAGAGTTGGACCATAAAGAAGGCTGAGTGCCAAAGAGTTGATGTTTTTGAACTGTGGTGTTAAAGAAGACTTTGAGGTCCCTTGGACTGCAAGGGGATCAAGCCATTCAATCCTAAAGGAAATCAACCCTGAATATTCATTGGAAAGACTTATGATGAAGCTCCAATACTTTGGCCACCTGATGCAGAGAGTCGACTCATTAGAAAAGACTGAAGGCAAAAGGAGGATGAGATGGCTAGACAGCATTACCAACTCGGGGACATGAGTGTGAGCAGACTCAGAGAGATACTGAAAGGCAGGGAAACTTGGCATGCTGCAGTCCATGGGGTCTCAGAGAGCCAGACACAACTTAGCCAATGAACAGCAATAAGACATACATCACAGACTTAAAGATAATGCCTGTGTCCTCGACACAGGCAAAGAGTTTTACAAATAACATCCCGAAACACGAATCATATAAGACAATGATATGTTAAACCAGGTGAAATCATCCAGTCGAGAAATAATAAATAAATATGGCATAAGGCAAACACACACACACATGCACACACTAAAAGATTCAAAAATTCACTTTATATACATTTACCAGAATCTTCAAGGAAAGGTGTAACTTTATGTATAGGTTTAGAATTTGTGAAATAATTGATTTATATAACTTTAATTATACAATTAATTTTTAAGACTTTTTGCAATAACTTAACTATATGTTTCTTCTTTTAATTTTTACACAGTTTAAAAATGGCACAACAGCAAGACCTGCATAAAAAAAATAACACTGATGAAAGAAAATTAAAAAAAATTGAATAAATGGAGAGATATTCCCTCTTCATGGATAGGAAGATTCAATATTGTCAAGATTTCGTTCTCTCCAACTTGATCAATAAATTCAATACAGACACCATAAAAATCCCAGTAAATTGTTTAGTGCATATCAACAAAGGGATTATAATGTTTTTATGGTATGGGTGGCTTACAAATAATACAAAATTTTTTCTCACAGTTTGGAGGCTACTAGACGAGGATCAGGTTATTATCCCAATGGACGAGTGTGCTCTTCAGAGTTACAGACTTCTCACATCCTCACATAGTAAGAAGCAGCAAGAAGAGGGGCTCTTTTATGAAGGCATTAATCTCACTCATGAAGGCTGTACCCTGTTGACTTAATTGCCTATAAAATGCCCTGCCTTCTAATACCATCACCTTAGAGATTAGGTTTCAATACAAAGATTTGAGGGAGACACAAACATTCAGATCATAACATAGCAAGAGGCAAGAAACTGGAGTAGCCTACTAATAATGAAGGAGAAGGACAAAGCTGGAGGACCAACACTATGTAACTTTAGAGGCAGATCAATGGAATATAATAGAGGGCCCAGAAATAGACTACAGTTTACTGATCTTTGACAAAAAAGCAATGGAAATGCAATAGAGAGAAAAAAGTCTTCATAATAAATGATGCTGGAACAGTCCAAAGGGGGGGAGAAAAAAAAAAAAAGAGACCTTATCACATGCACAAAAATTAACTCAAAATGGGTTAACGTACATATAAATGCAAAAACTACAAACCTTCTAGAATATAACATAGCAGAACACCTAGATGACTTTGGATATGGTGATGACTTTTGAAATATAAGACCAAAAGCATGCTCCATGAAAGAAAGAATTGATAATATTAAAAAAATTCTGTCCTGTGAAAGACAATGTCAAGGAATTAAAAGAGAAGCCACATACTAGCAGATAATATTTGCAAAAGGCATATCAAGACTGTTATTGAAAATATAAGAATCCTTAACACTTAACAGTAACAAAACCATCCAGTTTAAAAAAAAAAAAGTCAAAGTTGCTTCACCAGAAAAAGGTATACAGATGGCAAATAAGCATATAAAAAGATGCTCTATACTATATGCCATCTAGAAAATGAAAATTAAAACAGTGAGATATCAATTCATAACTACTAAAAAATACCAAAATCTAGAACACTGACAATCCCAAATGCTGATAAGCGACTGGAATTCTCATTTACTGCTGCTGGAAATGCAAAACGGTAGGGTCACTTTGGAAGACAACTTGCCAGTTTATTACAAAATTAAACATACTCTTACAATATGATCTGATGATTTGGTATTTATCAGAATATACTGAAAACTCACATCCATACAAGAATCTTGCCATGTTTACAGGAGTTTTATTTGTAATTGCCAAAGCTTAAAACAGAGATGATGTCCTTCAGTGGGCAAGGTACATCCAGACAACAAAATATTAATCAGCGCTAAAAATAAATAAGCTATCGAGCCATGAAACATGGAGGACACTTAACTGTGTATCACTAAGTCAGAGAAACCCATTTCAACAGGAACAGAATCCCAAAAGCCTAATATGAGTCCACCTCTAAGATGTTTTGGTAAAGGCAAAACTACAGAGACAGTAAGATGGCCAGTGTTTGAAAGCAGTATGCGGAGGAGAGAGGAAGGAATAGGGAGACCACGGAGAATTTTAAGGCAGTGGAAACTATGCTATCAGACTGTAATGATGTATAAATTCTAGTATACAGAGAATGCACAGCACCAAGGGTGAACCCTAATGTAAACTGCGGGCTTTGGGTGATAAGGATACATCAATGTTAGTTCATTAACTGTAACAGTGTTGCGGGATTGTTGATGGTTGGGGAAGCTGTTCCTGTTGCGAGAAAACAGGGTATATGAGATCTCTATTCTCTGCTCAATTTTGTTGTAAACCTGAAACTGCTCTACAAAATATGAGTTTAAAAAATAGACCACTTATCTAACAAGCAGTGGAGTGAAATTGGCAGGGTAGGCAGTGTCACAAATAAACTCTCTATTAATGTCTTAATCTTACATGTAATTTTTCTTGTCTCTCGCCCTGTCATCTGACAAGATAGTTATTTTCTGGTTGAATTTTACACTGAATCACTTACCACTGTATATGCTTATTGGCAATCTGGGTATACGTTTATTAACAAGTTTCAGTTCCAAAAAAACACACCATACTAAAAATATTTAATGCAAGAGGAAGTTTTAAAATGTCACTTATAAAGACCATTATAAAAGGAACTTACTCTTCCCACAAATGTCTTCATCGAACAACCTGCCAGACTAGCTACTACTTGACAAAATGTTCCAGTATGTTCAAGACAGTTACGTGATGTCAATTTTCCAAAGACAAGTGAGAAATACAATCAATCATTCAAATGGTTTGTCTACAAGATGCCAAATATCTGCATACAGAACCGAATGTCTCAAATTCTCTAACATAATTACTAACATTTGGATTGTGGTTTATAATTCTCCAAGTGCTTTATGGGCTGGAGAAGACTCTTGAGAGTCCCTTGGACAGCAAGGAGCTCAAACCAGTCAGTCCTAAAGGAAATCAACCCTGAATATTCATGGTAAGGACTGATGCTGAAGCTAAAGCTCCAATATTTTGGCCACCTAATGTGAAGAGCTGACTCATTAGAAAAAGACCCTGATTCTGGGAAAGATTGAAGGCAGGAGGAGAAGAGAGTGGCTGAGTGAGAGAGTCAAGTTCTGCTGCTGCTGGTAAGTCGCTTCAGTCGTGTCTGACTCTGTGCGACCCCATAGACGGCAGCCCACCAGGCTCCCCCGTCCCTGGGATTCTCCAGGCAAGAACACTGGAGTGGCTTGCCATTTCCTTCTCCAACGCATGAAAGTGAAAAGTGAAAGTGAAGTCGCTCAGCTGTGTCCGACTCTTAGCAACCCCATGGACTGCAGCGTACCAGGCTCCTCCGTCCATGGGAGTTTCCAGGCAAGAGTACTGGAGTGGGGTGCCATTGCCTTCTCCCAAGTTCTAGGCAGGTTGATAAGAAGTCCAGGTCCCAGAGGAGGAGAGAAGGATCTGGGGCTCTAGAAGAGGAGATGGGGTCTTGAACTCTCAAGGAGGAGGAAAGAACAAAGGTCCTTTTTTTCTCTACATTCCTTTGTCTTAGTCACAAAAAATGTTTTTTCCTTTAAGCCTGGATCTAATGATTACACAACAAACAGCTCAGTTTAAACTCTGTACTAAGGATTATATAACAACAATTTATCCTGCTTGAGGACAGTTTCTCTTTCACCTTCTGGCTAATCTGGTTATCTTAAAATGTAAATTATGGGAGTGGGTCTAGTAAGATCTTTACAACCTCGAGATATTCTTTTGATTTATTGTAAAAACGAATTAAAAAGGTATCTAGCTCCCTTGCTTAGACTAGCAAGGCGGGCACTCTCCGTTCCCCTTCTGATGTCTATGTCAGAAGCTTTCTCTTTCCCTTTTCATCCTTTAATAAAACTCTGCTACAAAAGCTCTTGAGTGATCAAGCCTGGTCTCTGTCCCAAAGCTAAATCTTCTTTGGAGGTCAGGAATCCAACACCATTCACTGTAAGCTATCAAGAGGATGAGATGGTTAGATAGCATGACTAACTCAGTAGACATGAATTTGAGCAAACTACAGCAGACAGCGGAGGAGAGAGAAGCCTGGCTTGCTGCGGTCAGAGGGGTGGCAATGAGTCAGATATGACATAGCAACTGAACAAGAAAGTGCTTTATACATCTCAACTCACTGAACCTCACGATGACCCTGCAATAGATAATAATTAAGCCTCTTCCCTAAGAAACTGAAGCTTAGAAAGACTAGGGGAGTCTGTTAACATTAAATTTATCAACTGGAGATGTTCTCCTTGAAGAAAAAGGCACAAGAGGAACAGCCCACAGTGGGCCTACTAGCCAAGATCTCAAATGCTTACTCTGTTAAAACAGTAAAGACAAACTTGTATGTATCTGTGTATTTGTCCAGGCAGTTTGGGAATAAGGAAACAAGAGTTAATACATGTAGCATAATTATTGCTTCTAGGAAAAATGCCCTCCGAGCCTCACTGTTTTTGTAAAAGCATCCCCAAAAGATAATATAGACATCAAAGTACCAAGTGTCCATAATGTGAAGGCTCATTGTGTTCCTGACATTCTGTTTTACTATGAGTTGGAAGAACAATGATGAAAAGCTTCCCTCTCTCCGTGTGCAACATTCAAAAGGGCAGCAATTACCACGAGAGGAAAGGCATGCTTGTTTCTGGCATTTTGCCACTATTAATTTGTCCCAGGACAGTTTTGTGTCAAGTGCTTTCTATTCTTTTTTCTTTTTTAACACGGATAACCACATTTGCACAGTTAGCAATTGTTTTTGCAGCATTAGCAAGCAAAAGGAATCTGCTCCAATATGGAGTTCCTTTCTATTTATTTAAATTGTCAAAAGACACAGCTGGTTCAGAAACAAACCCCTTAAAAACCATTCCTATTTTGCACATCATAGTCATGTGATATATATTAGCAATTTATTATATTTTTCTCAACAATTCATATTTTGCTACTTGCATGATTTCTGCTGGCATGAAGTATTTGTTTTGTCTCCTTCTTGTAAGCACCTTAATGAAAAGAATTCCTAAGTGTGAATACTTTCCACTGACAAGAAAAATGATAATGTGGCTGTCATGTGAATCAGTGATACCCTGGAAATCTGATATTTAGTTAAAACATTTCTTCAAATTATTATAAATATTTCACAAATAATGCTTTTTACGTTCTGTCCAGAGTGCTTTGTAAGTAGTTGTGTTTCCCCTAATCAAGCTGTTATAGGAAGACTCAGGACAAAGTTTAAGAGACTTTCCTATAACTGTTAAATATTTAATTATATTGAACATGGCATTTAAGTATGGATTTTGATGACTTGGAGAGAGCCATTAGAAGACTGGTAACAGAGCTATAAATTCTATCAAACTATTGACCAACAAGGCCCGCCAGCATATTATGGGCTTATAGTATTCTCTGGAGGAATAGTTTCCCGAAAAAAGATAAACTTAAGCAGGTATAGCAAATGCATAAAAACTTCAATTTAATAAACAATTTACTACAAACACCAATACAGAAAGCACCCTGTCAAGTGAAAATTTACATGTTGCTTGGATTTTTTTTTTTAAATGTGTTAACTTGGCTAGGTTATAGTCCTAAGATACTAAACGAATACTGATCAAGACATTGCTCTGAAATTACTGTGTGGATGTGGTTAAAATCTATGATCAGCTGATTTTGAGTTGGGAGATTATTTTAGATTATCTGGGTTAGCTTGATTAAATCAGAGAATGCTCTGAGAAAACGAATCTCCCTTGTGGACAGGAGCTTCAGCCAGTGCCTGCAAGTTCTAGTCTGTCCTTCCTGACAGCATGCCCTACAGATTCTGGACTTAACAAGCCAGCAGACCAAGTGGATGAGCCAATTATTTGCCATAAATCTCTTAATACACTGGCTCCTGGTTTTGCTTTTCTGGTTCAACCTAATATAAGGCTAAAGGACTAAATTCAGGCCAAACGTAAAATCAGTGAGTTTAAGATACTTTTAGTTCTCAGCCTTATAATCATGGGGGATTTTAAATTTTCTTCAATGATTATTTGTATGCTGTTTGAAGCGTGGTAGAAGAATAAGGTTATAGAACCTATGGTGGGGAGATAAAGAAAACCATGATTATCCATTGGTTCCATTACACAGGAGACAGGTAATAATATGCAATTTTATTTCGTGCATGTTTTAGATCAAATGTTTTATCATTTTATCATGTTTTATCATTCTTATTGGATAGGTGCTACAAGTGGTAAAGAATCTGCCTGTCAAGGCAGGAGATGCAATAGACGTGAGTTCGATCCCTGCATCAGGAAGACTGGCTAACGCAGGAAATGGCAACCTCCTCCAATATCCCTTCCTGGAAAATTCCAATGACAGAGGAGCCTGGTGGGCTACAGTCCAAGGGGCCACAAAGAGTCATACACAACTGAGTACAAGGAAAGAAAGTAACTAAAACAATCATGGAAATAGTTAAAGGACATGTGGGTTTTCCTTTACAGAGCAAGAATCCAAAATGGCTTAGTGAAAATTCTTACAAGGAGGGTCAAAAGGAGTAACATAGTTTGGGCAGAGGAAAACTGAGCTTGATTATGACTGTTGTGTGGGATATAATAAGTGATTTCACAAGCATGTTTTATGAGCAGCAAATTGAGGTGTAGAAGGATGGAGGGTAGGCAGTAAGATGGTTGATAGAGAACTATAAGGTCAACTGAGCTGTTTGGTACACAAAAACATGCTTTTTGAAAAGTGATCCTCAAAGTTTCCTTGAAAAGAACATTAAAAATGCAGTTCCCTGTTCCCTGCCTCCAGAGACTCTTAATCAGCACGCACCTGGTAGAGCCCAGAAATCCTCAGTTTTTAAGCAAATGCCATTAATGATTCTACTGCAAATGATACAGTGATTATACTTGAGGAATCACAGCTTCAAACTATCTATTTTTATTGTTATAAAGAAAACTGTGCAGATTGTACTTAATTTTCAATATTTTTTCATAGGATTATTATTATCTTGGTCATTATTTTCACATTCCTTCACTTTCCTACAAGCAATTTTTTGGTTTCATCATAAACTGCCCTGTCTACATATTCAGACTGTGGCAATTCCAACAAACAGAAGAACTATAAATGAAATAATCCTTTATGAAGTAATATGGTTTTACCTATCCATAAAGGTAAAAGTATAATATTTAAGGATAAAGAACAAAAAAAGAATGATCATAGTAGATCATTTTCTGAATTAGTTTTTCTAGTTTCACTAAGATATAACAAAGAGCAATGCATAAATCTAAAGTATACAAAATAATGATCTGAGCTATGATAAACATTTCATGGTATATATAAATATAGAGACTATTTATCATCTCCTACAGATAGAAAATTAAATAAAAATGTATTTTTCTTTATAAGAACTCAGAATGTACTCCTTTAAAATTTTCATATGTAACATACTGCCATGTTAATTATATTTATTACATTGTACATTGCATATTCCTAGTACTTATTTATTTTACAACTGGAAATTTAAACCTTTTAACTGCCTTTATCCAATTATTCTCCACCCACCCACCCACCCCTGCCCCACTTCTAGTAACCACAAATCTGATCTCTATTTCTATTTCTTTCTTACTGAAATATAAGAAGTATAATTGAGCTACAACACTGTGTCAGTTCCTGTTACACAATACAGAGTTTAGATATTTCTAAACAGTTCAAAATTATCACTAGGATAAGCCTAGTTATGTTGTGTCCCCATGAACAGACATTACATAGTTATTGACTATATTCTCCACAATGTGCATTTCATATCCAGGACTCATTTATTTTTCCCTGGAAGTGTGTACTTTTTAATCTCCCTCTCCTCTTTCTTTCTTCTCCCAACCTCTTCCGCTCTGGTAGCCACGGTTTTATTCTCTGCGTCTGTGTTCTCTTTCTGTTTGGCTTTAGTCATTCATTTTATTTTTTAGATTGCTTCCCTGGTGACTCAGACAGTAAAGCTTCTGCCTGCAATGTGGGAGACCCAGGCTCGACCCCTGGGTCAGGAAGATGCCCTGGAGAATGGAATGGCAACTCACACCAGTATTCTTTCCTGGAGAATTCCATGGACAGAGCTTGGTGAGCTGTATGTAGTCCATAGGGTCACAAAAAGTTGGATGTGATTGAGCAAGTAACACTGTACTACACCGTACTACTGTTCCACATGTGAGTGCAGATATACAATGTTTTTCTTTCTTTGACTTATTTCACTAAGAATAATAGCCTCCAGGTCCACATATGTTATAACAAATGTCAGTATTACATTTTCGTGGCTTAGTAATATTCCTGTGTCTCTACATTTTCTTTACATATATGTACACACACACACACACACGTGCAACATTGTGTGTGTGTATATATATATATATGGGAGTCACAAAGAGTTGAACACGACTGAGCCACTTTCACTTTTTTCATGTATATATATATATATTCACAGAACTAAAACAAATGATTCTAACATTTGTATGAATCTATAAAATGCGCTGAATAGCGATCCTGAGAAAAATGAACAAAGCTTGAGCTATCACAGTCCCTGACTTCAGACTATATTACATTATAGTAATGAAAACATGATGGCACTGGCACAGAACCAGAGACTCAGATCAGTGGATCAGAATAGACCGCCCAGAAATAAATCCACTTGCACATGGTCAACTAATCTATGACAAAGCAAGAGTACTAAGTTAAGTGTTACTTGCTCAGTCATGTCCAATTCTTTATGATGGCATGAACTGTAGCCTGTCAGACTCCTCTGTCCATGAAATTTTCCAGGCAAGAACATTGGAGTGAGTAGCCATTCCCTTCTCCAGGGGTTCTTCCAGACCCAGGGATCAAACCTGGGTCACCTGCATTTCAAGCAAATTCTTTATTATCTGAGCCACCAGGAAAGCAAGAATATATAATAGAGAACATATAGTCTCTTAAATAAGTATTATTGAGAAAACTGGACAGTTACATATAAAAGAAGGAAATTAGATTTTTTTTCTCACACCACATATAAAAATAAACTCAAAATGGATTAAAGACCTAAATGTAAGACCTGAAATCATACAACTCCTAGAAGAAAACATGGGCAGTACACTCTTTGAAATTTACCTTAGCAATATATATATATATATATATATTTTTTTTTTTTTTTGCATCTGTCTCCTTGGGAAGGGAAACAAAAGCAAAAACAAACAAATGGAACCTAATCAAATTTAAGCTTTTCTACNTGACCTAAATCAAATCCTTTACAATTATACAGTGGAAGTGACAAATAGATTCAAGGGATTAGATCTGATAGAGTGCCTAAAGAACTATGGACAGAGGTTTATGACATCATACAGGAGGCTATGATTAAAACCATCCCCAAGAAGAAGAAATGTAAAAAACACAAAATGGTTGTCTAAGGAAGCCTTACAAAAAACTGAGAAAAGAAGAGAAGCAAAAGGCAAAGGAGAAAAGGAAAGTTACACTCATTTGAATGCAGAAATCCAAAGAATAGCAAGGAGAAATAAGAAAGCCTTTCCCGGTGATCAATGCAAAGAAACAGAGGAAAATAAGAGAATGCAAAAGACTGGAGATCTCTTCAAGAAAATTAAAGATAACAAGGGAACATTTCATGCAAAGATGGGCAGAATAAAGGACAAAAATAGTATGGACCTAACAGAAGCAGAAAATATTAAGAAGAGGTGGCAAGAATACACAGAAGAACAACACAGAAAAGATCTTCATGACCCAGGTAACAACGATGGTGTGATAACTCACCTACAGCCAGACATCCTGGAATGTGAAGTCAAGTGGGCCTTAGGAAGCATCACGACAAACAAAGCTAGCGGATGTGATGGAATTCCAGTTGAGCTATTTCAAATCCTAAAAGATGATGCTGTGAAAGTGCTGCACTCAGTATGCCAGCTAATTTGGAAAACTCAGCAGTGGCCACAGGACTGGAAAAGGTCAGTTTTCATTCAAATCTCAAAGAAAGGCAATGCCAAAGAATGCTCAAACTACTGCACAATTGCACTCATCTCACATGCTAGCAAAGTAATGCTCAAAATTCTCCAAGCCAGGCTTCAACAGTAAGTACGTGAACCAAGAACGTCTAGAGATTCAAACTGAATTTAGAAAAGACAGAGGAACCAGAGATCAAATTGCCAACAGCTGTTGGATCATAGAAAAACAAGAGAATTCCAGAAAAACATCTAATTCTGCTTCATTGACTACACTAAATCCTTTGTGTCGATCACGACAAACTGCAGAATATTCTCAAAGAGATGAGAATACCAGACCATCTTACCTGCCTCCTGAGAAACCTGTATGCAGGTCAAGAAGCAACAGTTAGAACCAGACATGGAACACCATACTGGTTCCAAATCAGGAAAGGAGTATGCCAAGGCTCTATATTGTCATCATGCTTTTTTAACTTACATGAAGAGTATATTTTGCAAAATGTCAGGCTGGATGAAGCACAGCTTGATTCNCACCCACCCCTGCCCCACTTCTAGTAACCACAAATCTGATCTCTATTTCTATTTCTTTCTTACTGAAATATAAGAAGTATAATTGAGCTACAACACTGTGTCAGTTCCTGTTACACAATACAGAGTTTAGATATTTCTAAACAGTTCAAAATTATCACTAGGATAAGCCTAGTTATGTTGTGTCCCCATGAACAGACATTACATAGTTATTGACTATATTCTCCACAATGTGCATTTCATATCCAGGACTCATTTATTTTTCCCTGGAAGTGTGTACTTTTTAATCTCCCTCTCCTCTTTCTTTCTTCTCCCAACCTCTTCCGCTCTGGTAGCCACGGTTTTATTCTCTGCGTCTGTGTTCTCTTTCTGTTTGGCTTTAGTCATTCATTTTATTTTTTAGATTGCTTCCCTGGTGACTCAGACAGTAAAGCTTCTGCCTGCAATGTGGGAGACCCAGGCTCGACCCCTGGGTCAGGAAGATGCCCTGGAGAATGGAATGGCAACTCACACCAGTATTCTTTCCTGGAGAATTCCATGGACAGAGCTTGGTGAGCTGTATGTAGTCCATAGGGTCACAAAAAGTTGGATGTGATTGAGCAAGTAACACTGTACTACACCGTACTACTGTTCCACATGTGAGTGCAGATATACAATGTTTTTCTTTCTTTGACTTATTTCACTAAGAATAATAGCCTCCAGGTCCACATATGTTATAACAAATGTCAGTATTACATTTTCGTGGCTTAGTAATATTCCTGTGTCTCTACATTTTCTTTACATATATGTACACACACACACACACACGTGCAACATTGTGTGTGGTATATATATATATATGGGAGTCACAAAGAGTTGAACACGACTGAGCCACTTTCACTTTTTTCATGTATATATATATATATTCACAGAACTAAAACAAATGATTCTAACATTTGTATGAATCTATAAAATGCGCTGAATAGCGATCCTGAGAAAAATGAACAAAGCTTGAGCTATCACAGTCCCTGACTTCAGACTATATTACATTATAGTAATGAAAACATGATGGCACTGGCACAGAACCAGAGACTCAGATCAGTGGATCAGAATAGACCGCCCAGAAATAAATCCACTTGCACATGGTCAACTAATCTATGACAAAGCAAGAGTACTAAGTTAAGTGTTACTTGCTCAGTCATGTCCAATTCTTTATGATGGCATGAACTGTAGCCTGTCAGACTCCTCTGTCCATGAAATTTTCCAGGCAAGAACATTGGAGTGAGTAGCCATTCCCTTCTCCAGGGGTTCTTCCAGACCCAGGGATCAAACCTGGGTCACCTGCATTTCAAGCAAATTCTTTATTATCTGAGCCACCAGGAAAGCAAGAATATATAATAGAGAACATATAGTCTCTTAAATAAGTATTATTGAGAAAACTGGACAGTTACATATAAAAGAAGGAAATTAGATTTTTTTTCTCACACCACATATAAAAATAAACTCAAAATGGATTAAAGACCTAAATGTAAGACCTGAAATCATACAACTCCTAGAAGAAAACATGGGCAGTACACTCTTTGAAATTTACCTTAGCAATATATATATATATATATATATATATATATATTTTTTTTTGCATCTGTCTCCTTGGGAAGGGAAACAAAAGCAAAAACAAACAAATGGAACCTAATCAAATTTAAGCTTTTCTACATAGTGAAGGAAACCATCAACAGAATAAAAAGGCTACCATTTGCATTTGATTTTCCATGTTTTCCTTAAGGAGGGCATGGCAACCCACTCCAGTATTCTGGCCTGCAGAACCCCCATGGACAGAGGAGCCTGGCAGGCTACAGTCCATGGGGACCAAAAAGCTGGGCACACTGAGCACCTCAGCACAGGACAGCATGTGTTTTCCTTAAATTATTTGTTGTTGGAATTGTTTCTATAAAATATCTAATACTATCATGCAAGAAACTCTCAAAACTTAATTCTAAATAACAGAAGCCTCAGTAAACAAATGGATACGTCTAACCATGTAAAGAAAAAGCTGTAAAACTCTGAACCATCATTAATTGTATATGAACAAGAACATTTACACACATGAAATGTTTATTTTTTGAAACATATTAAGAGGCAAGACTTCCCTAGTGGCTCAGATGGTAAAGCGTCTGCCTACAATGCAGGGGACCTGGGTTCAATCCCTGGGTCGGGAAGATCTCCTGGAGAAGGAAATG
The DNA here is from genome assembly GCA_006408695.1 of Aepyceros melampus. NCBI lineage: Eukaryota > Metazoa > Chordata > Mammalia > Artiodactyla > Bovidae > Aepyceros > Aepyceros melampus. The sequence goes on from SJXQ01010508.1 coordinate 345,863, forward strand.
GCAACCCACTCCAGTACTCTTGCCTGGAAAATCCTGTGGATGGAGGAGCCTGGTAGGCTACAGTCCATGGGGTCCCAAAGAGTCAGACACGACTGAGCGACTTCACTTTCACTTTGACTTTCAAGGGGCAAGAACTGCTACATTCCTCAATTTTCTAGAGTAATTTTCTAAGCAATGTGCTTATTGAAATAAGAAAGGAGTATGACTAGGCTGTCTGCTGTCACTCTGTTTGTTTGACCTATACACGGAGCACATCAGGAGAAATGCCGGGCTGGCTGAGTTACGAGAAGGAAGCAAGTTAGGTGGGAAAGACATCAACAACCTCAGATATGTGAATGATACCACTCTAATGGCAGAAAGGGAAGAGGCACTCAAGAACCTCTTGAGGAGGGTGAAGGAGAAGAGTTAAAGAGTCAGTGTAAGACTAAATAGTAAAAAAAAAAAAAACAACCCACAAGATCATGGCATCTGGCCCCATTACTGCAGAGCAAATAGAAGAGGAAAAGGTGGAAGTAGTGACAGATTTCCTCTTCTTGGGCTCCAAAATCACTGAGGACAGTGACTGCAGCCATGAAGTCAGAAAACAATTGTTTCTTGGCAGGAAAGCTATGACAAACCTACAGTGTGTTGAAAAGCAGAGACATTACTCTGTGACAAATGTCCGTATAGTCAAGGCTATGGTCTTCCCAGTGGTCATACGGTACTGTTGTGAGATCTGGACCATAAAGAAGGCAGAACACCAATGAACTGATGCCTTCAAACTGTAGTGCTGGAGAAGACTCTTGAAAGTCCCTTGGACAGGAAGGAGATAAACCAGTCAATGCTAAGGGAGAATCAACCCTGAATATTCACTGCAAGGACTGATGCTGAAGCTGACACTCTGGTATTTAGGTCATCTGGTGTGAACAGACAGCTCATTGGAGAAGTCCTTGATGCTGGGAAAGATTGAGGGCAGAAGGAGGAGAGGGCGTCAGAGGATAAGATGGCTAGATGGCATCACCAATGCAAATGAACATGAACTTGGGAAAACTCCAGGCGATGAGGAGGGACAGGGAGGCCTGGGGTGCTGCAGTCCTTGGAGTAGCAAAGAGTCAGATACGACTGGGTGACTGAACAACAACAAGGGGCAAGAACAGATACATTCTTTAACTTTCTAGAGTAATTTTCTAAGCAATGTGTTATTGAAATAAGCATATAGATTAGACTTTTCAGATTTGTTACAGCATAGTGAAGAAGAAAATTAGACACTAGCTACAATCTTTTATTGTTCATTATACAAAGTCCATCTTTCTTTGAGTACAAAGGATATTCCTTGTATCAGCATTTATTTTTATGTTTCTATAGAAATTTTGTTGTTGTTGTTCTGTTAAGATCCCAAGGGTTTTGTAGCTGACACAGAGTACTTCTATGACTTCTACAATTTAAAGAACTCCCCAAAGAACCAGAGCTCATCATTTTAAACTACATTATGTGAAAATTGAAAATGTTTTGTTTTAGATGCAGCACTAATGAAATGAATAATTTACTTGCATAAAACTATTGTAGGATAATGATATATCTGAAAACTCCATAATGTGAAAGAGTTCAATTCAAGTTTAAGATATTAAATGTAGTAGCATTTTGCTGTGAGTTGCATTGAGAAGGCAAAGGGCCCTGGAATAGCTCAAACATAGAATGTTTTAAACTCAAATTTTTATGTTGGAAACTAATGAACACAAACACAGAGTAAATGATGTATTTCAAGATAGGGGAATTAGTATGTCATAAATTTTAATTTTATTTTTAATATGAAGAAAATGTTTTCATTTGTTCTTCTAACCAATGACAGGAATAGATGTACATTGTGTACTAATTAATTCCCTTGTCCCCAGTCTACTGCATGACCCATTTAAATTCATGGTTAACAGTTGTTAAAGAAATACCATTATGTAGAGTCTGTATTGAACAAAAATTTAGTTTAGGTTTGCCCAGTCCCTTTGGGTACTGAGAAAAGATGTTTTGTTAGAGCTTAGATTTTTTCCCCCCAAATTAAAAGGACATTCCTTTAGACTCAATTGTTAAAGTACAGACCTGTATAAGCTATTTCTCCCTTCAGAAATAAATCAAGTAATTATAAAATAAGCGATTTTTATGTTGAATCCATTAGTGTAGTTTTATTGCTTCTCTCATCACTCTAGGAGGGCAAGCTCTCTCCAGGAAGGAGAGTACAGTAAGCACAAGAGTCAGAGCTCTCTACCAAGTGGTGAAAGATCAATGGATCAAGGGAGCCTTCAAGCGGTGGTAAGAACAAAGCTAATTATGGCTGATTAGGAGGCCTAGGAAGACATAGACACAAAATAAAATGTTGCCAGGACGAATTTGATAGACTAAGACATAAGGAAGAGTCTGAAAATCATGGAATAGTAAGCATGGGTGGAAAATGAAATGTAGGGAAATGGCTCCAAGAAAGGTTTGAGGACCTTTGAAATCCTCAAGTTTCCAAGACAGACATATCATCATTTGTTGAAGGCTTGACAGTAAAGAGGAGACAATGAGCATGGAAGCTGGAGAGAAGCAAATATTTTTGAGACCAGGATGTTTGACATATCCCTGAAGTAGCAGTTAAATCTGAGAAGTTATATTCTTTTTAAAATTCAAAATAAAATAGTGTCTTCTTTGCATCATTTGAGCATTAAAAGATAAAAGACAATGACTTTCATCATTTTGTGAGCATCTGGCCATTTCTTATTTGTCTGATGCACTTCCTCTTCTTGTTTTGATGATCCGACAGGATACACATTAGGCCAAAGTACAAATAAAGTCATTATCAATCTGTACATGTGGTGGCAGATGTCTGTATTCATCACTACTTCTGCAGTTTTAAGTGACAATCAAACATGCATCTTTAAAAAATATTTTCTGCACTGAAGGTGACAGTGTAAAATTTCAATCTTGACAAAGTAACAGGGTTTTCTAATGAGATACATGAATCTGCAAATGAAATAATCTACCACATTCTGATATTTTATAGTCATGCAAAAAAGCTTGTAGGACATGAAACTTCCTAGATGAAACTCAGCGTCTCAGTTAATTAGGAAGGATATAAAATGAACTCTTGAAAACCATCAAAAGATGCTACATCAATAATTCACAGCTTCTAATGAAAAAAGAGGCAGTGTTTAAGAAAAGGAACTTTAGAGGGAAATTGTAGTAAACACTAATATGAAAATTAATGATTATCCATCAATTACTAAATATACATTATATCTCAAGAAAATAATGAGCTATTTTGTAGAACATAACCATTAATTATGCCATGCAAGACATATATATTTAAGGATTAAGTTCTCAAATGTAATTAACATGCTCAATACAGAGACTATTCTGTCTAATAACTTACTCTTAAACTGATCCAATTTCTGAGACTCATTAACATAAATTATGCCAACTTGTTGCTTTACTGTTAACAGTTTAATAGATTGATTGAATAAACAAGTATGAATACTAAATTAGTAACATGTATAAAGAAAATATTTATAGCTGTGTGTGCAAATTTGAATAAGATCATTGAAGTGTAACCACTACTGTACTCCTAAATTCTCACTTTGCTTAAGATTGCAAGTTCTGGTGTCTGTTTTCTCCCTCCATCATTATAAACCTTTTCATCTCCTTTTATGTCAAGACCTGCAAAAACAGGATCTTTGATTGACTAACTTCAATGTGAACATCTAACCAGGAGCTCTCACATTGACATTTCCCATAGGGAAATCAAAGCATAAACATTCAAAAATCTGAATCTACATTTTCCAAAGGCAGATAAAGGTCATGGATTAGTGGGCTGGTGATAAAATAATAATGAATAAGTCCTCATCTTGCAAAATTATCTTTTATATATTTAACATGTTGATTCTAGTAATGTCTACATTTCATAGTGGTAACAAATACCATGCAATCTACTATTAGGTTTATTTTGTAAACACTAAGATGATAGAGCCTATTTTCAAGCTTCTCATAAACTAAATGTTTCCATACATGTATTTGTTTGATCTACATTTTCCTAATAATTTTTAAGTGTTTAAAACAGTGTCTGGCATAGCTGTCCATTAAAAATGTGTGTTATATAAAATATATAACCACCTGCCAACTGAGTTATTTTTTCAATCAGGTCTATTAGGTTCAAGTTCAAAATATTAAAATATGGATAAGACAAGTCTTTCTGATCTTACAGGGAGCAAAGTTGGGGCAATTTATTGGCTTCTTATCAAGCCAAACAACCTAAAACTGAAATGTCCCAAATGTGGAATGCAATTAATTTCATTTCATAAAAATCATTTGGATAATAACAGTAAAAAATAGCAATCCAAATATTTATTGAGAATCAGCTATGTTCAGAATATTTTCCTGATAACTTCAAAGAATATACAGTTGAATAAGATGAAGTCCCTTTTTAAGTATAGTATGGTACCAAATGCAGGTAATTTCTTATAATTCATCAGAAAACATTGATCTTTCAAAAGTATTTGCAATTATTAAATGATTCATTATTATATATAAAATATTATATATTTATATCCTATTTGATTGATCTATCAATTAATCAGTGTAACAACCTATCTACCTTCTACCTATACATGTTCTCAGTCACTTAGTTGTGTGTGACTCTTTGCAACCTGTGGACTGTAGCCCCAGGCTCCTCGTTCCATGGGATTTTCCAGCCAAGAACCTATACAAATCTAACCATTTAACTATGGAAGGACATATAAATATGTATAAAATACATATAAAATAAAATTCTGAAAAAAATTTCCCACTGCCCTATTTTTTCAGATGGATTTTATCTTCCTTCCATAGATAAATGGATATCCATACATATCTATCCATTTATCTATGAAAGGGATAAAAAATTCATCTGAAAGAAATAGACGGTGGGAAATTTAATTAGAATTTGTGACTCTAAGCACTGGGCAATATTTAAATATCTTGCTCCTCTAAATCAAGTAGTGTGTCAAGCGCTTACAGAAAATAAAAGTTCAGTCACTGTCAAAATTAGACATAGTTAATTATTAAAAATGACAACTAACATCTTCAAGTGTCATCCATTATTTAAGAAGGATTCCAGTTGAAGAGTACTTTGATTTTAAAAGAAAACTTCTTTGATGTTTGTACATTGCTTCTCACAAAAGAAACCAATATAATAGTCACGGTAACAATTTCTGCAGATAAAAGACCCAACATCCAGGGCTACCCTAGGGTAATCTGTGAAATGGAGAAAATATGTCTTTAGTAACAATCCATTCTCCCTGTGGTCCCTCTCTTCTCTTCACTGCCTTTATACTTTCCCCACTCCCTTCCCCTTTTTGCTCTTGTAACTTCTCTGGTTCTCAATTTAAACTTTAATTACAAAAGTCATTAAAGTTTCATAGAGCTTTACATTTCTGCCAATTATTTTTGCATGCCTTTATGTCCACAGTTCCCACCAAAAAAGGAAGGTGCCATAACACCTTAAGACATTAGCTAATTTGACGTCATTGTATTGGAGTTGACTTCTGATTCCAAATTCCTCACTGTTTGCACAGGGGATAGATAGACAAAATGTTTAGTTTTAAACAAACAATCAAGGTCGGCATAGCCTGAATTAATGATATTTTCCCCATTCACTTTCTGATATGTTTGTGTCTGTGAATCCATTGGTCTTACTGAGCTGTGCTTAGATCTGATCATAATTTGAGACAAGTCTTATTTTGAATTCCTGATCTAGGAATCTACTGTTTCATTATGTTATTTTATTTTTGAGTTAACATTCGTACCGTCTTAGCTAATTTTAATCACTTTTAATGTGTTGGTTGTGTGTGCATGCTCGGTTGTGTCTAACTCTTTGTGACCCCATGGACTATCATCCACCAGGTTCTTCTGTTCCTGGTATTTTCCAGGCAAGAACACTGGAGTGGGTTTCCACTTCGTACTTCATGGGATCTTCTCAACCCAGGGAATCAAACTCGCATTCCTTGCATCTCCTGAACTGGCAGGTGGATTCTCTACCACTGTGCTACTACTGGGGAAGCCCAATAGTATTAGTATGGTGTACCAAATGTGCTGGGTCCATGACCAGCATCTGAAGCAAATGCACATTCCCTCATTAAACATAGTATTATACCCAGTATAGGTCATTTAAAGGTCTTACTTCTGTAACATATTTGAAAATTTGAATTCATTTTTTGTGTTCTAGTCAGAATTGGGTCTTTTTTCTGAGCACACTGTGCTCAAAATATTTCCCAAATTACTCTTCCAATTCAAACTAACCAGTCACCTGGAAAGCATAAAATCCTAGAGCCATACTGCCTAGGTACAAATACTGACTTTCTAAAGGACTAGCTCTGTGACCTTGAGAAAGTTACTCAACTATACCATGCCTTAGTTTCTTCATCCATAGCATGGAGATAGTTCACAGCATCTGCTTCATACGCATGATGTGACAATGAAAGTCAATGTATGTGACATGTTTAAAATTATGCTTGATATGCAATGATCTCTAAACAAGGATTAGCTTTTCCCATTTTATTCAGACACCTGTGATGATGTATATCATGGGATATGTGATATATGTTCATGGTATACCTCTTTGTTTTAAACCGAGAGTCTGAAATCAGTGTCTGAGCCACATTATCTGATGCCGTTGGTAGTCACTTCCAGAGCTGCAGCAGCATCACAGCAGGGTGTAAGGAAATCAGTCTTAGGGAAATCACATCGAGTCAGAAGCTGCCCACACTCTATATTCACGGTTATATAACTCATGCTCCATACTTTAGTTTTCATTATTAGGAAACTTCATATGCAAGAAGAAATTCACATTATTTCTATCTATTCTTCTTAAATTTAAATATATCCAAAGGTCACCAAATTGGCTTAGTTTTGTTTCATGTTTTTATTATATCACTGCCAGTGTACATAGTAAATTGTAATTTGTCTAAAATTCTCCTAGATTTGGATTTGGGCTTGTAAAATTAAAGAAAAAAAACATTCTGGGAGATCAACCTAACATTACTTACTTTTTAGTTTACCACGATAGAACACTTAAAACAAAATGTGGAGTCAAAATAATAAAACAAGGAATTAACTTTATGCCAGAGAGTTAAAAATCTATATAGGATAGCATTTTTAAACAACAACTAAAACGTAACTCACACTAGGAAACACCTTTACAAGACAAATGTTACAAGACAAAGTTTGTCTTAATAATAAATTGTGCATACTAATGAAAAAAGACAAGCACAGAAATGAAAAATACACAAATATATGAATGATAAATTGACCAAGAATACATACAGGAAACAAATGAAAAATACTCAACCTCACTAATAATCAAATTCTAGTTAAATTATAATGTAGTGTTATTTTTCCTCTATCATACCAAAGGACATAGATGCATTATTTTGTTTTTAGATTATGCATTAACATGCTCCCAAATTATCATGCTTACACTGTCTCCTATACAGGTATCATTTATTTTCACTCAACCTAGAATAAGGAAGGGAAAACATTTCAGTTCACAACATTTTTTAAAAATCATTACATGTGTCCCCCTAAGGCCAGAAACAAGAAAAGGATGTCTGTTTTCATCTCTATTATTTGATATTGTACAGGAAATCAAAGCCAAAACAATGAAGAAAAGAAATGAAAGGTATCCAAAATGGAAGAGGTAAAACAATCTATTTTTTTAGAAAACATAATCATATATGTGTGTGTGTCTGTGTATATGTGTGTGCATATATCTATATACACACACACATGCACACACATATATATATAATTTTTTTGAATTTAATACATTTAAAAAACAACAAAAACTAGTTTAGCTAGTTGTTGAAGACTGGCTGGTCCTGAAACCCAAACTATGAACTGCAGAATTTCTGGTGAGAAAAGAACATGAAGCAGTAATCCTGGCACCAAACAGAAATTTTTAAAAGCAGATTATGGTAACAAATTTACACATGTGAAAAATAAGAGAGAGAGAGAGAGAGAGAAGGTGAGAATTAGAATATACACTCACACCAGGAAGAACAGTTTTTGTAGACTAACAAGTTTATTCAGCAGATTGGAAAACACTGTTGAAAACTCAGTGAGGCCAGATTGAAGGGAATCTGGAAGGACAAGCTAATGAATTTGGAGTGTGTTCCATACACAGAAGGGAAACAGTGAAAGATTATGGGCCTGTAGATAAATCTTATTATTAACTTCCCGTTGTATAAAGGTAACAATATACAAAAAATATATATACCTACTCTGTGGGTGGTCATTTTGGATCAATAAGACCCCAAATGTATGCAATTGCCATTTTCCCTTTAGAAACAGACAGTCTACGATGTGCAAGTCCTGTCATGTATTTTAAGTGCTTGTTTTAACTTCTGAACATATTTGGAGAATACAACTATTTAAGCTTATGACAGATGAACTATACAAATCTGTTTTGGAATATCATTTTAACTGCCTTAATATTGATTTTGGCAATTCAAACATTCCTTGCCTCAATGACATTTTTTTTCTACAAATGGTATCGCTTGTTCATAGTTGGGCTGTCCAGCACCTGTGAGTGTATTATCCCAGGGTGAACTATAGGTTTATACAAGCACTTCACAGTTGTCTATTAGAGGAGCACCATGCAATAACTGCTACTTAATAGAATTCAAAGTACAAAGAAAATCAATTGTGTTAATACCATTCAGCCCACATATTTTAATAACCCAAGTTACAATGACACTTTTAAAACATTTTCTATTTATTGCTTCAACTGACAATGTCCTTATTTTAATAAGGCAGATACAGATATTCACAAAGAGAAGAATCATTCTCCTATTGGAATTCTTATTAAAAATCCTCAAATTTAATTGCAAATCACACATACATGGCTCTTCACTCTTATTTAAGTGGTGACATGTAAGTGGTTAAAAGGAAGCTAGAAGGATAATCTTTTAGTTATATTAATAATCTGTAAAGGCTTTGTAGGAGAGACTAATTTGTCACTAAATTCATTTTTTCTTCCACCTGGTCACCAAACTTGCCTACATCTCTGCTTTCATTTCCCGTTGGTATGGACATATGGCTGTATTCTGACCAATCAAATGTGAGCAGAAGTGTTACTTACTTCTAGACTTGGCCCATGTGAGTGAAGTCACTCAGTCATATCTGACTCTTTGTGACACCATGGACTGTAGCCTACCAGGCTCCTCCATCCATGGGATTCTCCAGGCAAGAATACTGGAGTGGGTTGCCATTTCCTTCTCCAGGAGATCTTCCCGACCCATGGTTTGAATCCAGTCTCTCACACTGTAGACAGATGCTTTACCATCTGAGCCACCAGGGAAGTGTATGGAAGATTTAGCCCATACACATCTCCTAATACAATCTTGTCTTCATTCTCTTTGCCCATTCCCTGACTGAATGGAATTAGAGAAGAGTGCTTCCTGATCAAGAAGGATGCTGGATCCCAGAACAATTCTATAGAGCAGAGTACTACACCTACTCTGGTATAACACAAAATAAACGTGCTGTGTTAAGTCACTGAAAGTATGGGGATGTCTTTTATATTAATAGTTAGCCTATTCTGATCAATATACTCCTATAAGATAGAATGTGTATTTTTTTTAAATTTTTTTCTCTTGTATCTAGATGTGTACCTTGGATTAAAAGAGGTACTTAATGAAGTTTGGTTTAAAATGTTGACTAACTCTTTCAGCTAAAATATCTTTGTAGAAGTTGGGAAAGACAGTCCCTGAGTTTCCTTCCAAAGCTAAGATTCTTTTACATTCCATGACTTGAGGATTTTAATTAGCTCTTTCTTTGTGGGAGCTCTTTTGCTGAAGCTTTTAAAAGCATATTTATTTATTCAGCAAAGATGTCATTTGCACATATCAAAGATTTCTTTAAATTCCATAAACACAAGCAACTTCCCTCTGTTTAACACAGAGTAGACTGCAATAATACTACAATGTAGAAATAAGGATAAATATGTCAATAAAATATTCTTTGTCTTAACCAGATAAATTTATATTGCATGTTAGAAATAAATATAAACAAAATCAAATTCTTAAACCTGTAAGTAGTAACCCCTTATATTCACAGGAAAAGCTATCGCCTCAGTAGGTATCAAGATGTCACTATCAGGAGAAATTCAAAGACCTGGAAAATGAGGACCATCCATTAGTTATGATGCTAATATTTCTTGTTCTACTTTATTGCATTAATCTTGAAAACTTAAATATAATAATATCAAAAATATTCAAATTATTTAACTTTCCCCATACTTTCAGAGAAAACAAGAGGAAATAATACTATGACTATTATAAAATCAATATTTACTTACTTTCAACTGTAAATATAATTTTAGAAAGAATAGGATTCTTTAGCAGTTAGAAATAAATAAACTCCCTCCTTGCCCCTTTGAAGCTTTCAATTTGAATTTTACCAAAAGGTCTATGAATATTTTGTTAAGAATCTACTTGGTGTTTTGCATGCATAACATTTTTTGTTGCTTCTTGATAAAGAAACCTTAGCTCAATTTTTTATGACATTTAATCTTTGTAAGCAGGGGTCTTGAGGCAGGGATAGCTTACCTCACTGTATAACTGCAATTAGAATATTAGCTTAAAGTTACTAGAGAGTGAAAAACAAAAGCATTTCCAGTGAAACTCCAAGTCATAGCAAATGTAATATACGTAACATATGCATTAAGTCCCCTACATATGAATGATTAGTGTAGGCACCCAATTAACATAATCAGCTATATACCACTGTACTACACCAAGTTTACAATCCTTTTCACACAAATACATAAAAACAAACAAAACTAAGAAGACATTTTTAACCTTAGAATATAGTACCTTGCCAAGTACAGTTGTAAGTACAACAATTGGCATACAGGGGCTGGCATCAAATGATGAGGCAAAAGGAGTTCCTGACTGGAGGAAACAGAGGAGGTGGGAGATGGCAGAGCTGAAGGACTGTTAGCAAAAGGAGACAGAGGGCAAGCTGCAATTTCACTCATGCCTGATGTTCATGGAAGGCTTGTTCATATCTTTGAAAGCTTGCAACTTGAAAGTTCCTATATAGGGGACTTACTATAGTGTGTATGCTAATATAAACCTTTGCATGCTAAATGTTATGCTAAATGAATGCAATATATGATAATACATGTTAAAATGAATGCATAGAACAAAGTTGATGTTAAATAACATTAAGAAGAACCCAATAATATTTCATTTATTATATTTTATAGGCTAGTCATGCTTTTATGAAAGCGAGAGATTCCCAAATGTATATGTGTTTTACATCATGCAATTAGAAAACAGGAAATATGTCATGGCGGACTAGACTGGTATCAATTTAAACAGAGTTTCCTGTGGTCATGTATGGATGTGAGAGTTGGACTGTGAAGAAGGCTGAGCGCCGAAGAATTGATGCTTTTGAACTGTGGTGTTGGAGAAGACTCTTGAGAGTCCCTTGGACTGCAAGGAGATCCAACCAGTCCATTCTGAGGGAGATCAACCCTGGGATTTCTTTGGAAGGAATGATGCTAAAACTGAAGCTGCAGTACTTTGGCCACCTTATGCGAAGAGTTGACTCATTGGAAAAGACCCTGATGCTGGGGAGGATTGGGGGCAGGAGGAGAAGGGGACGACAGAGGATGAGATGGCTGGATGGCATCACAGACTCAATGGACGTGAGTCTGAGTGAACTCCGGGAGTTGGTGATGGACAGGGAGGCCTGGCGTACTGTGATTCATGGGGTTGCAAAGAGTCGGACACGACTGCGCGACTGAACTGAACTGAACTTAGAGAAGATGTTACGTAAGTTCCAATGATATTCTACTTTAGTTATAAAATCAATTAATGGTTTGAGCTAAATTAATTGTCACTTAATCATTAACCAAAAAGTTTTGAGAGTATGTGGAGGTAATTCCAAAAGTGTATTTAGAAGAAGCAATCTTGCTCACGTGTGTAACATAAAGACAAAGTTTCAGCCAAATTCTGTTGCATTCAAACCATTCCCATATTAGGTATTAGACAACAGAAACTGACTTATGCATGTTTAAATCAAGACAATGTTTATAAGTTCTTTGAACTCCAGCAAGTAAGTGAAAAACAGATTGCTATACACACATACATTTCAAATCTCAAGTAAAAACTTGGACTGAATTCAAGGCAAATCTAATGTACCAAAAGGAAACCAAGCAATGACTCCACAAACTTGTACAGATTCTCATAGACTTTTGAATGTTTTTGACATCTGCCCACAAGAAGAAATATGGTGTAGGCTGCAACCAGGATCGGAGAAGGCAATGGCACCCCACTCCAGTACTCTTGCCTGGAAAATCCCATTGGATGGAGGAGCCTGGTGGGCTGCAGTCCATGGAGTCGCGAAGAGTCAGGCACGACTGAGAAATTTCACTTTCCCTTTTCACTTTCATGCATTGGAGAAGGAAATGGCAACCCACTTCAGTGTTCTTGCCTGGAGAATTCCAGGGACGGGGGAGCCTGGTGGACTGCCGTCTATGGGGTTGCAGAGTCGGACACGACTGAAGCGACTTAGCAGCAGCAGCAATCAGGATATTCTATTTACCCTGTTTCAGTGCTCTACCCTATGCTATTGTCTCCTATCATATTCTCCATTCCATTCTATTTCATCTAAGAAAATATAGGTTTTGGTATATTAATTTCAAGATCCATTAGTGGATTCCATAGCACAATTTTTAAAAACCCAGTACATATTACTTAAAGTATTCAACAGAAAATATTAAAATCTGTGTTCTCTAATCCAAAAGTATGTTCAATTTCTCAAATAACATTGGTCCTATCATTGGTCCAAAAAAAAATTAACATTGTTTTATTAGTAGTACCATGACAAATATCTTAGTGTTCTAATTGCCTGGGGGAAAAAAAATCCACCTATTAGGAAAAGGAAAAAGTTACTCTAGAAAAGGCTTCAATAAACTATGGAAATAAACTTCCTAATCCTTTGTTTTATTCTTATGTCAAACCCCCACCATTTCACTTCAAATTACCATGACTAAAATGAAGAGATGAAAATCTCCTATGCTAAAACTTTAAAATTGGAATGATATGCTAAAAAGCAGAACCCATGGGAAAAGCTTAGTGGACTTCTGACAACAGAATTAACTCTCAAGATAAAATAAATAAACAAAAATTTCTAGACAATATGCCTATAAAAAGGCATGATAATCAGTGATATAGATAAAGTTGTAGGAAATGTGAAAGACCTACATTTAATGGCAAAATTCTAATTTAGTGGTAATCATTTTATTATTTTTATCTTTCGAATATAAATCAAGCTTCCTTAAAAAAATATAAGTCTGACACAGCATTTTTCTTTAAGATTTGACAAAGCTTCCAAAGAAATTACACCAAATTTCCTTTAACATTGTCAAAGCTTAGCTTTGAGTTAAAAAAAGCTTATGGAGTACTTATGAGTTCATTGTGTTTAGTTCTATCAGCAAATGCTTGGTTTATTGAAAGAGACAAAATACGTGACTAAATTAGTTTAGCTACGTATAAATAATCTGGAAAAAAAAAAGTGTAAGTGTTAGTGGTTCAGTCATGTCCGACTCTTGCAACCTCATGGACTGTTGCCAGCCAGGCTCCTCTGTCCATGGAAATCTCCAGGCAAGAACACTGGAGTGGGTAGCCATTCCCTTATTCAGAGGATCTTCTCAACTCAAGGATTGAGCCCAGGTCTCCTGCATTGCAAGCAGATTCTTTATCATCTGAACCACCATGGAAACCCATAACCAGTATTAGGCATATTAAAGGTATGGAATTAAAACTCTTATTGCTCTCTTGCAATCATACTCCTGTGATCCAAATGCATACATTGCTCATAATCTGTGGCTTCTTTACAGGCAAATTCACTCTATTCACGAAAATATCAAAGCATTTCATAGAATCCTAGATCCACAGATCTCATTTAAGATAAAATCCGCTCACTGTGTAAGCAAGATGTGATACAGAAAAATGTTCTATAATGAGTTATTGCACCTTTTCATTGTCCAGCTCAAGCTATTACATTTAATGGTTTTGTCTGGTCAGACATTTTGTGGCCACATACCAGAGAGATTTCTCCCTGCACATTTTCTACTTAATGGAGATAAATTCAAGTTAGGCTAAGTAAAGACAGTATATATGGAAATGACATAGCATCCTCCCTTTTTTTCATTCATTCAAAAAGTATTTCAGAAAGTCTAGTGTTCCAGGTGTACTGAACAAGACAAAATTTTTGTTCCTATGAGATTACGGAGAGTGGCACAAAAGAAAAATAAACAAGAACTAGAAAACATTTAAATAATAACAAATAGTTTTTATCAGGGAACAATAAAGCAGTTTAAAATGATGGGGTGCAAAGAAAGGAGTGGAAACTATTAGACGATAAAGTAGAAGGTCATATTTGAGTGGAAATCTGAGTGAAATGAGGAAAGAAACCAAATGAGAATTTATAGGAAGGACAGTAACTCAAGAAGGAAAGGTAAAAGCTCAAACTTTGAAACTAATTTGGCTGAGTCCCCATTCTTCCAGGAAATCCCTCCACCTTTCAACCCTTAAATGACAAGGCTACAAAGGAAATTATGTTGAACACACTGAATAAAATTTACAAGAAGTTGTTAATACTTTTTCCATTTTGATTTCAAAGTGTTTGAATCAGGGCTAATTTCACAATACTAAAATCTGAATGAATCTAACTGGTCAGCAAGTAGGCAGTATCTATGAAATGCATATTATTCAAAAATGTTTTATAATAAATAACTATACAATTCTTAAGGTACAAAGTGTACAAAGGTACATGGGTGTACAAATTGTACATCCATGGCTGGTTCATGTTAATGTATGGCAAAAATCATCACAATATTGTAAAGTAATTAGCCTCCCATTAAAATAAATTAATTAATTAAAAAGCTTAACAGACTCTAACCCTCTTCTTGTGTTTAATATTTTTATGTAAGAAATTACAATTATCAATGGGTTACAGATAATGTTAACTTTTTAATACTCCATATATAGTGAAAAAAGTTCTCTTTAAAATTCAGTATACATGCAACTGTATTCCTAACCGCACTGTTATGTAATTCTGAACCTTGATTTAAGTTAGGATAAAGGAAAGCTAAAATAATTCTATTGCAGTCACAACACCCACAGTGTCGAACCACTTTGAGAAATTTAAAACGGGATTATTCTGACAGCACCTGTACTAGTCAGCTACCTGTGATCTACTTTGGGTAATTAGGTTCCCAGTTCCCCTATCAGGTTTCACAGAAAATTGTGCCCAGTGTACATGGCAACAATGACTTGGACTGACTATGAGATAATACAATCTTATGTGTTATTATTGAAATCTTTAAGTGTTTGATTTGCATAAATAAGACAGGGCATATTCTAATTACATTTCTATCTGAACTCTTCACCTCTGAATCAAATGTAATGACAAGTAATTTGACATTGAGGCAGAATAAATGCTTGATTTTCCTGCGAGCACCATATAGAACTATGATTCTCAAAAGAGAAAGAAATGCCTAGGAAGGCATCGCTATAGACACATGCACTTTAATATTACCCTGCAATCTTTCAGGGGGCCAAAATTAACTAAATAAATCTGCAACATATCTTTGAAGTCAAAACACACAACCTGACTTTGAGAGCTGGAGGCTACATTTTACTAGCTTACAATTTCAAACACCCCAGTATTATTAGGCGTATGTAACAGAAGAACAGATTGAATAAACTGTTGAATTGCATCCTTTCATATTTTTTCCCTCTTGGAAATTTTAATTTAGAATTAAATATTCTTGCCTATTAGCAATATTTTATTAAACCTATAATTAGTGATTCTAGTTTTTCCTCTAGGGAAATTCCATTTGTAACTTGAAAATAAAAATATTAAACAAACCTTCTTGATATATCTAAAAGCCCATTTTTTAAAGAAATTTCAAACTATTGAAGAGTTTTAAGGCCAAAATAACTGCTCTTTTGCCAATACCATAAAGACAAAAGCTGTGGACATAGGACATGGACTATCATTGATGTATTATTCTTCATTTATGAGGTTCTTGGCCTTAAAGAAATAATAAAGGAATCCAGAGTTTGCAAGTCATTAATGATGATTAATAAGAGACACCTTCAAAGCTCTACAAACTGACTGGGAAAGAGCACATTATGACCATGAACTCATTTAGAATAGTAATTAATTCATCACCTTAAATCTAACACTGTTTCACAAATTTATGATAATTGAGTTCAACTTATTCTTTTATTAAAGTAGGCAAATTATTATAAAGAAGGTGTACATTGTAGTTTTAAAACAAAAGCAAATTTAAATAGTCTCAATTTCCTGGTTTCACAATGACCTTTGTGATTTATAATTTTTTTCACTGCATCTCATAAATTAAAAAAAACTAATAATTCAGTTGAATAAGAAGTTATGTCCTAACAACTTAACATCACAAATAATCATGGGCGAACCCTTAGCAGCCATTTGGAAAAAAAAAACAAAACAAAACGCACTTGAATGAAAGAAAAAATAGTATGTTTTACCTTGTTCCTAAATAACAACAACTGTTCACTAATAATATATGTGTGCCCGGTGGGAGCTGTGTAACTTCTTAAACCTTGGAATCAAATTAGACAACACCAGCATTATAGTGCATTCCACACTCATTTTCCCTTGGTACTTGCTTTTTATCACACTGAATTATAAGTGAAAGTCGCTCAGTCATGTCCGACTCTTTGCAATCCCAAGGACTGTATAATCCATGAAATTCTCCAGGCCAGAATACTGGAGTGGGTAGCCTTTCCCTTTTCCAGGGGATCTTCCCAACCCAGGGATGGAACACAGTCTCCCACATTGCAGGTGGATTCTTTACCAGCTGAACCACCAGGGAAGCCCAAGAATCCTGGGATGGGTAGCCTAGCCCTTTTCCAGTGGATTTTCCCAACCCAGGAATCAAACCGGGGTCTTCTGCATTGCAGGGGATTCTTTACCAACTGAGCTATCAGGGAAGCCCTTTTATCACAAGAACAACTGAATATCCAGTTTCTCAAAACCATAATATTGTCAAAAGGAATTACTCTGTTCCTATGTTTAAATCTGAACTCTGGAGATGGTGGCCTCTCAGAGGTGTTGAGCATAACTATTTTCCTTGAAAATTTTGTTTAACATCTAGAGTGATCCTGTGTGTTTGCTGTAGTATCCCTGGGACATAGTCTGTTTTATCCTAGGGTTTCTGATTTCATGGTACAACATGAAAGCGTATCAAGAGTTTACTTGCAAAGTTCATTGGAAGTGCTGAAAAGAAATGCACTAAAATAACTGTTAAAACATTTTCTGTTATTTCGTCTCTATTGGGGGGTTTTCAGGAAACCCCTTTACAAAGCTTTTTACATCCATTACTTTGTATAGGTAGAAAGGAATGAAAAAAAAAAAAATCCAAGTACTGCCTGGTGGTGCTTGAGTCAAAGAAGCAGAAGCAGGACTCAAGAATCAGTCACTCATGCTTAGTGCTTCTGAGTTTGTTTACAGTAGTTGGTTATCCTATTTGTTTCCCTTCAATTTCCAGCTCATTTTACCTTAATTCATCATTTGTATAAGTGGAGACTTTTTTGTTTTTTTCTCTTTAGTATTAAAGCTGTCTTGTAACTGAGGATCATTTTCATCTCTCTCCAAACTAAATAACTCTTTGTCCCTTTAATCTTCACTCACAGATTCTACTTCCCATTCCTTTAATTACTTGTTTCTCTTTTTAAGATTACCCTCAATATGACCAAATTTCTTCAGTGTAATGGGTCCTCAAAAAAATTCACTAGATATAGTAGTTATATAGAACATAGCTTTATGAGAGTAACTTTAAAAAATGAACATAAAAGACAATTAAGTATCTTGCCATTTAAACACATTATAAATGTGAAAAGTTATTATATCAAAATATTTTGCTATTTAGAAACAATCATATGGAAAATCTTTGGCATATCATAGTTAGAAATATAGTTGTGAAATTCTTGGCTCCTTTAATACTTACAAAAATATACAGTAGTAAATAAAAAGAATAGCAATGAGATGTTCTTATCGGCCTTTCGCAAAACTGACCGCTTAACACATATCTTATGGATGCATTTTAGATTCACAAATATCAAGTAACACTGTTCATTATACTTCAAGCATGTTTACCAGAAATTTTATTTTAGCTTGACTTCTAACTATAGTACATTTCTTTTCTGGATGGGCACAGGGTAGAATCATCTCCTTGTTTTATTTTTTTTTAAATATATTTAGGACTCAAAATTCTAACTACACTAATTCAAACAGATTAATTAGTATTTTGTATCAATGCATATGTGATTTCCAAGCATCAACCAGTGTTACAATGTTAACATTGTAAAGATCAAGACAGCATACTCTGATGTATGTGCTCAGTTGTGTCCAACTCTTTGTGACCCCATAGACTGCAGCCCTCCAGGCTCCTCTGTCCATGGGGATTCTCCAGGCAAGAATAATGCAGTGGGTTGCCATGCCTTCCCCTAGGGGAACTTCCCAACCCAAGGATTGAACCCAGGCCTCCTGCATTGCAGACAGATTCTTTATCATCTGAGCCACCAGGGAAGCCTTGTTTAATATATAAATGTGATCAACATTTTAGGAAGCAACTGTTTAACAGAGGTAGAATCAGAAAACCAGGCTACTATAACCTAGACAGAGGAGACAGGGATGACAGTGGGTGAGATGGTTGGATAGCATCACTGACTCAATGGACATGAGTTTGAGCAAGCTCTGGGAGTTGGTGATGGACAGAGAAGCCTGGTAGTTCATGGAGTTGCAGAGAGTCAGACATGACCGAGTGACTGAACTGACTGAACTGATTGATAACTTAGACAGTGTGCAACTGCAACATAGCCTCGGACAGTGAAATTTCTACTAGATTAAGAATAGTCCTTATATAAACAATAATTTTAGGTCTTTGCCTACAAGGATTTCATGTCTAGGGAAGTATTACCATATTAGCTGATTAGATGTAAAAGATATTAAGAAAAGGTACTACATTACTGAGATTCCTAAAAGCCACTCAGAAGCTTGTAAACTGGCAGGTCACAGACAATGGCTAGCCCAGGGGTTGGCCTTTACTTTCTATGGCTTCTTCCAGCAGGATTTCTTTATGTGAACTATCTGGCCCACAGTGATTTTGAGTTTGTGATCAATATTCATCACCTGTCTTACTCAGAAATGAACTTTAGGCTTCCAAATGTCATAAACATTCTGGAACTAGAATGTGTGAATAATGGTGGAAAAGTGAGATATTATTTACAGCTGGCATCCAGAATAATTTCTACTTCTTTTTATATAATACACATGCACAGTTCAACTTCTCTATATTTTACCTCATCTGTAGCATTTTTCTGTTCCTCTTGTTGTAAAAACATCAAAATCTTTCAAGCTAGGCTTCAGCAGTACAAGAAATTCCAGATGTACAAACTGGGTTTCAAAAAGGCAGAGGAACCAGAGACCAAATTGCCAACATTTTTGGATCATGGGGAAAGGAAGGAAGTTCCAAAAAAACACATCTACTTCTGCTTCATTGCCTACAGTTTTTGACTGTGTGGAGCACAACAAATTGTGGGAAATTCTTAAAGAGATGAGAGTACCAGACCACCTTACCTGCCTCCTGAGAAATCTGTCTGAAGGTCAAGAAGCAACAATTAGAACTGGACATGGAACAACTGATGGTTCCAAATTGGAAAAGGAGTACAAGGCTGAACATTGTCACCCTGTTTATTTAACTTATATGCATAGCACATCATGCATAATGCCACGCTGGATGAATCACAAGCAGGAATCAAGATTGCTGTGAGAAATATCAATAACCTCAGATCTACAGATGACACCACCCTTATGGCAGAAAGGGAGGAGGAACTAAAGAGCCTCTTGATGAGGGTGAAAGAGATGAGTGAAAAAGCTGCCTTAAAGTTAAAAAACAAAACAAAACTAAGATCACGGCATCTGGTCCCATCACTTCCATGGCAAATAGACGAGGATAAAGTGGAAACAGGACAGATTTTACCTTCTTGGGCTCCCAAATCACTGTGGATAGTGACTGCAGCCATGATATCCAAAGACACATGCTCCTTGGAAGGAAAGCTATGACAAATCTAGACAGAGTATTAAAAAGCAGAGACATTCCTTTGCAGACAATGGTCTGTATACTCAAATCTATGGTTTTCCCAGTAGTCATGTACTGATGGGGAAATTGGTCCATAAAGAAGGCTGAGCACTGAAGAATTGATGCTTTCAAATTGTGGTGCTGTAGAAGACTCTTGAGAGTCCCTTGGACAGCAAGGAAATCAAATCAGTCAATCCTAAAGGAAATCAACCCTAAATATTCATTGGAAGGACTGTTGCTAAAGCTGAAGCTCCAAGACTTTGTCCATCTTATGGAAAGAATCTGCTCTTTGGAAAAGACCTTGAAGCTGGGAAAGATTGAGGACAGGAGAAGGGGGCAATAGAGGATAATATGGTTAGACACCATTACTGACTCAATGGACATGCATCTGAGCAAATTCCAGGAGATGGTGAAGGACAGAGGAGCCTGGACTGCTGTTGTTCATGGGGTCACAAAGAGTCAGACATGATTTAGTGACTGAACAATAACAACAACAAAAGCAACAAAATCCTTCATTCATATTTAACACAATCACATTCAATGAGTATCTAATTTTTGATAGCATAAAAGAAAGATCCAAAAGAAGTTAAATTATAAGTGGGTTACAAATCAGATTAAAGACAGTAGCTCTCCACCATCCCATTCTAATCGTCTTTAGTCCTGCAGTGAGTTTACTATGTCTGTCAGTACCTTATAAATGTCATTTCAACTAATCCTCCATAACCTTAGACCAATATCAATATGTCACCATGCCTAAAGCATTATCTGACGTGCTTGAAATCAAGTAAGTTGTACAACTAGGATTTAACATCAGATCTCTCTGACCACCCCCCAAGATAAAAGAAATTTAAAATATGATTTTTATTTTCTAAGGCTTTCCCAACAAACCAAAGTCCCTTGTAAACTTCAAGAATTTTAAAGTCTAAATCACAGCAGTATGTTCTGAAAGCTGGTATTTGCATAAAACATATCCTGCACATGCTTACTTTTCAATATTTCAATTACTTTAAACTTTAGGTTTCAGTTTATAAAGTGAAAACCTTGGTGTCATTGCTATTCCTAATGTCATGAGCATTATCATTAAAATACATTCAAAATGTCATTAAAATAACAGACATTTTAAAAGATAAAGTTCGCTTGCTTTTGGATTCATTTTCTATTAATGTGATCATTTGTAATTTAATATAAGAACAACTTTCAGCAGCCCTTTCAAAGACAATCCCATTTAGTGTAAGTTAAAACTGTGAATAAAGAGTTCAATTAATAATCAATATATAGAAATTTTAAATCTAAGAAAGCCAGCCTCACTTGTATCAGAGAACAACTGGAATTTGAAATTCAAAAAAGGAGCTTTTATCTGTTCATGTGAAACTCTCATGGGAAAGCAGATACCTTATAGATAAAACTA
This sequence comes from Aepyceros melampus, assembly GCA_006408695.1. Classification (NCBI taxonomy): domain Eukaryota; kingdom Metazoa; phylum Chordata; class Mammalia; order Artiodactyla; family Bovidae; genus Aepyceros; species Aepyceros melampus. The sequence continues at coordinate 367,453 of SJXQ01010508.1, forward strand.
AAATTTTGTTTCAGTTTGAGTCATAAATTTGAAATTTCAGATCTTCCCTAAACACTCATAAAAACATTTCTAATACATAATAGAGATACTTACATAAATTTCTCTTTTGAAACAATTCCTAGTGTTGTTAGAATCAACAAAATAAAACTGCTATCCTTTGTTTTAATTAACCAAATATAGTCATTCTGGTGACTAGGATATGTACACACACTTTGGTTTTAAATGAACATTTAACTTGTACATAAATTAGAAATGTATTCAGAAGCCAAGTTTAATATATACGCACATATACATGTAACATGTACTGATGCATGCATTTCATGTAAGAAATAGCATTATCCCCAAATATAGCTGTTCTAGAAGACAACTTGAATATATTTTACACTAGAATTACTCTTGTAGCCTCTTGATAGCTTGCAATACAGCAAGTACACTTGGGAGCGATTGGGTCTTGGCTTGAGAATGAGTGGCATTGAGAATAGATTGCTGCTTAGTGCTTAGAGTGAAAGAGAAGAGACTGCTGTCAGATAAAGTGAGGGGTTATTTTTCCTACCCTACAGCTCTGTCCCATTTTCGCTGCACATCACCTCACCCAACTGAATAGATTTCCCACTAGGTATATTATCTTGAAGGAAGACACTTTTCCTGATTGTACTCTGATGGGATACAGAATCTAGGGTTTATGTTCCCTTCCCCCTGCCAAATGAGACTCACTGCTTAGTTAGAATAAGCATCTTTGCCAAGCCCCAACTCCCATGATGGCTTCAAGATGAAGCGGTAAGAGGGAATAGAGGGAAGGCAAACACTGGCTGGCTGAGGACCACAGAACACTCTCCCGCCATTATCAAGACTTTGGTTGAGTATTTGCAGCTTCAGAGCCTGCTCAGGCATATCGCATGGTCCAGATTTGTTTATGTTTTTCTTCCACAGGCATGATTTGCTGTTGGAAATGTCCAAATAACTACAATCTGAAGTAAATATAGTCTCTTACTCTTGAGTTTTCTGAGGTCACTTCAAATTCTATTTCTTAGTCCCTCAATTTTGAGGATTTCACCATTCTAAGACCAACAGGTGAGTTCATTATTCAAACTAGACATGACTCAGCTTTTTCCATCCATTTAATTGCCAAATACGTGCAACTCTCTGAGTGTAGGCATTTCTAAGAACTGGCAAAAACAGTGCACAGTATAAGCCACTGCTATAAATATTAGTTGATTTGGGTTTGAGTGTCCCTCAAACCCAACCTGTAACAATTTTATCACTGCCTGTAACAATCAAACTTTTTCTTCAGGTTGGACACTGAATGATTAATACATAAGGATGTTCATCCACCACTGTTTGTATACAGTGGACTTAAGACAAATTTAACAAACTTCTGAAGGCCTCTGTTATTCTAAACCTTGCTATATCTTCTAGTAAAGACATGAAAGTGTTAGTTGCTCAGTCATGTCCAACTCTTTGCAACTCCATGGACTGTAGCCTGTCAGGCTCCTCTGACCATGGAATTTTCCATGCAAGAATACTGGAGTGGGTAGCCATTCCCTTCCCAGGGGATCTTCCCAACCCAGGGATTGAACCCAGGTCTCCTGCATTGCAGGCTGATTATTTACTGTCTGAGCCACCAGGGAAGCCCATAGTGAAGACATGAGGTCCTTCTGGATTATTAAGTTTAATGGGCAAACAAATTATGGAAACATCTATAGGGGTAACTAAATTAAGAGTGAGTGAGTAAAAGATAGCAATTTATCATATCTTTGCATCCTAATTACCCTAAAATTTATGAAGAATACACGTGTGCCAGGATTGACATCTATGTCATCTCCATTAATCCCCATCAAAACCCAACGAGGTATCTACTAATAACTGTATTACACAGATGAGCAAATTGATGCTTAAGATCAACTAAATGGGGGTCAGGTCTCTATGACCCCCAAAGCATAAGCTTCTTTCAAACACTGGGTTGGGTACTTACTATAATAGCTATTAAAGTTGTGTCTAATGAGCTAGTTCTGTGTAATATAAGGATCTGCCAAGTAAGATAGGGTTCTGGACTACAAATCCTCAATGAAACTAAGTTTTGTCTTGTCCAGTCATATGAGTATTGCATGCTCTTATATGTCGAAAAGATTTAAATGTCCAATGGGCTAGTCTTGGGGTTACATACAGAGGTGCTCTGCGTGTGTGGATAGGGAGAGAGCAAAATAGTGACTGTTTTCTGTTAAAGCTGAATGCCTAACTTCACCCTATGGATTTTAGAACTTTAGAGATTTTACAATGTCAACTTGTTTCATTCCATTTTCAGTGGGATTATGGGCTAAATTGTATCCCTCTCCAATTCATCTGCTAAAGCTTTAACCCCGTATTTCAGAGTGCAACCATATTTAAATTCTACACTTTTAAAGAGGTGATTAAATTAAATGAGGCTTGTTGTCTTTATGCAACAGAGATTAGGACACACAGAGACATTGGGTCTGCCTGTGTTCAGAGGGAAAAAGGACCGGGTGAAGAGGCATCAAAAGAGTAGCCATCTGCAAGTCAAGGAGAGAAACCAAGCCTGCTGGCCTCCAAGGTGCTGGGAAATGAATCTCTGTGGTTGAAGTCACTCAGTCTTTGTTATGGAAACCCTAGCAAACTAACACAAGCAGGAAAATTAACTAGGTAGATTATTCATACTGGATTATGTGCAGGAATTTTGATATGCAAGCTTTTGCACAAAATTGTAGGTAGGCTGAGTAAATGGACCACTTTCATCTCCAATTAAATGTGTTCTCAGTGTTTATCCCACTTTACAATGGTAGGCAGGTCATACACATTCACATAAAAAGTAACTACCAGAAGGAAATCACAGGTAAAAAAGAAACAAACTCCCATATCCTGATTAGTTTAATTTCCATGTTCATTAGAGAGATCAACATAAAAATACAATAAATACAAATCTCAAGAGGCTGAATTTTAAGGCCACTAACGGGAAAGTTTGAGAAGCAGACAGACACAATCAAGAATGGGGTAAATAAGACCCTAAAGGGAGAATGCTCAATAAACTCATCTAATTTTCTGTCAAGAGCACTGGCCCTTCATCGAGACATCAGTTATGAGAAAATGAGGTTTTTAATTTCAACAATGGCTCCCCAGGTCAGTGTAAAAACAACTTCACAAATCTCTCAAAAGGAAAACAATATTTTTATTTCTTGCAGGATTACTTATTTCATGTATGAACAATGTCAGACAAAAATGTATTACACACACAAGAAAAATAAAAGCAAAGCTAGCTCTTTTATTTTTTTTAATTACTTTTAAAACTCTTAATATATAATCAAACTATCTGTAATGGGGATATGTGTGTGTGTGTGTGTGTGCATTCAGTTCCCAGTTCTGACTCTTTGAGACTTCATGGACTTAGCATGCCATGCTCCTCTGTCCATGGAATTTTCCAGGTAAAAATATTGGAGCGGGTTGCCATTTCCTACTCTAGGGACTCGTCCTGATCCAGGGATTGAATCCACATCTCTTCATCTCCTGCATTGGAAGGTAATTTTTTTTTTTTTCACCACTGTCCCACCTGGGAAGCCCATATGTTCACACACACACACCACAGACACACACACACACACACACACACACTGTTATTAAAAAAAAAAGACTTTCCTTTTTGTAAACACTTCCCACCCTACCTCATAGATAATTGCATTCCTAGTTGTTAGTATACATCACAGTAGTGCCAGCATGCTTTGTTACTGCTTTAGTCAATTCATCATATGTCTCATCAGGTGGCTCAGTAGTAGGGAATCTACCTGCCAGACACAGGAGACTCGGATTCTATCCCTGGGTCTGGAATACCCCCTGGAGGAGAAAATGGCATCCACTCTAGTATTCTTGTCTGAAAATCCCATGGACAGAGGAGCCCGGCAGGCTACAGCCCACAGGGGCGCATAGCTGTACTTGACTGAGCACAGATGCGTGTACCATTACGAGGGCCTGAAGTACCCTGCTTCCTCTTCTGCGTTCTCCACAAGGTAGTCAGATACCTCCTAAAATGTAACCTGGAATTATTTCACTTTCTGGATTAGAGCTTCCAGTAATTTTCTCTTTAACTTAGGATTCCAACTCTTTCCAATACTCTAAATGCCCTATGGGATCTGTCTGTATCTTACAAATTCATTCCATCCATGCTGATTGGCTGACTTCAAGCTTTGTCAAATTCACTGGATTTCTTTTGGTTCCTAAACAATGCTTAAGTGCTCTTGAACTTACTCTTTGCTTTGTCTGGAACACTCTTTGCCCAAATCATTGTATGGTTGACTACTCGTGTTTCATTGTAAAGGTCATATTTTCAGAAAAACGTCCCTTGATTACCCAAACTAAAGCAGTCCTTAACTGTCAGTCTCTGTAGCATCACTCTGTTAATCCTGTTATAGCATCTTTTACTCAGAAATTATTCCGCTCATGTATTTATCTTGAATTTCTTACTTTTTCTTGTCTCTCAAAAACAGGAGACTTTGTATCTCTTCCTCATTGCTAAAATCCTGGAATCTATAGCAGTTTCTGGTACAGAGAAGTTGTTCAGTAAATATTGATATACTCAGGAATCAAGGACAACAACTCTAAATCCTGCTCCTCTACTCTGAAAAGAAAAAAGAAAGATGTATAAATTAGAAAGAACCAACATGAAGTCCATTCCCTTTGTTTCTCTCCCTTATACCTTAGTCAAACACCAGTATCCAATGACATACTTCCTCTTCTCTGGTCCCAATCCTAGTCCTAAATTCCTAGACTTAAATACTTTTAGCATTCAAATACAAGTCTCTAGCTCACAACAAACTTACTGTCAAAAACATCCTTTTATTTCTGTCCTAAAGCAACTCAACCTCCCTTCACTCCATTTAGCCATCACATTTGATGTAAAGTTTATGGAAAGTGGGACCTACTATCATTTTTGTCTTGCTTTCCTGATATTTGCATTTCTGGGCTTCTCACTGTTACTAGGGCCTTGTGCAAGGGACCTTAAGGTGCAATTTAAAACTAAAGGCACATACAGTAATACGAAATGAGTTCATGCCATTTTATCTTTTCATTTATGCTCATTTCCTTGTATACTTTAAAATACCAGATTCCATAATCTCTCATTCACTACACATCAATTACCTGCTTCTCTATTATCGTCATATATCAGTTCCCCAAGTTCAGAAGCAGTAACATAATCTGTTTTTCACTTTCCTTCAAATTGGTTTTTTTCCATTTAATCTCCATGTTATGCAATTGCTAAATCATATCAAAACTGCCTCTCTGACACAACATAGCAAAAAAGACAGCATATATTACATGTCTATGCATTCATCATTGATCTAGAATGAGACATTGTTGCCATTTCCTGATTTCCCCAATTTTACATTTCAAGGACTTCCTTCATCAATTTGTTCATTCTGTCATTCCCTGTACTTTTCTTGAGCAATCTTCTGGACACCCTCTTAGGATTTGGGTTAGCCAATGCAAATAAAGCAAAAAGCAAAAGTCAAGTCCATATTTTTAAAAATATGTCGTGCCCTTGCAGCTTAAATTCAAATGGCTTCTAATCTAGAAAAATCAGTATGTTTTAAAATGCCAGACCTCATAACTCATCATGCAGTTTCCACTGCTCTTATGCCTGAAACTCATTATACAGTTTCTACTTTTTGCTTGCCTGCCATGTGACAAGGTATTGTATATAAATTATTTACAGTTCTGATTAAAAATCCCATATAGAGGACTATCTCCCAAATAATTAATACTTGTATGACTAAAACACTGTCACAAAACATTGGGGATTTTATGGAAATTTACAATAGTATTTTTCTAGCTTTTTATAACTATTATCTGACAGATATTATTTGCATATTATAATCTCTGATGATTTTTCAGTTAAGGATGTGATTTACAAATTATCAGTCAAGATAATTGATTAATACAGTACCACATCAATACAGTAAAAAGGATCCTTCCTTTTTTATTTTAGTAGGTGCAAAAAATCATCTGATAACATTTAATACCTAATCATGCTAAAACTCTTAAAATGCTAGGAATAGAAGGGAGCTTCTTCAGTATGATAGAATATACCTACTAAAGCATGTATAAGTAATACCGTATTTAATGGTGAAATACTGAATGCTTTCCCTCTGAGGTTGGAAATGAGACAAGAATATGCAATACCGCCACATCTATTTAACATGCTGAAGGTTCTAGCCAGTGCAATAAAAAAAGAAACATAAAATGCAAGGATCTGAAACAAAAAGCAAAACATTTTATTTTCAAAGGAATCTATGAACAATTAGAACTAAGTGAACTTAACAAGTTCACTGGAAACAAGGTCAAAGTACAAAACTAATGAACATATTTATATTCCAGAAACAAATCATCAGGAAATTAAGGGAACAGACCAAAATAAAAGATACCACAAGTGTCAAATGTTTGTGGAATAAGTACAATGGAATATTATAAGAGTATAAAAATGACAATTACTAAATGATTACTGCAGGAAAATAAAGATGACAAAAATAGAGAAATAGAACATGTTCATGAGTCAGGATAATGTTAAGAATTTAATTATCTCTTAACTGATGTATAAATTCAATGCAGTCCCAATTAAAATGTCAGTTTTGTTTTTATTGTAGCTGCAGTTCTTGTAATGTGGAAACTGAAAATCTAATTCTAAAATTAATGCGAAAATTCAAAGTACCTAGAGTTCCACTGAAATTTTTAAAGTGAAAGTGAAAGTCACAAGGAAGGACTCTCTGGACTGTACAGTCCAGTGGAACTCTCTAGGTCAGAATACTGGAGTGGATAGCCTTTCACTTCTCCAGGGGGGTCTTCCCAATCCAAGGATCGAACTCTGGTCTCCTGCATTAAAGGCAGATTCTTTACCAGCCAAGCCACCAGGGAAGCCCAAGAATACTGGAGTGGGTAGCCTGTACCTTCTCCAGCAGATCTTCCCTACCCAGGAATCAAACCGGGGTCTCCTGCATTGCAGGGAGATTGTTTACCTATCAGGGAAGACATTTTTAAAGAGATTTCTTTAAATCTCTTTACATTGTAAAGCTGCAGGGCTTATACTACTAGAGTTCAAGATTCACCAAGAAGTTATATTAATTAACGTTATGTGGTCTTGGTGCAAGGATTAATAATTAGACCACTGGAATAGAACAGAGAGATCAGAGGTTGGCCTTTACACTTACAGTCACCTATAATTCCCCAGAACTGTCACAGCAATTCAGTAACAAAAATGCCTTTTCAAAATAAACTGCTGGATCAATTGAGTATCTGGGAAAAAATAAACTCTACCTTGAAATGAACCATATACATACACAAATAATGTGAGACAGTTCATAAACCTAAATGTGAAAGATAAAATAATGAAACTTCTAGCAGAAACTATAGGAAACTATCTTGATGGTCTTGGGTAAACAAGTATTTCATAAATAGAACAAATTAACTGGATTTCATTAAATGAAAAAATATCTAAGTGGTATCATGTTAAAAAGGCAAATAGTATAGAAAACAAAATATAAAGGACTCACATATATAAATGTATTTAAACATTCTTGGAAATCAATATGGAGGCAGTCAACCATGTTTTTAAGTTAGCAACTCTTAATCAGATACTATATGAAATATCCAGAATGCCAAATAGTGTATTTAAAAGTGCTTAATTATAAGTCATTTAGGAAATAAAAATTAAGTATAGTGTGATGATAAGACACACTATTTAGAATGATTTAAAGGTAAAGAGCATAAACATCAAACGTAAGAATCAAAAGAACACGGTGCAAATGGCTAGCGAGTCGCTCAGTCACATGACCCCATGGACTGTACCCCACCAGGCTCCTCCATCCATGGAATCCACTTCCGAACCCAGGGACTGAACCTACTCCTCCCGCACTGCAGGCGGATTCTTTACCGCTTGAGCCACCAGGGAAGTATAAAGCCAGCTGGGGAATGTAAAGAGCATAAACATCAAATGTAAGAATCAAAAGAACACAGTGCACATGGTAATCCCATGGTTAACTGTTGGCAGGGAACTTTGGGAAATTCTTTAGCATTATTTACTAAAGCAAAATATATTTACCCTTGTAGGGAAAATCCCCTGGAGAAGGAAATGGCAACCCACTCCAGAACTCTTGCCTGGAAAATCCCATGGACAGAGGAGCCTGGTTGGTTACAGTCCATGGGTTCACACAGAGTTGGATACAACTTAGCAACTAAACAACAACAATAACACCAATTACACAGAAATCCATCATAAATTAATGTATATGTCCCCATCATAGCCCCATAATAAAAATAATGCAAATATCCAGTAGCAATATACATGAGAAGGTTAAAGAGGGATCTGAAAAGTTGTATTGATGTAGTTGTATTGATGATTGTTACATGGGAAGATACATGAGAAAAAAATGGACCAGCTGTAAAAGTCTGATTTGTCTTCAATATTTTATATAAATTATATCTCAATAAAAAACTTTTTAAAACTCAGGTAAAAATGTTTCATTTAAATATCAAAATAATATTTATGAATCTTATAACTTATGGCTAGTTATAATGAATGATAAGATTTTTCTCCCTCCTTCCCTTCTGCTTCAACTCTGGTCAAAAATACATGGATAATTGATCTTCTGTGAGAGGTGATATCAAGTTTCCATTAGAGAAATTATGCTGATTAAGTGATAGAATTATTTCTCATTTTCTAACAGATTGGTTCTCACTATGTACTTCTTTATTTAAATTATTTTAAGAGTCAGGTTATTCTTTACTTACTCCATAATGAAAAGGCCATGAAGAGAAATCTAAACAGGGAAAGTTTTTAGGAAAAGTATTGTGAGACACATATAATCTTTAGTTTGACACCCCAAAATAAATTTGTTTCACAACATGATATTGTTTCCCAAATTCAGAATTAAAGGTGATAACAGGCTTGAGAAAGTAAAAGGTGACATACATATTACTAAGTAATTCAGTATCCCATCAAAGTGTAGATTCAAAGTAGAGTTCCTTTGTTTCTAGCAGCATATGTAGGTTAACACTCAGGTTCAACGTTTTTAACAGAATAGGATTAATATTTTCTTGATAAAGTTGCCATGAGGAGTGAAATAATTACCACTTTTCCCAAGCAAAGGGAAACACCTGACAAAGGGTTAATTTCAATAGTATACAAAAACAGTTTCAGCTCCATAAAGCCATTGACCCAATAAAAATATGGGTTGAGGGCAAAAATAGAGATTTCACAGAAAAATAATTACAAATGACATTTACAAATAAATTTAAAATTCTCAATACACCATCAAATCTATATTTAGGTAACAGTGGAAATTTATTTTTATCTACTAATTTATAATTATCAATGTAATGTTAATGCAGGCGAAGGAAATGTATACATTTTGAAATATTGCACAAGTGTAATTTGTCTGCCTCTCTACAAATCATAATAATATAATTTTTATAATATTTATTCCACAACTCCTTATGAGACCTAAATGAACAAACAAATGATGACCTTTGCTCGCACGTGTGTGTGTGTGTATAGAGAGAGAGACAGAGAGAGAGAGAGAGAGACTGGATACTTATTCAGAGAGCAGAAATTAAAAGTTGAATATAAACGATTATAGAATATCTACATCAAATATTGTGTATGTGTGCGTGCTAAGTCATGTCTGACTCTTGTGACCCTATGGACTGTCGCCCTCCAGGCTCCTCTGTCCTTGGGATTTTCCAGGCAAGAAAACTGGAGTGGATTGTCATTTCCTCCTCCAAGGAATCTTCCCAACCCAGGGATCGAATCTGTACCTCTTGCATCTTCTGATTTGGCAAGTGGATACTTTACCACTGCACCGCCTGGGAAGCCCCCACTGGAGTGGGTTGCCAGTTATCAAATACTGTAACCATAACAAATATATGGGGGAAAATCACACTAGAAACTACACAGAGGAGAAAAGGTCTGTCCAGCATAGTTATCATAGGGTTATGTGCTTTTATTCTGAGGTAGGAGGAGGATTTCATACATGTAAAAATCCATGTCCTCTATATGAAAAAGAAACACAACTGAAATTTAAGTATTCTATTACTTCAAAATATCTTCCTACTGATAGCTTTACTAGTGCAAGTAATGGCCAATTAAACTGAAGGATTAAAAGAACTAACTTGTAGCGGCAAAATGAACAAGCTTCAGCAGCAAGTACACATCAGCTGAAGATGTTGCAAAATTACCAGAGTTAATAAAAAAGTCACTTTGATAGCATCTTTCTTTGAGGAGCTCAGCTTTTTTTTTTTTCCCTAGACATTACCTAATTAAATCTCAAAACACATGAGTTTGTGTAATCAACTCTCAAGGTTCTTTTGAAAATCTTATGGGAAAAGTACACCTTTCATCTCAGCATTTATTTTAGTGTTTTTATCTCTTTTGTTCTAGGCAGACATTGCATCTATCATTATTCTTTGTATTTTTTTTTTTTTGCTTCCACTTCCATATTTGCAACTTGCTCATGCATGTAGAGCTTGTTTTTGAGAAGTGACCCTTTAGCACCCTGGGTCAAAAGTGAAACTGCAGCCACCGATAGGTGCAATCACTGTTGTTGCTTACTGTTCTCAGGTTAGTGAGGATGACCTGAACGCTCATAATGATGAATCCGAATGTCACACTATCCAGTGTACCCTGAATACACAATGTACTGGAAAAGGTTAGAAAGAATGTTTTCTAAAAATTCCCAGCATGTTCCATCCTTGCTAATAAGTAACGATCACATAATGAAGAGAGAAAGTACAGTACAAATGTACTGAAGTCAGTGAAAAATATGCGTAGGGAAGCCAAGACTTTGAAGCAGTGGCTCTCAACCAGGGGAAATTTTCCTGGTCCCCACCAAGGTACATTTGGCAATGTTAGAAGACATTTTTGGTTTTCAAAACTCAGAAGAGGGGTGCTATGCACATTCAGGGGGTACAGATGCTGCTAACCACACTATAATGTATAGCATCGCCTCCCACAACAACAGCAATTAAAACAACATGACCAGTCCAAAATGCCAACAGTACTGAATTGAGAAATGCGAATTTAAACTATAGCTAGTGCATCTCAAGAGCTATAGTCATCCTACAAAATCTCAAAAGATGTTTCTAGCAGACAAATAATTGGGTGGCAATGGTACTTTTTAATGTGAAATAGATCATTAGTAACAAAGAAAAGATGTAATAGATATTTGATATTTAAAGGCTATAAATAAATTAGTACTATTGTAACCATCATCTAACTGAAGAGATGAAATGTTAATATCTTTGAATTCTTCCCACCCAATCACATTTCTTTCTTTTCTCCAGAGCATCTTCTTGAATTTTATCATCCTTCCAAGATTTTCTAGTTTTCTTTTAAGTTAGGTATGCATTCCTAAATAATGTATATTTCATTATGCTAGTAAAATTTTGAAATGAATCAAAATGTAATTTTACTTGCATTTTGGATTAATATTCTTTTTGTGAGATTCACCTATGTAGATTTGAGTCTATTTATTTAACTGAAGAATGTATTTTAATCAGGAGTGGTTGGGTATATTTTTTTAACTTAAAAACAATGCATTCTGGAAACACACACATACTTATATTCACTTTTGTGCTTAGAACTTTGATAAGTACTATGGTGATTTTAAAGGTGTGAGGTGTTATCCTTGCTCCTAAGATCCATGGAAAGTTTGTAATGAGATTAAGGAGGTTGAGTAATTATCCTGAAATATAGCATAGTTGGTAAGTGCATGATTTTGGAGTTAAGAGACCTGGATTTGAATCCTTCTTTCCTTATTTGTTGATTCACTTTAGCTAATTCCATCTCTTGATAAAATGAGAAAAAAATTTTATGTAATTGTGATAATGCTTACAGAATGCAGAAAGAGTAATTAAGAAAATAATGCATACTCTACAGGTGGTAAGTTTTTTTATACTTAGGGATATGGACATTTTCTAAGTAATGACCAATCTAGAGAGCATGTTGAAAAGCAGACATTACTTTGCCAAGAAAGGTCCGTCTAGTCAAGGCTATGGTTTTTCCTTGGTCATGTATGGATGTGAGAGTTGGACTGTGAAGAAGGCTGAGCGCCGAAGAATTGATGCTTTTGAACTGTGGTGTTGGAGAAGACTCTTGAGAGTCCCTTGGACTGCAAGGAGATCCAACCAGTCCACTCTGAAGGAGATCGGCCCTGGGATTTCTTTGGAAGGAATGATGCTGAAGCTGAAACTCCAGTACTTTGGCCACCTCATGCGAAGAGTTGACTCATTGGAAAAGACCCTGATGCTGGAAGGGATTGGGGGCAGGAGGAGAAGGGGACGACCGAGGATGAGGTGGCTGGATGGCATCACTGACTCGACGGATGTGAGTCTGAGTGAACTCTGGGAGATGGTGATGGACAGGGAGGCCTGGTGTGCTGCGATTCATGGGGTCGCAAAGAGTCAGACACAACTGAGGACTGAACTGAACTGAAGATATGTTTTCTCATCAAAAGGTGATAAGAATTTCACTATTGGGTAGGAAAAAAATGATCTAACAAGATCTAGAAGATTTCTGGGGGTAGGTTCCAGGGCTCTTCCTGTTGAAAAACTCCAATATGATGGTTTAGCAAGAGTACCGAAACTCTAGTACATATCTCAGTACATTTGGGTGTGATCTCAGAGAAGAACTGTCCAGGATGCTGTGTGAATTACTCCAAGTCTTACAGAGAATTTTTAATTAACAGGGCACCTACATGGTGGAAAATCACTGTATGAAGAAAGTGCCTAGATAGGACTGAACATAGCTTCATTAAGTCCTGTACAAAAGAAAGTATGAGAGAAGAAACCTGAGAATTTGGAGATGTCAGGAAGGTCATGAACTGGTTGAGGGACTAAAATTATCTGAAGAGACATTGCAGTTGGGTTCAAGAAGACATGGTGCCAAGTATCACGGTGGGAATTGCACCTCAGCAGTAGATGCAACAGGAAAGGGAGTGATTCTCGATCTGATAGAATGACACATTGAAACAGAAGGCAGCAATCAAAGGTGATGGTTCAGTTCAGGCACTCAGTCACGTCCGACTCTTTGTGACCCCACAGACTGCAGCACACCAGGTCTCCCTGTCCATTGCCAACTCCCAGAGCTTGCTCAAACTCGTGTCCATCGAGTTGGTGATGCCATCCAGCCATCTCATCCTCTGTTGTCCCCTTCTCTTCCTGCCTTCAATCTTTTCTATCATCAGGGTCTTTTCAAATGAGTCAGCTCTTTGCATCAGGTGGCGAAAGTACTGGAGTTTCAGCTTCAACATCATTCCTTCCAATGAATATTTGGGACTGAGTTCCTTTAGGACGGACTGGTTGGATCTCCTTGCAGTCCAAGGAATCTCAAGAATCTTCTCCAACATCACAGTTCAAAAGCATCAGTTCTGCTCAGCTTTCTTTATGGTGAAACTCTCACATCCATACATGACCACTGGAAAAACCATAGCCTTGACTAGATGGGCCTTAAATAGCAAAGTAATGTCTCTGCTTTTTAATATGCTGTCTAGGTTGGTCATAACTTTTCATCCAAGAAGTAAGCATCTTAATTTGATGACTGCAGTCACAGCTGCAATGATTTTGGAGCCCCAAAACATAAAGTCTGACACTGTTTCCACTGTTTCCCCATCTATTTGCCATGAAGTAATGGGACCAGATGTCATCATTTTAATTTTCTGAATGTTGAGCTTTAAGTCAACTTTTTCACTCTCCACTTTCATTTTCATCAAGAGGCTCTTTAGTTCTTCACTTTCTTCCAAAATGGTGGTGTCATCTGCATTCTGAGGTTATTGATATTTCTCCCGGCAGTCTTGTGTTTCTTCCAGCCCAGGGTTTCTCATGATGTACTCTGCATATAAGTTACATAAGCAGGGTGACAATATACAGCCTTGACGTACTCCTTTTCCTATTTGGAACCAGTCTGCTCTTCCATGTCCAGTACTAACTGTTGCTTCTTGACCTGCATACAGATTTCTCAGGCAGGTAAGGTGGTCTGGTATTCCCGTCTCTTTCAGAATTTTCCAGTTTATTGTGATTCACACAGTCAAAGGATTTGGCATAGTCAATAAAGTAGAAATAGATGTTTTTCTGGAACTCTCTCGCTTTTTTGATGATCTGACGGATATTGGCAATTTGATCTCTGGTTCCTCTGCCTTTTCTAAAACCAGCTTGAACAACTGGAAGTTCATGGCTCACATATTGTTGAAGCCTGGCTTGGAGAATTTTGAGCACTATTTTTACCAGAATGTAAGATGAGTGCAATTGTGCGGTAGTTTGAGCATTCTTTGGCATTGCCTTTCTTTGAGATTGGAATAAACACTGACCTTTTCCAGTCCTGTGGCTACTGCTGAGTTTTCCAAATTTGCTGGCATACTGAGTACACCATTTTCACAGCATCATCTTTTAGAATTTTAAATGGCTCAACTGGCATTCCATCACTTCCACTAGCTTTGTCCGTAGTGATGCTTTCTAAGGCCCACTTGACTTCACATTCCAGGCTGTCTGGCTCTAGGTGAGTGATCACACCATCGTGATTATCTGGATCGTGAAGATCTTTTTTGTACAGTTCTTCTGTGTATTCTTGCCACCTCTCCTTAATATCTTCTGCCTCTGTTAGGTCCATACCATTTCTGTCCTTTATTGTGCCCATCTTTGCATGAAATGTTCCCTTGGTATCTCTACTTTTCTTGAAGAGATCTCTTCTCCTTCCCATTCTATTGTTTCCCTCTATTTCTTTGCATTGATTGCTGAGGAAGGCTTTCTTATCTCTCCTTGCTATTCTTTGGAACTCTGCATTCAAATAGTATATCTTTTATTTTCTCCTTTGCTTTTTGCCTTTTTCTTTTCACAGCTATTTGTAAGGCCTCCTCAGAGAGCCATTTTGCTTTTTTGCATTTTTTTTTCTTGGGGATGGTCTTGCTCCTTGTCTCCTATACAACAACCCGCACCTCTGTCCATAGTTGATCAGGCACTCTATCAGATCTCATCCCCTAAGTCTATTTGTCACTTCCACTGTATGATCGTTAGGGATTTGATTTAGGTCATACCTGCATGGTCTAGTGGTTTTCCCTACTTTCTTCATTTTAAGTCTGAATTTGGCAATAGGAGTTCATGATCTGAGCCACAGTCAGCTCCCCGTCTTGCTTTTGTTGACTGTATAGAGCTTCTCCATCTTTGGCTGCAAAGAATATAATCAATCTGATTTTGGTGTTGACCATCTGGTGATGTCCATGTGTAGAGTCTTCTCTTGTGTTGTTGGAAGAGGGTGTTTGCTATGACCACTGTGTTCCCTTGGCAAAACTCTATTAGCCTTTGCCCTGCTTCATTCTGTATTCCAAGGCCAAGTTTGCCTGCTACTCCAGATGTTTCTTGACTTCCCACTTGTTCATTTCAGTCCCCTATAATGGAAAGGACATCTTTTTTGTGTGTTAGTTCTAGAAAGTCTTGTTGGTCTTCATAGGACTGTTTAACTTCAGCTTCTTCAACATTACTGGTCAGAGCATAGACTTGGATTACCATCATATTTAATGGTTTGTCTTAGAAATGAACAGAGATCATTCTGTCATTTTTGAGACTGCATCCAAAAGTACTGCATTTCAGACTCTCTTGCTGACTATGATAGCGACTCCATTTCTTCTAAGGGATTCTTGCTCACAGTAGTAGATATAATGGTCATCTGAGTTAAATTCACCCATTCCTGTCCACACTAGTTTGCTGATTCCTAGAATGTTGATGTTCACTCTTGCCATCTCTGTTTGACGACTTCCAGTTTGCCTTGATTCTTGGGCCTAACATTCCAGGTTCCTATGCAATATTGCTCTTTAAGCATTGAATCTTGTTTAAATTACGTTACGTCTATAGCTGGGTGTTGTTTTTGCTTTGGCTCCATCTCTTCATTCTTTGTGGAGTTATTTCTCCACTGATCTACAGTAGTATATTGGGCACCTACTGACCTGGGGAATTCATCTTTCAGTGTCCTATCTTTTTGCTTTTTCATACTGTTCATGGGGCAAGAATACTGAAGTGGTTTGCCATTTGCTTCTCCAGTGGACCATGTGATAACCATGTGTCAATTAGAAATCTCATTCCCATACCTACACCATTTAGTAAAACTCTCCTTAACCTTAGAAGCTCCCAAAAGAGGCAGGACGTTGTAGTGAAAAATGGGCAAGAAAGTGGGATATGAGCTGGTCATGTTAATCTAAAATTGACTGATGTTTAAACCAGAAGCAACTAAGTTACTATCAACGGCAACATTAAGGTTTCAGAGTAGAAAAATGGACTCATAAGTTAAATTGAGCTTCTTAAGAATTATTTTTTCCTACTTGAATTTTTTTATAACTTTAAAATTGAAATCCACTGCAAAATGAAATAAATGGTTATGAGGATTGTTTGTTTGTTTTGCTTGGGTTTGACTGGCCAAAACTTTTTAAACTAACAGTTCAAGAAATTTAGAGCAAAACATATATTCTTTTATTGTAAATCTCCCTGAAATAAGCATAGGCAATCTTCAGTGTTTCCAGGAAACTATCGCCATACATCTTGATTTGTCTTTCCCATTTCTGATCCAATAAGGGTTAACACTTCCTCGTAGCTCAATGATAAATTCTGGAGTCAGCTTCCCTAGTGGCTGCAGGTTCAAGGATCCCTTGCTCAGTCAGATCAGTGCAACATTGGCAATGATCTTTCATGGTGGCGGTCACTACAAGGTTTGAACTAACTGAAAGGTTATTATTTTCTGTAATAAAAGCTATAACAAGTGAAGGTCTCAGGCTCAGCTGTCACACTCATATCTCCATACAGTTAAAAATATTATGAATGACTAGAGATGAGTCTCTGGTTGGCAGAACGAATTCATTACAGAAATGTTTTATGGTTGTGGTCAAGCTAGAATGATAATAATAGGATCAAAACATTTTGTATTGAAGCATGGAACTACAGATAAACTTCCATTTTAAAATTTTGTTTTTTGTAATGTAAAACCTTTTCTACAATGAATGCATACTATTTGGATAATAAAAATATAATACAGAAATAAACACCTTTTTTTCAGAGCTGGATAAAAATTTAATGGCCAACTAGCTTTCTCATTTTAGAAGCCAGTTAATTAAAGTCCAGAGAGTGTTCTGGCCCTAGGTCAGGTCACACTACTAGTCAATGCAAAGAAAGACTGTCATTCCTGAATGTTCTGTCCATCAACCCACTCTAGGTAGGAACTGGTGGAGTGAAAAAGGAAGCACACTTTTTGGGTCATTCTTGAAAAGGAAGACAACACTTCAATAACATAGCTCATAAAACCCACACCATAAATCACGTCTTTTTAATGTTTTTACCAGCACCTGAAAATGGATAGCAAATTACCTCACACCAAAAGAACTGTCAACAACTTTACAAAGGATGAATAAATATGATGTGTATCACGACTTCATGCTTTTCAGTCATGCAGAGAACTGTCGTTAACTTTGCAACTTACATTGTAAGTTTATTTTACATTAATCTTGGTGCCAAAATAAATTATACTTGAAACCATAGAAACTTTTTAGACTATGCAAAAGGAAGATCTGGAGGGTAAAGATTGATGTCTGTTACATGCTGCTTTGCTATGTTTCATCATTATAATGTTGTAAGAACTAATTTCAGTTTAAAGAATTTCCATATTGCCACTTTGCTTCCAAAGTTCCCACTTCTTATTTCAATGAATTTTACTTGGGCTACCGACTAGGAAGTGTTGGCTGCAGCTCACAGCTGATCTTCTCCCATATTCTGTTTTTTTCCAGTGAATAAAATGGAAGCTAATGAGATTTTTTTAGTGGCTGGGGTAACTTTTTTATTAATTAATTAATTGGATGATAATTTCCTTACAATATTAGGTGGTTTTGCCACACATTGGCAAGAATCACCCATAGGTGCACATGCATCCCCCATCCTGAACACCCCTCCCACCTCCCTCCCCACCCCATCCCTCTGGGTTGTCCCAGAACACCGCCTTTGAGTGCCCTGCTTCATGCATCCAACTTGCACTGGTCATCTCTTTCACATATGGTAATATACATATTTCAATACTATTCTCTCAAATTATCCCATCTTCCCCCTCTTCTACACAGTTAAAAAGTCTGTTCTTTACATCTGCGTCTCTTTTGCTGTCTTGCATATAGGATTGTTGTTACCATTTTTCTAAATTCCATATATATGTGTTAAGATAGTGTATTGATCTTAACTTTTGAAACTGTCATCTGATGAAACATAGATCTAAAATTAAACCATATTTTTTTGGCTCTAAAATTTTATTTTAATGAACTTTACTTGGGACTTCAACTTATATTCTCCAAGAGGGAGGGAAGGGATGGAAACACTTGCTCCTCCCAAATAATGATATTCTCTACTCTTCTGGTTTCTTCAGTCTATTTAAGGAAGGATGAAGTAAAAATAATCACTCAAGGGAATTTTCAGAAAAAATTACAAACAGACCCTCAATAGTTGATACAAAATTATAAACGGGAAGATCTTTATACATACATCTCGGTAATTTGGTAATTTCATTTATATATTAATTTTTTGAACTTTTCATCAACTGTAATAGAAAGTTTTACTTTCCAAATTAAAGATCTGTACCAGTTTATTCAAGACAGACCATTTTTCCCCAGCCTTATTGATTTCTAGGTTACTTATCATGTGAATCCTTACACAAGGGATACTGAATAACATAAGCTAGCTTTTAGGTTTGAAATACCTCATGCAGTTCTGATTTTTATCAACTTACAATTTGATGGAGGATATAATTTTCAAACAACTCAGATAAGAGTTTCTTGTGGAGGGTAAAGTTGATGGAATTCTGGTTCAGACATTTAAGACAGTCTAAAAATAATGGAAAGTAGTAATTGGTACAGTTCTAGTGTGCCTTTATCATACTGATGGTCTTAAGCAAACTGTAATAAGACCTGGACAGACATCAAGCCAAGATGGGACACTGGTAAGTCTTGGTACACAAATATCCCTCACTAAGTGAACAAGCGGCATGGTTTAGCGGTTTGGAAATCATCCTGATTTCACATCCCAGATAAGGTCACCTATATCAGTTTTTTGTTTTTGTTTTCCCACAGTTACCTGAAGCACACACATTGCATTGTGTCTGTCTACTGGATAATCATTTTATACATTTCAATATATTCAATCTCAATCTTTTTGTAAAAAAAAAAAATCACTCTAAAAGGTCAGTGATTATTGTCCTCAAATAATAATTCAAAGAAGGTGAAAATGGGCAAGGAGATTGACACTGGGCCCTACCCTTACATACCAGAAATCAGTATTCTACAAGAACTGAAAATGAATACAAACATTTAATTCACATATCATACCTACAGTATGCAGTAATACATTAATACTGTTCCTATGCACAAAGACCTAGAAACATAATAGAAAATAAAGACTAAATACATAAAGTTATTTTTATATCTAATATGCATGAGAGAGATTTGAAGAGAACATCACAATAATTAAAGGGGGAGAAACAATTTCGGGCAGAGGTATTACAGGTTTTATGGAGGAGACTTTTGAGCTACACCATGGATGATGGATAGGTTTATCTGATAAAGTATATGGTTACTGTCTTTCAGGTGAGAAAATCAGTACTACCAACATTACCAGTGTAGGTTTTGGTTCACAGAATCTCCCACACTCTCCCTCTAGGTTCTACTCCTTTCCCCTAGCCACCCTAGTTAGAAAGATGAGCATGTTACTAAAGCTGGGCCAGTCAGAACTAAGAATGGACCTTGACTAGGTCTGTTAAGGAAAAGGCCTTCCCAGGTGGCACTAGTGGTAAGGAACTTACGTGCCAATGCAGGAGACTCAGAGATGTGGGTTCAATCCCTAGGTACCAGGTGGCGATGTATGTGTGAATCCTAGAGGATGTGACTGACCTACATCTGGCCTTTCAGTTATACAGTTGCTTTTCTTTCCTTTTTACTTTTCTCATTTTCTTCCCTTCCTTCTTCCCTCTCCTTCAGCATTTTCAGCTGGCTTTTCATCTCTCAATAAAAAGAGACTATACATACTATTCACACAACATAAACAAAATGATGGAAGATCATGTCTTTTGCTAAAAGAACTTTTAAAGCAGAACTGTTAATGTGAAAGTGTTAGTTGTTCAGTCACGTCTGACTTTTTGTGACCCCATGGACTGTAGCCTGCCCAGGATCCTCCTGTCTGTCAAATTCTCCAGGCAAAAACATTGGAGCAGGTTGCTATTTCCTTCTCCAGGAGATCTTCATTCTCCAGGATCAAACCTGGCTCTCCTGCATTGCAGGCAGATTTTTTTAATACTCACCAGGGACTTAATGCTTTAAGTCAGTTAACCTAACAGCAGAGTTGGACATGGTTTAGAGCATTGGGTAGTCAAGCATGGACGCTAGACCATTGAACAGCATCAGCATCACTTGGAGATTTGTTAAAAGTGGAGATTCTCAGGGCCTACACTGGGCCTCCTGAATCAGAAGCCAGCACCTGTTTTCCATGGGATTCTGGTGCACATTTAAGTTTCAGAAGCACTGCTTTGGAGGACTGACATGATGGCCAGGGAGCTAGCCACTGATTCTCACAATAAGAGAGCCTGCGCTATGTTAGAGGTAGTGGAAAACAAAAAGAATATAATGCCTCAAAAGGAATGAGTAATACATTTTATGGATAAACAGACAGAGTTATAACACACATACAAACTAATCATTGTGAGCAAAGCTTGAAGAAGAACAAGATGAACTTAGGGTTGAAAGCAGAAAAAATACAGTGGATATGCTGCCAAGGATTTAAATCCTAACTTTGCCACTTCCTCCCTATGCTAAACTTCCTTTGTCCCAGTTCTTTCATTTCTATAATGGTGAAAATAAAAATGCTTACTCCTTATGATTCTGATGACGGTTAAATGAGTTAGTATATGTAAAGTCTCAGATTAAGTCAGGCACATGAAACGTCCTGGTAAGGCTATTAGCTAGAGCTTAGCTCTTTACCTGCTCTATCATATTCAGTAACCAACAGCTACAAGTGACTATTTAAATTCAAATTTAAATAATTTAAATTAATGATTTCTTCCTTAGCTGCATGAGCCACGTTTCAAGTGCCCCATAGCCATATGTATTATAGACTGTTTTCACCATCAGAGGAGGTTGTCCTGGACACTGAGGCTGTGAGATCTGCATGCTAATGATGGAGTCAGAGGAGGTGAGGAGGTAGAAACCTGTTTGGTTAAGTGAAAAATGACCATCAGAGCTCCATGCTGACATCACATGAAACAACAACCATCGGCCTCCTTACTTAGAGGGCTTAGTCCTTTCTCTAGGGCCTGCTGTTTCCTCTTGGGATCCTGGAGCCCTAGGTAGGTGGAAATGCAAAACAGAAGTGAAAGGATCCGAAAGTCTGCTTTGCCAACTGAATCTGTTCCTCATGTGCCTCATGTAATGAGTGAATAGAAGCCCAGGCTTCTCATCTCTGCTCACCAAGCTGCCAGCAATATCTGTATTCCCAGTTCTAAAATATGACACATGAACTCAGTTGGAAGGTATTAAGCAGAAAACTAGGGAAGATGTAAATCTAAGTGTACCCTATTACCCGATCTCAGCACAAAATATGCAACATTAATGAGTAGGTATTTCCATGTGGCTGCTCCTATTTTATGGAGAAGGCAATGGCACCCACTCCAGTACTCCTGCCTGGAAAATCCCATGGATGGAGGAGCCTGGTGGGCTGCAATCAATGGGGTCGCTGAGGGTCGGATACGACTGAGCGACTTCACTTTCACTTTTCACTCTCATGCATTGGAGAAGGAAATGGCAACCCACTCCAGTGTTTTTGCCTGGAGAATCCCAGGGACAAGGGAGCCTGGTGGGCTGCCATCTATGGGGTCACACAGAGTCGGACACGACTGAAGCGACTTAGCAGCTCCTCTTTTATCTGGTATTCATTCTGAATTCAAGGCCATTCCAAAGTTGGATTCAAGTTTTCTTCCCTATCATTTCTCCTTTTGAGCTCTTCTTGTAGTTAGATGTCCTTTCTGGCCGTTGATTACACTGTACTCATTCATACGTCTGCATGTTTGCTCATTCGGTATCTCTTCTCTGATACAGTTCTTTTGATTGTGGCTTCATTCATTCAAATCTCCCCATCCATCAATATCCAGCTCAAATCTTACCCCTTTGAAGCCATTTGTGACTAGATCTCACACCACTAATGCTAAAAAAAAAAAAAGTATAAGCCAAAATATTCCCATATATTATCTCCTATAGATAATGTATATTCCTCTAACTTAAAAACATAGATCTTGGCATCATTTCTCATAGAAGGTAAGTGATCTTGATTTTTAAAAAAATAGCTCATGAACAAACGTGTTGCATTATACGGTCTATTGTGTTGGAGGATCAGGTGGTAATTGCTGGAGTAGTGTCCTTGAAGAGGCAAGGTTGGTACTAGTAGATATTTGGAGAAAAGCCTTCCATAAATGCATGGGCAAATCATGAATAGGAGGTAGACATGAATCGCAGACATGTGTTTAAACACAGTGACAGAAGCTTGTGGAAATCTGTGATAGATTCAGCTTTCTCAATAAAGCAAGAACCAAGCTGGCTAGGTAAGAGGGTAGACAGAGGAGGAGAAGGTAGAGGTATGAAAAAAGATCAAGGAAATCTAAGTTGCTTTGTTTTTTGTTTTTTGTTTTTTAATAAGTAGGAAATAGAATGGGCTAGGGAACTATGGCAGGAGAAGGCAATGGCACCCCACTCCAGTACTCTTGCCTGGAAAATCCCATGGACAGAGGAGCCTGGTAGGCTCCAGTCCATGGTGTTGCGAAGAGTCGGACACTACTGAGCAACTTCCCTTTCACGTTTCACTTTCATGCATTGGAGAAGGAAATGGCAACCCACTCCAGCGTTCTTGCCTGGAGAATCCCAGGGACGGGGGAGCCTGGTGGGCTGCCATCTATGGGGTCGCACAGGGTAAACACGGCTGAAGCGACTTAGCAGCAGTAGCAGCAGGGAACTATGGCATCATTGCTGTAAAGTGAGGACAAGAGGAAGATGAGAGAAGTGAAAAGCTGGTAGGATCAGATTCCCAGTGAGACTGAAGCATTCTGAAGATGGAGTTCCGGAGGAAACAAGGTGGAAAGAGAGAACTGTGACTGGAGAAGAGGCCATTCTGAACTGAGAATCTGGATCGGTTGCATGATATGTTCCTGGGGTGAGAGGCTGGGTTAGGATAGAGACAAGATTACTGGAAGAAAGTGGGTAGGTGAGAGCAAACTGTGAAGCTAAATAACTGGGCGGATGATCTACCTGAATGGGCTTCCCCAATAGCTCAGTTGGTAAAGAATCCGCCTGCAATGCAGGAGACCCCAGTTAAGATTCCTGGGTTGGGAAGATCCCCTGGAGAAGGGAAAGGCTACCCACTCCAGTATTCTGGCCTGGCAAATTCCAGGGACTGTATAGTCCATGGGGTCGCAAAGAGTCAGACACGACTGAGCGACTTTCACTTTCACTTTCACTTCACTTCTACCTTCATGCTGAAGTCACCGATAGTTACAAGAGCAGCACTGAAGAGATTGACATTGCTCAGTTCAGTTGCTCAGTTGTGTCCGACTCTTTGTGACCCCATGAATCACAGTATGCCAGGCCTCCCTGTCCATCACCAACTCCCAAAGTTCACTCAGACTCATGTCCATCGAGTCCGTGATGCCATCCAGCCACCTCATCCTCTGTCGTCCCCTTCTCCTCCTGCCCCCAATCCCTGCCAGCATCAGTTTTTTCCAGTGAGTCAACTCTTCACATGAGGTGGCCAAAGTACTGGCATTGAACCAAAAACTAAACTCTGCATGGACAATGGGGGAGTACGTGGCCTGGGGGTGAAGAAGAAGGCTCATGGGTGGTTTAATATGAGGATGTCACCTACAGCTGCATGTCTTTGTGGAAGAGGAAGGGATAAAGGTCTGAAGGAGCCAATGGCAATGAAAGAAGGATCATATCACCCTTTTCTGAGGCCTAGCAGGACAGGGGTGAGAGAAAAAAAGAGCCACCACACATGAATTCTTCTGAAAATGCAGTATCATCAGAGGAGACTGGGAAGATGAAAGAACACTCCTAGAAGGTAATGAAGATGTAGACTTTTACTAATGATTATCTTTGTTTTTGATAAAACAAATTATATTTAACACTTTGAAAGCATATGAAGTAAGACTCCTCCCTTTCTGTAAAAGATCCTAGAATTTAAAGATTCTCTTAAAGTTTTAATGCCTACTAAAGGATTTATTTGAAAGGAATGATGCTAAAGCTGAAACTCCAGTACTTTGGCCACCTCATGCGAAGAGCTGACTCATTGGAAAAGACCCTGATGCTGGGAAAGATTGGGGGCAGGAGGAGAAGGGGACGACCGAGGATGAGATGGCTGGATGGCATCACGGACTCGATGGACGTGAGTCTGAGTGAACTCCGGGAGTTGGGGATGGACAGGGAGACCTGGCGTGCTGCAATTTTTGGGGTCTCAAAGGGTCAGACACGACTGAGTGACTGAACTGAACTGAAAGTATACTATGGATTACATGTGACTTACAAAGCATAGGATACATATCTCTATTATAAAATGTTATTAAAAGAAACGCTTGATAATGCTGCTTTTTATTAGTAATAACTGGCTATTTTAAAAGAATGGCTCTGAAGGGGAATCGTTTGTTCCCTATTTAATTTTTATCATCCCATGCTTCTCCCCACCATCCCATTAGTCATCTTGACTTAACTGTGTTTGCCTTCTCAAAATATGGAGGGGATAAAAATTGATAGCTCATAAACACATATTAAAGAGTAATTTGAGATTTATAGAAGAGAATAAAGAGGAACAGAGGAATGGTCACTGTAGGCAATACTAACAGGCAAGCAAAATGAAATAAACCAGAGTGTGCACTTGAAAGCGTGTATGAGTGCACATGGATACACACACAGAGAAAACTGAATTGTGATTCAATCATAGAAAGCTGTTGCAAAATGGTCCTATAAAATCAAATGTATTTTATACGGAATTTGTCTCTTTACGGAAAGACCTTTTTCTGTATCTTCTACAGTCTCCAATGTTTAAAAATGTTCAGAATTGACAATCTAGCAGGTAGCACACTGTTACAGCTAAACGATGAGATGACTTAATTACTGTTGATGTTCACGAAGTACAGACTTCTAGTCCCCAAAATCAATATGAATGAAAAAGAATGTTTTAGTAACACAGTGGGATCAATACAAGGTGCATATTATCTGATATTTGAATAAATGCAGAAATTGACCCCATGATATTAGCTCTATTATTGATGGCAGTACAGAGAGGAAAAGGTGATAGCAGCAAACTGTCGACAATGATAAAAAAGCCCAGACCCATTAACCTCCACCTTCCTGACCCAGCAAAGCCAACACCACCCGCATATCTTAACTTGGGAGAACAACAGTTACTAAAACGTGCACTGATGCATAAAGAAAATAAAGAAAACAACTGATATCAGGACACTAAACTAAAAATTATTTTAATTCTGTTTTCTCTTATGATTCACAAGGTAAGAAATGAGCCTATATGCAGAATGGAATAGAAGGCATCTTTGAAAATCTACATTCCCATCTTGGTTAACATTTGTCTTCTCCTGCACTGTGCAAAGAATCAGGCTGAATGATCATCATTTGTTTAAAAAAAATGAAGCTATATTAAACTGTAGGACTATTTTTCACAATAAATAATAGATTTGTCATTTTGAAATTCTAGATAATTTAGATGATTCAAGTTTCCATTAACAATTTCCCATTAATGCTGCTTTGTAACTGGAAATGCAATAACATATAATCTTTATACATGACATTAAAAACCAGTGATTTATTGAGGTGACTACTAGAATAAAGAAAAGACAGTGAAACTGCACATAGTGACAGACAAATGGAGATGCTGTGAAATCTTTTCTTTCCCAGGTATAAACAAAAATAAAGCACCTTCTCCTGTGTAATATTTTAATTAACTCCATCCTTCTTAAAAATAAATCAATTAGAATAAATCAAGATGAGAACAATAGATTACATTATTTTTTTAAATCAATAAATGATGAACATTTTCAGGCCAAGCAAGTATCAGAGCCTCGTAGCCTCACCCACCAAATGTACAATGCAGTGAAAAAGTAGAGGGAGGGCTGTAACAGTTCACTCTGAGTGGCCAGTGATATTGACGAATCAGTATCCCGCATTGTGGTAACAACTAGACAATCCAATTAACCCAAGTCAAGCCTTAGATTTCTCTCTCAGTGTCTCTTAACATTGATTGGGTGATCAATCTTGTCTTAAAATACAATGGCATCTCCTTGCAGTTTTGAGTGTTTTTGAGGCCCCAGCTATACACAAAAAAAGGATAACAAGCTTAAGAGCCCAGCCCCAACTATTAGATAGGATAGAATTCATGAGTTCAACTTATAGCATAACTAGTACCATAATGTCAAAGTGATTATCAGAACTAAAGTAAGAGTTATTCCCTTTAATATGCCACCATCCAATTTCAGAAATGGATCTCAGATAATTTTGTCTTACCAGTTGCTTGATGAACTGATACAGAATCTCTGAAATGACTGGCTGATATTTTATTGTCAAGATGCAACAAATACATATCAGTGCAAAAAAAAAAAAAAAAAAAAACACCTCTTGCGTTCCACAAATATGTAGGGCAAATTCCTTATTGCAAAATGCAGACTTAAATTGAAGAATGGAGGGGAAGCCATTAGGCCATTCAGGTATAACCTAAATCAAATCCCTTATGAGTTGTATAGTGGAAGTGACAAAGAGATTCAAGGAATTAGATCTAATAGACAGAGAGCCTGAAAAACTATGGATGGAGGTTTGTAACACTGTACAGGAGGCACTGATCAAAACCATTCCTCAAAAAGGGAAAACCAAAAAGGCAAAATGATTGTCTGAAGAGGTCTTACAAATAGCTGAGACAAGAGAAGCCAAACTCAAAGGAGAAAAGGAAAGATACTCATCTGAATGCAGAGTTTCAAGGAATAGCATGGAGAGGTAGGAAAGCTTCTTAAGTGAACAATGAGAAGAAATAGAGGAAAACAACAGAATGGGGAAAACTAGAGATTTTTTCAAGAAAATTAGAGATACCAAGGGAACATTTTATGCAAAGATGGACAGATAAAGGACAGAAACAGTATGGACCTAACAGAGGGAGAAGATAAGGAGAGGCGGCAAGAATACACAGAACTGTACCAAAAAAGGGCTTAATAGAAAACCACAATGGTGTGATCACTCACCTAGAGCCAGACATTATGGAGTGTGAAGTCCAGTAGACCTTAGGAAGCATTGCAACCAACAAAGCTAGTGGAGGTGATGGAATTCCAGCTAAGCTATTTCAGATCCTAAAATAAGATGCTGTTAATGTGCTGTGCTCAAAAAGAAAAAGAAAAAGGAACTACTGTGCTCAATATGGGTTTCCCAGATGGCGCTAGTGGTAAAGATCCTGAAGGAGACCGTAGGGCATGGACTCCGTCCTAGGCTTGTTCAACGCTGGCCACATGTGGCCGCCTTTTCTGTGGACTCTGAACTCTGTGCTCAGTGCGTATAGAAATGACACTCCAGCAGAAGGATAAGACCCCTGAAGGACAAAGGAACCTTGAAAGTTGTATCTAGGTTACTCATCATCTAAGAGAAAACATATACTAATCACCTCTGTCTCTGGACAGGTCATAATTTTTTTTCTGTGCTTATCAGAGTGTAACCTCGGGCTTTGATTAATGACCAATTGTTTGACTGTTTAAGCACATGACACATGAGTGATGGGGCTATTGTGATTGTATCTACCTTTCTTTGTTTATGCAGGATTCAAGGAATTTGAGGAGATGGGTTTGAGCACTGTATACATAGGGTATAAAAGATTTTCACAGAAACTGGTCCGGGTCCTTGGCTGAGACGAGACTCTGCCTTGGGCCCTCCAGTGTAATAAACTGCACTTCACTATCTGCACCGTCCTTCTTTGAGTTTGTTTCCTGGAATGCGTGGCTGCAACAATCCCACCTGCAATAATGAGACATAATGAGATGTGGGTCAATCCTTAGGTCAGGAAGATCCTCTGGAGAAAGAAATGAAAACCTCCTCCAGTATTCTTGCCTGGAGAATCACGTGGATAGAGGAACGTGGTGGACTATGGCCCATGGGGTCGAAATAATTGGACGTGACTGAAGCGACATAGCAGGCAGGCACTCAGTATGCCAGCAGATTTGGAAAACTCAGCAGTGGCCACAGGACTGGTAAAGGTCAGTTTTCATTTCAATCCCAAAGAAGAGCAATGCCAAAGAATGTTCAAAGTACCACACAATTGCACACATTCCACGTGCTAGCAAGGTAGTACTCAAAGTCCTTCAAGCTAGGCTTCAAATGTACTTCAAAGGAGAACTTCCAGACATACAAGCTGGATTTAGAAAAGGCAGAGGACCCGGAAAGCAAATTGCCAACATGCAATCTTGCTTTATTGACTATGCTAAAGACTTTGACTATGTGGATCACAAAAAAACTGGAAAATTCTTAAAGAGATGGGAATACCAGACCACCTAAACTGCCTCTTGAGAAACCTGTATGCAGGTCAAGAAGCAACAGTTAGAACTGGACATGCAACAACAGACTGGTTCAAAATTAGGAAAGGAGTATGTCAAGGCTGTATATTGTCACCCTGATTATTTAACTTATAGCAGAGCACATCATGCAAAATGCCAGACTGGATGAAGCACAAGCTGGAATCAAGATTGCCGGGAGAAATGTCAATAACCTCATGTATGCAGATGAAATCACCCTTATGACAGAAAGCGAGGAAGAACTAAAGAGCCTCTGGATGAAAGTGAAAGAGGAGAATGAAAAAGCTGGTTTGAAACTCAACATTCAAAAAATGAAGATCATGGCATCTGGTTGCATCACTTTACGGCAAATAGATGGGCAAAAAAAAATGAGAACAGTGATAGACTATTTTCACTGCAGACGTTGACTGCAGCCAGAAAATTAAAAGATGTTTGCTCCTTGGAAGAAAAGCTATTACCAGTCTAGACAGCATATTAAAAAGCAGAGACATTACTTCGCAACAAAGTTCTATCTAGTTAAAGCTATGGTTTTTCCAGTAGTCAGGTATGGATATGAGAGTTGGACCATAAAGAAAGCTGAGCATTGAAGAATTGATGCTTTTGAACTGTGGTGTTGGAGAAGACCCTTGAGAGTCCCTTTTACTGCAAGGAGATCAAACCGGTCAATCTTAAAGGAAATCAGTCCTGAATATTCATTGGAAGGACTGATACTGATGCTGAAGCTCCAATATTTTGGCCACCTGATATGAATAGCTGACTCATCAGAAAAGACCCTGATGCTGGAAAGACTGAAGGCAAGAGGAGAACGGGTGACAGAGGATGAGATGGCTGAATGGCATTACCGGCTCAGTGGACATGAGTGTGAGCAAACTCTGAGAGATAGTGAAGGGCAGGGAAATGTGGTGTGCTGCAGTCCATGGGGTCACAAAGAGTCGGACATGACTGAGAGACTGAACAACATCAATGTGGGGCATACAGGAGAAAATGGAAAATTCGTAAGGAAAGAGCATTTTAAAAAAGACCATCTCTGGGAAAAACAAAAATGAAATTTTTTAATATAATGGAATTTCTTTCTGGCTCCTTTCTGAGTCTGCCTCATTTTTTTTCAGCTGCCTTCTCTCTCACCAACATAATCATGTTGCCCTGAGTGCCTTTCCTATTTCTACCCTGTGTGAGTGAGACCCATGGACTGTAGCCCGCCAGGCTCCTCTGACCATGGGATTTCCCAGGCAAGAATACTGGAGCAGGCTGCCATTTCCCACTCCAGGTGATCTCCCCCTGCCCTCCCCAGGGATCAAACCCTTGTCTCCTGCATCTCCTCTATTGGCAGGCGGATTCTTTACCCCACTGCATTGCCTTGCTCTTATACCCCACTCTTCAGAAGTCTGTTAGAACAACCTTCAGTAGGCAGCCAGTCACATGTTTACTGAGCAGCTATTCCTTGCCCAGCACCAGGAATTTTAAAGTAACTTTTAACACATTTATCTGATGGTCCAAGGCAGTTGATTTCAAGGCACCCTGCAAGGCAGGCCAGTGGATAACAGTTTACATTTATATTATGTGTAACTTTAAATGCTCAAACTCAGAAAAAGCTTATTTTGAAATATAGTATCTGACATTTATCAAAATAGAGTTTAAAATCATGAGCCCAATGATAAGTACTATAAATTACTATAAATTCATTTCTAAAAGTTCTATGCAATGCTATTTTTCACATCACTGTGGATATCAGACACTTTGGGAAGAGAATAATGAATTATGATGCTATCAAAACTTCTTTCATCATGGTCAACTTAGGAATTAAAGAATTTTAACAGTTTAGAATATTCTTATTGATATTTAAGACCCAGAGACTTTTCAGCAAAGGTTAAGGAGATGTCTGACAATGATCTGAAATTATAAAGAGTCACTAGCTTCTCAGAAATATTATAGAATTTATGGAGTGTTATTGCCAACTGCGACTTGTATAATTCTTCAAATTTATACATGTCTGGAACCACCTGAGCTCACTGTATTATGTAACATTGCAAAATACAGATGGTTACAGATATAATAATTAGGGCTCCTTTCCTCTTGCTGAGCTTTTATATAGCAGATTTTTCTTAAAACTAAATGTTATAAAACCGCCTCTCTGAAGTCAATCGAATAACATGAATAAACATGACTCTGTTATATAAAATATTTCATTTACTCAAACTATTAAATGTGCTCTCTTATCTACCCAGACTAAACATCTGCTTTTAAAATAGTGACATGCTCACAATGTCCATATTAAATGGAGAACTAAAACTACAATTGATGTCAATTATACATGAAAGAATTTGTAAAAATAAAAGTCTAGAAACATTTCAAATTAAATATTTATAGGTAGGTAGAGGTATAATTGGGGGCTTCACAGGGAGCTCAGAATCAGCCTGCAAGGCAAGAGACCCCAGTTTGATTCCTGGGTCAGGAAGATCCCCTAGAGAAGGGGATAGGCTCTCCTCCCTAGAGAAGGAATAGGCTACCCACTCCAGTATTCTTGGGGAAACCTGGTGGCTTAATGGTAAAGAATTTGTCTGCAATGCAGGAGACCTGGTTTGGATCCCTGGGTTGGGAAGATCCCCTGGAGGAGGGCATGGCAACCCACTCCAGTATCCTTGCCTGGAGAATCCCCACGGACAGAGGAGCCTGGCAGGCTACAGTCCATGGGATTACAAAGAGCCAGACACAACTGAGCAACTAAGCACAGACACACAGATGTACAATCATAGATGTCTTCAAGTCCTTTTTTAAACTAACATTTTCCGAATTGTCTTTGACTACTAATTATCTTCACAACTAGAGAGATGTATGTCATTTAAGAAAACAAAACAAAACAGCCTTCCCAGGTCATGCTAGTGGTAAAGAACCTTCCTGCCAATGCAAGGGACATAAGAGACACAGGTTCAATCCCTTGATCAGGGAGATCCCCTGGAGGAGGGCATGGCAATCCACTCCAGTATCCTTGCCTAGAGATTCCCATGGACAGAGGAGTCTGGCAGGCTACATTCCACAGGGCCAGGCAGAGTCAGACGCTACTAAGTAACTTAGCACACAAATGAAAAACATTTTCTTGAAGAAAGTATTTTGATTTAATGGAATAACACCAGTGAAACATGAGCACTTAGGCATGGTCATAAAACCTTCAAATAGTTATCACCTGGTAGACATAAAAGGAAAAATAATACTCTGAAAAACTCACAGTTAAGATATTTGGAGGACAATATAATAAGAGATAATTAATGATGCCCATCCACCATCAGTACCTTTAAATATACCAGAGCAAAAAATAAGGCATGATTAGACGGTGATCCATTTAAAGGTTCAGTTCAGTTCAGTCACTCAGTTGTGTCTGACTCTTTGCAACCCCATGAATCGCAGCACACCAGGCCTCCCTGTCCATCACCAACTCCCAGAGTTCACTCAAACTCATGTCCATCAAGTTGGTGATGTCATCCAGCCATCTCATCCTCAGTTGTCTCCTTCTCCTCCTGCCTCCAATCCCTCCCAGCATCATAGTCTTTTCCAATGAGTCAACTCTTCCGTGAGGTAGCCAAAGTACTGGAGTTTCAGCTTTAGCATCATTCCTTCCAAAGAAATCCCAGGGCTGATCTCTTTCAGAATGGACTGGATGGATCTCCTTGCAGTGCAAGGGGCTCTGAAGAATCTTTTCCAACACCACAGTTCAAAAGCTTCTTCGGCACTCAGCTTTCCTCACAGTCCAACTCTCACATCCATACATGACCACTGGAAAAACCATAGCCTTGACTAGACAGACCTTTGTTGGCAAAGTAATGTCTCTGCTTTTGAATATGCTATCTAGGTTGGTCATAACTTTCCTTCCAAGGAGTAAGCGTCTTTTAATTTCATGGCTGCAATCACCACATCTGATTTTGGAGCCCCCCCAAAACAAAGCCTGACACTGTTTCCACTGTTTCCCCATCTATTTCTCATGGTCCACTGGAGAAGGGAATGGTAAACCACTTCAGTATTCTTGCCTTGAGAACCCCATAAACAGTATAAAAAGGCAAAATGATAGGATACTGAAAGAAGAACTCCCCAGGTCAGTAGGTACCCAATATGCTACTGGAGATCAGTGGAAAAATAACTCCAGACAGAATGAAGGGACGGAGCCAAAGCAAAAAGAATACCCAGTTGTGGAGGTGACTGGTGATAGAAGCAAGGTCCGATGCTGTAAAGAGTAATGTTTCATAGGAACCTGGAACGTTAGGTCCACGAATCAAGGCAAATTGGAAGTGGTCAAACAAGAGATGGCAAGAGTGAACATCGACATTTTAGGAATCAGCAAACTAAAATGGACTGGAATGGGTGAATTTAACTCAGATGACCATTATATCTACTACTGAGGGCAGGAATCCCTTAGAAGAAATGGAGTAGCCATCATGGTCAATAAGAGAGTCCAAAGTGCAGTACTTGGATGTGATCTGAAAAAAGGACAGAATGATCTCTGTTCGTTTCCAAGGCAAACCATTCAATATCACAGTAATCCATTTAAAAGTAACCCCAAGTAATTCAACAACACTTTCAACTTGACACTTAAGGATTCATAAATAAACTTCATTGTGCTACAATTTGAATTAGCTACCCAGATCCACCGACCCCTACCCTTACACAGCCAACTAGAACCAATGTCAACTTTTCTCATCCTGCCAATCTCCACATCTGATCAGTCAATAATCCATCAATTCCATCTCAGCCAGGCTCCTTCATAAGGTACATCTGAATTCTTATGATGCTTGAAACCTGAATATATCTTATAAAATGTCACATTTTTGATACAATGTTTATATTTTCTGATAAAAGCTTTGCTATTGATGCTGTATGTTACAATCAATAGCATCTTGGTATCAATGAAATGCAATATGTATATATGCATATTTTTACACACACACACACACACACACACACACACACACATATATATATATATATATATATATGTAGAAGGCAATGGCAACCCAC
This sequence comes from Aepyceros melampus, assembly GCA_006408695.1. NCBI lineage: Eukaryota > Metazoa > Chordata > Mammalia > Artiodactyla > Bovidae > Aepyceros > Aepyceros melampus. Next base: position 401,099 of record SJXQ01010508.1, read on the forward strand.
TCCAGTACTCTTGCCTGGAAAATCCCATGGATGGAGGAGCCTGGTAGGCTGCAATCCATGGGGTCTCTAGGAGTTGGAAACAACTGAGTAACTTCACTTTCACTGTTCACTTTCATGCATTGGAGAAGGAAATGGCAACCCACTCCAGTGTTCTTGCCTGGAGAATCCCAGGGATGGGGGAGCCTGGTGGGCTGCCATCTGTGGGGTTGCACAGAATTGGACACAACTGAAGTGACTTAGCATATATATATACACACACACACACACACACACACACACTTAGAACTAATAATATTTTCTTATATATTATCTTGAGTATTTGTTTTCCAGTTTACTAAATAGCAAATGTTTTCTTCTAACTTAATAACTATTGTTGGACCTCACTGTTTGGGTCCAGTGATAGTTGGTCCACTGTTCTTTCCAATGTTCTGTCATATTTTTGCTTCCAATAAAGTGGAAGTTTGTACCTCTTGGAGCAAAACCATACACTAGACTCCAGGGAAAGGTGGATAGTGATGACATGAGGACAAAGGTAATTTAAGCATATCTATCTTTTTATTAAGCACTATTAAATTTCTATCACCAAACAGGAGTATCAGTTTATGTGTAGCTTTTGTTGATCTTTCTTGGTTTTTACTGCTTTAAATTGGGAGCAGTATGGGGCTAATCAGGACCTACAGGAATTGATATAAGAAATCTGTGTCTTAAGAAGTCCATGGGTGGGTCTTTAGAAATGACCTTGTCAGACCATATAGTATTTTACACACACACACACACACACTTAGAACTAATAATATTTTCTTATATATTATCTTGAGTATTTGTCTTCCAGTTTACTAAATAGCAAATGTTTTCTTCTAACTTAATAACTATTGTTGGACCTCACTGTTTGGGTCCAGTGATAGTTGGTCCACTGTTCTTTCCAATGTTCTGTCATATTTTTGCTTCCAATAAAGTGGAAGTTTGTACCTCTTGGAGCAAAACCATACACTAGACTCCAGGGAAAGGTGGATAGTGATGACATGAGGACAAAGGTAATTTAAGCATATCTATCTTTTTATTAAGCACTATTAAATTTCTATCACCAAACAGGAGTATCAATTTATGTGTAGCTTTTGTTGATCTTTCTTGGTTTTTACTGCTTTAAATTGGGAGCAGTATGGGGCTAATCAGGACCTACAGGAACTGATATAAGAAATCTGTGTCTTAAGAAGCCCATGGGTGGGTCTTTAGAAATGACCTTGTCAGACCATATAGTATTTTAAAGCTGTTAAGTAGCTGTATTTCATGACTTCATTAAGTTTCACCACAATTCTATGAACCTACTGAATTAGTAAGATCTATGACCTTGGAAAAAAAATTAAAAGAACATATTTTTCTATTTTTATTGAAGTTTTATGCTTAAAAGCTAGTGTTATTCTCAATCTTCATACACACTTAATAAAAGAAACATGATCTAAGATTAACAAATATCTATTAATTTAGATATGATTTGGGGCAGACGTTTTCCAGCTGTCACTGCATGTAGCCAAGACAGCGGAGTCCAGTAGCTAAGAGTGGGATCTTAGATTGCCTCACTTAGCAGCTGTGTGACTTTCAACTTATTTACTCTCTGTTTCATTTCCATTCTTTGTAGGATAGGGATAAGATAAACCACGGTATTTTGTGACAATTATATGACATGATCCAGTAACAGCAAAATACTTACCACTGCCTCTAAGTTTTCAATTAGTCTTTGCTGTACTACTATTATACTATCAATACTATTATTATCCAGCAATGTTAAAGTAGGCTCAATCACCAGGGAATCAGGTCACAATATTCCCTGAAACAGTATCAGTAGATACTATCTGCAACAGATACATCTAGAATGTTTGTCTTAAAATTACAAATTCCATGGAGGCTTTTGGAATGGTAAAGGCAGTGTTTCCCATATCACACTGTACTGGAGAAATGTGGTCAATGGCGAAGTGGCCACAAATGCACGAAGCATTAAAATTAAAGGATTCTTGCTTTCATTTTTCTTTGTTAAAACTGATTCAAGAAAGCTGTGGCATGTACTTCTATCTTGGACCCTGGAAGTATTAATACATTAAAGGATAATGAGAGGCCCAAAGGAAAGACACCTGGTTTTGTTTCTTCCTTCAGCATCTCTAAGCTTATTTAACCAGAAGTTATTTTATCACAGAACTCCTATTAACTTCTTGATTTACAAACTCTCTAACTCACTACTCTCTGGTGTCCTGACAAGAACCCTGCAAATAATGTAAAAAATGAAGTTGACCAATATAGAAAAGAAAAAAAAAAAAAGCAGACATGGTACCAAGGAGGACTTCTATTCCTTCTGGGCACTGCAAAAGAAAAGGAGCGGACAGACTGGCCTGTGAGTTCACAGAGGACAACCTGGGCACCAGGGAGGTGGGCTGGGCAGCTGGGAGCAACGCCACTTCCATTCGACACTGCGAGCTTGAGGTGATGAGGTTTTTGACTTCCTCTTTTTCTTTTCCCTAAAATCCATACATTCATGTATGGTCATATTCTCTCATATTGGCTTCTCAGACGCTTATATAGCCCCAATTTTACATGACCTATAGTTCTACGTAGGGCTTCCTTGGTGGTTCAGATGGTAAAGAATCCACCTGCAATGCGGGAGACTGGAGTTCGATCTCAGGGTCGAGGAAGATCCCCTGGAGAAGGGAATGGCTACCCACTCCAGTATTCTTACTGGAAAAGTCCATGGACAGAGGAGCCTAGCAGGCTGTATGTTTTATGTAGTCTTCCTGGCCAACAACTTGAGGCTTCTGGCATAGACTCCAGGGGGCCAAACTATCATCTATTAATGCATTTGGATCACTCAGCTAATGGCTAAGTAGTTTGTCTCACAGCAGCCCTGCAAAGATGGAATTGTTATGCCAGTTCTCTGATAAGATGAAGTTACAGACAGGTGACATAACTTGCTCTGGTTCACTGGTCTGGCAGGTAGAAGAGCCAAGATTCATACCTGGCCATTCCTGGGTGCACATTACTTAAAAGCATTCATTTTGGGGGATAGAATGTGGAAGTTTGGGCAAAAAATGTTGATGATGGTTATTTCTACTCATCCCACTTCATTTATTCAGAGGTGAAGAAGCTCTGGTTAAATGACTTACTTTTCATTTGAAAATATCAAACCAGACTCCAGTTGAGGGACTGTATCATATATTACCCTTTACATGGTAATCATTTTCTTTTATTTTCAGTCCTCAAACTGGAAAATATATTTGAGCTTTTAATCCTTATTTTCTACTGATTATTAAAATTTTGTTCTGAAGAATTAGAGATACAAAGAAAACTTCAAAATGAATAAAATCCTTATTTCTTCAGATTGGAGTTGGCAAACTGTGATCTGAGAACCCAGTCTGGCTCACTGCCGATTTTGTAAATCAAGTTTTATTGATGCACAGTTACACCAACTCATTTACACGTTATCTGTGGTTGTTTCATGTGAGCACAGCAGAGCTGATGGGTTCTGGTACACACCAGAGGACACATATGACCAAAATCACTTACTCTGGCCTGCAGGGACAAGTGTGCCAAAGTCTGCTCCAGATTGCTGATTTTTTATACTGGGAACAAAACCAGACTTTCATAACCCTTTGTCCTTGAGATCACTTTTTACAATCCTCATACAATTTTACTAGGTTCCATGTTTCCACAGGCTCAGATTAAATGAAGATAATAAGAAAAAAATGCCTACAATAAGATTTTACTGTATTCCCTGAAGGTGTTTTGTTGAGGAGGTTAACCTCACCGCAGTGCTCCCTGTGAGAACAATGTGCATAGTGGGAACAAAAGATCTTTTCCTCTTGATAAATTAATTAGCATTAATAGCATGGCCACTTCGTATCTTATAAATAACTTTTCTCTTTCCTTTAGAAGCTAGAAATGTGTAAGCTAAAACTGCAATCTTCTGACTTACGTTCTTGAGTATCCCTTTCAACGAGTGAACTCTGGGAGTTGGTGATGGACAGGGAGGCCTGGCGTGCTGATTCATGGGGTTGCAGAGTCGGACACGACTGAGCAACTGAACTGAACTGAACTGAAATATACCCTGGGCTTCATTTTAGCTCTCTATTGTCACTTCCTTTTTCTTTTTCAATTTCTATTCACTTTATGTCACTGGGATATATCATTATTTTAGCCAACATCTTTTTTTAAAAATTAATATTTGTCATAAGTAATGAGAGTACTGAAAGTACAAGTGTTAGTCACTCAGTCTTGTCCAACTCTTTGTGACCCCATGGGCTGTAGTCCACCAGGCTCCTCTGTCCATGGAATTCTCCAGGCAACAAATCTGGAGTGGATTTCCATTTCCTTCTCCAGAAGATCTTCCCAACCTCAGGTCTCCTGCATCGTAGGCAGATTATTTACCATCTGAGCCACTAGGAAAAAGTCTGAAGACACGAGGCTGGCTCCTTTTGCTCCCGTCACAGGAATCTATTCCTATGATTGCATCATGCCCTACTCGAGGGTTCAGTTTAAACTTTTAAAAAGAAAATAACCTGACCTCACTAAGACCTCAGCTGAAAAATTCTGCAGGTATATCTTGAGTAGAAAGAGAATCACATTCCCTTGCTGAGTCAGAACATCTCCTTAAGTATGACCATCACGTCCTCATAGTTTCAAGGATTTTTATACAGATATCCAATGAGATTTAGGACAGGATCCATGCTGTAATGGCAGCTTTATATGCCAACACCACAGAAAGTGGAATGGGGGGATGATACTAATACAGGAATATATTGATGCTACTAAAACCCAAATAGAGTAGGACACAGGCAGATGTTCAGGTCACCTCTTTATCTTATTGCCAAATAAAATACTGGTGCTGACCATTCTACCCTGCTGGTGGTTTCCTGGGCAATCCAAGGCATTGAGAAAATGCTATCAAATCCCTCAGAGAGACCAAGTGGGAGAAACTTCAATTTTGCTGAGATAAACTGTGGAAAATTCTGAAACAGATGGAAATACCAGACCACCTAACCTGTCTCCTGAGAAACCTGTATGCAGGTCAGGAAGCAACAGTTAGAACTGGACACGGAACAACAGACTGGTTCCAAATAGGAAAAGGAGTACGTCAAGGCTGTATATTGTCACCCTGCTTATTTAACTTCTATGCAGAGTACATCATGAGAAACGCTGGGCTTGAGGAAACAAGCTGGAATCTAGATTACCAGGAGAAATATCAGTAACCTCAGATATGCAGATGACACCACCCTTATGGCAGAAAGTGAAGAAGAACTACAGAGCCTCTTGATGAAAGTGAAAGAGGAGAGTAAAAAAGTTGGCTTAAAGCTCAACATTCAGAAAACTAAGATCATGCATCTGGTCCCATCACTTCATGGCAGATGGATGGGGAAACAGTGGGAATAGTGGCTGACTTTATATTTGGGGGCTCCAAAATCACTGCAGATGGGATTGCAGCCATGAAATTAAAAGACACTTACTCCTTGGAAGGAAAGTTATGACCAACTTAGACAGCATATTAAAAAGCAGAGACATTATTTTGTCAACAAAGGCCTGTCTAGTCAGGCTATGGTTTTCCCAGTAGTCATGTGTGGATGTGAGAGTTGGACTATAAAGAAAGCTGAGCACAGAAGAATTGGTGCTTTTGAACTGTGGTGTTGGAGAAGACTCTTGAGAGTCCCTTGGACTGCAAGGAGATCCAACCGGTCCACCCTAAAGGAAATCAGTCCTGGGTGTTCATTGGAAGGATTGATGTTGAAGCTGAAACTCTAATATTTTGGCCACCTGATGCAAAGTGCTGACTCATTTGAAAAGACCCTGATGTTGGGAAAGATTGAAGGCAGGAGAAGGGGATGGTAGAGGATGAGATGGTTGGATGGCATCACCGACTCAATGCACATGGGTTTTCGTGGACTCCAGGAGTTGGTGATGGACAGAGAGGCCTGGCATGCTGCAGCTGATGGAGTCTCAAAGAGTCAGACACTACTGAGCGACTGAACTGAACTGAAGTAACCAGTATGACTGAACTGAAGTAACCAGTATGGCTGAACTTCATTCTGAAAGTCTCACTAAGGTGTACAAACATACTGATACTAATTTTTTTCCCCACTCTACCTCCCTGGGAATTACTTCTATGAAAGGTTTTTCTCCATGAAGCAAAACTGCGTTCATTTGTATTCAGTTTTGGAGAAAAGCAACTAACTCACCCAGCCCCATCTCCCATTGGTATATCATAATGGAAAGGTGAAGAATTAGGGAAGCAAATATGTAGTTCAAACCAAAGAAGCATTTTGTATACTTCGTCACTTTAAGAAATGAAATAGTTTCTTGCTGCACCCACATTCTTCTGTACAAACCCTTCTGAATACTTCCAGATGGAAGTCTGTTTTTAAATCCTAATTTTTTTTTTTAGAAAAGTCATTTTCTACTTCATTCATAAGAAGTGGCAAGTCATAAGATTAAATAATACCTGATCTTTATCATTTTCCTTCAGTCTAATCTTTAAACATGGACATATAATTGCTATGGTTACACATAGCTGGCATTCTGTAATTAGAAAAGCATCAAGATTACAAGTTACCACACGTTTTAGGGTGAGGAATATCTACTTCACAGCTCCTTCTTAAAATGCTACTTCCTCATTCGCCACTGAAATTACTCAAGGCTCAAATCCAGCTTCCTTCTGGCTATTCACACAAAAACAGTGTTCATCCAACTGTCTCTTTACAGCCAAGATTTTAGGTTTCTTCAGAAGAGAGCCTGATTTAAAGTTAAAGCACCCTTCATTCAGCTATTTTTTAAATGATAATGCACCATTACCACAGAAGTTACAAGACAATGCCATATTAACCAACATTACACAAACATCTTAGAAGCCTGCTGTGCCCATGATAGTCTAATATGACCTCAAGGAAGATCTAATAAAGATGGAATGTGCTGACAAAAGACATCCATAAACCAGAAGGCGCAAGAAGTATTCGAAGTGCTTGACGACACGGCCACAGGGGCTTCTTAGTGCAAACTTGCAGAAGATACTACAGATGGCAGTTTTAAGGATACCTGGTATGCCCATTACAGAATCTCCATTTTCTTACTAATAATCAAAAGAAATGACCTTAATGCAGTAAGTGAGGAACAGTATTTTGCCTGGATAATTGAAATCATTCCAGCAAGAATTTTGTCATTGATCTCAAAAAGCTAAACATGGTTTGAAAAGTTAGGGAAAACACAACTCTTAAGTTTAATACATACATGACTATTGTATAAAAATTTGACGTTCCATAGAACACCAAAAAGTTGACATTCTATGCTTTCCATAATATGTTTCTATGCAAATTTGGGATATTTGAAAGATACATAGAACACTAAAACACCATTATTAAAAACCAGAAGTTGAGGGAGTGTAGTGTTTAATTACTACATATCATCAATATAAATTAAATGTTTTTCAGATTCTAATGCACCTGAAATCAAGCTGGGTTTTAAAAGTGAAGCATGTTATAATTGCATTGGTAGCTTACTACATAAAACAATGGTATAATATAACTGATGGTGTCTTAGAACCATGCAATACAAGCCTTTTCTGTAAGGTTTTTAGTTTGTTCATTTTCAAAAATGTTCAAAGATCACATTGCAAATGAAACAATACTATGAATTACTGAAAATATACTTTCTTTTACTGGTGTCAAACAGGGGTATCTCTGCATGTTGTCCTCACTAATTTTCAAAGAAAAATATTAAATGCCTCTCACTTGTTTTTCTTTAACTTCTTTTCCTTAAGGGAACTATGTCTGTAAACACAGTGATCATGTGACATGGTTTGAAATTCTCTCATAATGCTGACCTCGTCCTTTGATATGCTCTACATAGAATATGTGAAAGAATGTCGTATGTAAATGTTGCTTACATATTTTAAAGTGGAACCATCTTCCCTTATTTTTGGTTGCTATTATTTTATGCAGAAACTTATTAAAGTTTTTGGCAAATTGTTTCCAAGAAACTTTATTGGAAAAGATTCTTGAAAATCTAATTGGCAAACCCTTACTGAGTACACAGTCAACTAAATCCATTAAGTTCTGTATCTGTGGTCTAATGTTAAATCATGAGTTTCCTGGGGCAGTTAGTATATTAGATCTAAATTTAGAACTTCCTCTTTTTTATTGTTAATTGACAAGCTGATAGATTTAGCCTATTACTCTAGTTTGATACATGCAACTTTTCTAAACGGTGTATCATTTGTTCCAGTGTGCTTCCAAACACACTGGCCTTTCTGTCCCTTAAACTCCTTACTTCCTGTGATCCTGTCCTTCATCCTAATACATCATTGTCTCAACCATCATTCCCCACAACCTAGAACTGGAATTCTATATAGTACTATCAGGTTCAAGCATCTTACTCTCTAACCACCACCTCCTACTCTAGCTAATACCTTAGTGACAATAATCACTCCTTTAGACAACACTGGGTATAGTTTATCACTCCCTCTCTATTGAGAACTCTCCTTTTCCAGGTTTAGAGCGCCACACTCTCATACGTTTCTTCTTTCCTCTCTAGCCAGCTCACCTCTAAATCTTTGCTGATTTATTCTAATGAATCTAGTTGTGGAGGACCCTGGCTTAGCTCTTAGAATCAATCTATTGTCTACCTCCTCTTATCCATTAGCGATGCCACGAATCTCATGGTATCATGAGAATCTCAAGAATCATCATGACTCCCAAAAGATATCTCCCCTGAATTTAAAAATCTCAGAACTGACTTTTCTGTGGCTCAGTGGTAAAGATTCTTCCTGCCAATGCAGGAGACACAGGTTTAAACCTTGATCCAGGAAGATCCTACATGCCTTGGAGCAATGAAGCCTGTGCATCACAACTATAGAGCCTGTACTCTGGAGTCTGGGAGCTTCCATGCCTAAAGCCGGTGCTCTGCAACAAGAGAAGCCACTGCACTAAGCCCCGCATCACAACTAGAGAGTGGCCCCCACTCGTTGCAACTGGAGAAAAGCCTGTGCAGTAATGAAGACCTGCTGTTGCTGCTGCTAAGTCGCTTCAGTCGTGTCCAACTCTGTGCGACCCCAGAGATGGCAGCCCACCAGGCTCCCCCATCCCCGGGGCCCTCCAGACAAGAGCACTGGAGTGGGTTGCCATTGCCTTCTCTAATAATGAAGACCTAGGACAGCCAAAAATTAATAAACAAATAAAACTACTTCTTAATAACTCTCTACTTGACCTCTCCACTTGAACTCATCTAACAGGATAACACATTCCATAGTCTATTTTCAATATTCTTGTCCCTCCTCCCATTTTCTTAGTTCAGTCTTTCTCACCTCAGTTAATGGACAACTTTAAGTTAATCAGGCCAAAAAACTTACACTTCTCTTCTACTCTTTCTTGCATAACCACATCCAAATTATCCAGAAATCTTATTCATTCTTCCATAAAAAATACTCAGAAAATGCTAATTAAAACTCCAGTGAAATTCTCCTATATATATATTACAATTACTAAAATTAAAAGACTGATAACATATTACAAGGATACAAGTAACTGTATACAGAGTAATTGTACAGAGTAAAATTGTACATACAGAGTAATTATACAGAGTAATTGCTGAGGAGAGTATAAATGTTAAAACATTATACCTGTGGCGGATTCATGTTGAGGTATGGCAAAACCAATACAATATTGTAAAGTAATTAACCTCCAATTAAAATAAATAGATTAAAAAAAAAAAGAAAAGCTAAAAGATTCTTAAAATGTTAAATATATACCTACCTTGAGGCTTCCCTCGTGGCTCAGATGGTAAAGAGTGTGCCTGCAATGTAGGAGACTTGGGTTCAGTCCCTGGGTCAGGAAGTTCCCCTGGAGTTAGGGAATGACAACCCACTCCAGTATTCTTGCCTGGGAAATCCCATGGACAGAGGAGCCTGGCGGGCTACAGTCCGTGAGGTCACACAGAGTCTGACACAACTGAGCAACTAATACTTACTTACCCTGTGTACCAGCTATTATACCTACTATTTACCCAAGAGAAAGAAAAACATGCTCACAAAAATAATCATACAAGAGTTCTAGCAGCTTTATTCACAGTAAATACAAATTATGAACACACTAAAATGTCCACCAACAGGAGTATGAATAAACAAATCATGGCCTATCCATGCAATGGAATAACACTCATCAATAAAAAGACAGAACTACTAATATCCATAAAAATATAGATGCACCTCGGGAACACGATGCTGAAAGCAGCAGCCAGATATGTGAGTATACAGTGTATCCTCCCCCCCAACACATGTGCACACACACACACAGGAATGGGCAAAACTAACCTATGGGGAAAGAAACCATAATAGTGGTTGCTTGTGGCAATAGGGGGATTGACAAAAAAGGGTAGTAACGGCCTCTGCAGGCATGGCAGTCCTGGTAATCTCCTGTAACTGTGTTGGGTCATTATTCATATGAATGTATAGACTCAACAAAACTTACCAAATAATGCAGTTAAGATAGAGGTACTACACTGTGTTTAAATTTTTCCTCAGAAATAAAGCTGCAGATATTGAAGTGATCATAATTACCACTACCATAAGCTCTTGCCTGAATTGCTGCCATTGGTCTCTGTGGCTCTACACCATTGTCTTCTACAATGTTTTCTACCTATGAGCCAGAATCATACCCTTTCTGAAACAAGCAAAGGCATGTGGCAGCCGTGCTCCAAACCCTCCCTTGATTCTACCACTCAGAAGTAAAGCCAACATCCTTTCCTGATTGGTGCGGTTCTGCAAATGATGATTTCACCTCATAGATCCCTCATCTCACATCTGACTGCTCCCCATTACATCTAGGCACACTTGATGGTGCTTGTCTTTGCACTTCTCTTTCCCCACATACCAGAATATTTTCCCTTTAGCTGTGAAATTTTTACCATGTGTCAGTTACTCCAGAAGGTCCTACTTGACCTCTCTACATAATATTGTAAGTCCTCATCACTTCCTATCCCACTCCCTACACTGTTTTCTCATGGAACCTATAACTAATATGCCATATGGTTTATTTCTTTACTTTGGGTTTTTCTGAACCTCCCATGTCACATTTTAATGTAAAACTTTATGGAGGCAATGGCATTTAAGCATTTTGTTCATTCACTGTTATATTCCACAGCTTAAAATAGTACCTAACATATAGAAAGTACACAGTAAATATGAATTAATGTATAAGTGAGTGAATGGATAAATCTATAACTGTGATCACTCTCTGTCCAATGTCCTCATTCTATTGTTAAAATGTTGAGATAGATGGATATGCAGCAAAGGACAGTCACAGAGCTGATCATCAGAGAAATTTCTCCTAATTAGAATAATTAACATTGGTATTGGATTTATTTGCCAAGCTTCACTCATTTTGCCTTTCCCAGTATAACAAAATCAATGCTATCAGTTCAGTTCAGTCACTCAGTCGTATCCGACTCTTTGCGACCCTTATCAACCGCAGCATGCCAGGCCTCTCTGTCCATCACCAACTCCCAGAGTTCACTCAGATTCACATCCATCGAGTCAGTGATGCCATCCAGCCATCTCATCCTCTGTATCCCCTTCTCCTCCTGCCCCCAATCCCTCCCAGCATTAATGTCTTTTCCAATGAGTCAACTCTTCGCATGAGGTGGCCAAAGTACTGGAGTTTCAGCTTCAGCATCATTCCTTCCAAAGACATCCCAGGGCTGATCTCCTTCAGAACGGACTGGTTGGATCTCCTTGCAGTCCAAGGGACTCTCAAGAGTCTTCTCCAACACCACAGTTCAAAAGCATCAATTCTTCAGTGTCCAATTCGGTTCCTTCTTCACAGTCCAATTCTCACATCCATACATGACTGCTGGAAAAACCATAGCCTTGACTAGACAGACATGAGTTGGCAAAGTAATGTCTCTGCTTTTGAATATGCTATCTAGGTTGATCATAACTTTTCTTCCAAGGAGTAAGTGTCTTTTAATTTCATGGCTGCTGTCACCATCTGCAGTGATTTTGGAGCCCCAAAAACTAAAGTGACACTGTTTCCACTGTTTCCCCATCTATTTCCCATGAAGTGATGGGACCAGATGCCATGATCATCGTTTTCTGAATGTTGAGCTTTAAGCCAACTTTTTCATGCTCCTTTTTCGCTTTCATCAAGAGGCTTTTTAGTTCCTCTTCACTTTCTGCCATAAGGGCGGTGTCATCTGCATATCTGAGGTTATTGATATTTCTCCCAGCAATCTTGATTCCAGCTTGTGCTTCTTCCAGACCAGCGTTTCTCATGATGTACTCTGCATAGAAGTTAAATAAGCAGGGTGACAATATACAGCCTTGACATACTCCTTTTCCTATTTGGAACCAGACTGTTGTTCCATGTCCAGTTCTAACTGTTGCTTCCTGACCTGCATACAGATTTCTCAAGAGGCAGGTCAGGAGGTCTGGTATTCCCACCTCTCTCAGAATTTTCCACAGTTTATTGTGATCCACACAGTCAAAGGCTTTGGCATAGTCAATAAAGCAGAAATAGATGTTTTTCTGGAACTCTCTTGCTTTTTCCATGATCCAGTGGATGTTGGCAGTTTGATCTCTGGTTCCTCAAGTTTTATCAAAATCCGATTTTTACTGTAGTACAACATACAAAGTCAAAACATTTATCAATTGCCATGTTGACATCATTCAGTTCAGTCACTCAGTCGTGTCCAACTCTTTGTGACCCCAAGAACTGCAGCACACCAGGCTTCCCTGTCCATCACCAACTTCTAGAACTTGCTCAAACTCATGTCCATCGAGTCAGAGATGCTATCCAACAATTTCATCCTCTGTTGTCCCCTTCTCCACCTGCCCTCAACCTATCCCATCATCAGGGTCTTTTCAGGTGAGGCAGATAAGTGAATTTTTCTCAGTATCTTTTAGATACAAACTATAAGTGGTCTCATTTGGTCTTTAATGAAAGCACGTTGCAATAAAAGGTACATACATTTCCTCAACAACTATAACAGCAACACCACCACAAACTCTTAAAGGAGAAAAAATTTTTTTTCAAATAGTTTTCAACCTTTCTACTCATTCCAGGGTGTCATAGGATTAATGGACTGCTAACAGAAACCACCAATTAAAACTTGTGTCAAGGTAACTCTACATTAGATAGTAAGGAACTTAAGATGGAATCTTGATTTAAGTAAGTCTCTTTAACATTCTCAAGGAGGACAGTGGATTTGTTATTAAAGGTCAAAGGCATGTGCCATTAGATACTCATATAACATGGGTTCTAGTGTCACATATTTCTCCCAGTAGTGAGCTTAATGTGATGGTTAAACACGTGCTAACTGGGTTCCAATTCTTGCTGGGCTTTCCTAACTGTGGGATCTTGGGCAAGTTACTTAACTTTCCTCTGCCTTAGTTTCCTCATTCATAAAATATCAATAAAATAATGCCTTCCTCATAGATTGTGGAGATCACACAATGAGATACTGAATCTAAAGTGTTCAATACCTTTTGCTATTACTATCATATGTGATTGTAAAGGAGACTGCAGATTTATGTTTTCTATCCTTATAAATCCCCCCCTGCAATCTGATAACTTGGCTTTAAAAATGCCAAAATAAGAAAACAATAAATTCTAGATGTTACTGTGTAAGTTGAATAACTCTTCATGTGATTGGGTTTATACTTGTGTTAAATATTTGCTTGTCAGTTTTAACACTGATGAGATTTGACTGTGAGCACATGAAATCCTTCCTTCTCTTCCGTAAGTACCATTACCACCTTGTAATACACAAGTTCCCGTGCCTCTCCAGAGGGCAGAGTCAAGTCTCTTCCACAGTCCTCTCTCTCTGGCCAACCTTTCTGGGCAGACTTTAGTCTTGACTAGCATCTTGGTGATATTTGTCTGTCAGCCACAAGGCCAGAGAACTTCTGGTGCATAGTAGGCTGTTATCTCTGCAGGGATAATCATCACTGTTGATGTAAAAACGCTGATCCTACCACCATCCTCTTCTAATTAAGCCAGGACTCCTCCACTGTCTGCAATGGCTTGATTTGAGCCCCTACTCCCTCAGTAAAGTGCGGATCTCTAGCAACTAGACCCAGAGTTAATGGGCTAACAGACCTGTGCCACAAGAGCTCTTCTGGGGGGAAAATGTCCCACCACTGTGCTAAGATTAAGCACGTTTGTGTGGACTTATACCCAGAAAGTGTATTTTGTTTTGTTTTTTACTTATGCCTTAGTCTGGGTCAGAGGAGCCTGGTGGGCTGCAGTCCATGGGGTCGCTAAGAGTCAGATACGACTGAGTGACTTCCCTTTCACTTTTCACTTTCGTGCATTGGGGAAGGAAATGGCAACCCACTCCAGTGTTCTTGCCTGGAGAATCCCAGGGACAGGGGAGCCTGGTGTGCTGCCGTCTATGGGGTTGCACAGAGTCGGACATGACTGCAGTGACTTAGCAGTAGCGGCAGTAGTCTGGGTCACTGTACCTGTGTCTACACAGAGCTCTACGCCTCTGCTGAGTAGGACAGGCTTCATTCTTTACAGGGAGTGTTTGCCTCTCTGCAACCTCGCTTTCATCACAGGTCATAGGATATGTTTGTATATACACAATCTTCAACTGTGGACAGAAGTCACGTCTCCTCCTCTGCCAGAAGCATTCCATCTTTATCAGTGCACCTAAATGGGTCTTGAGGAGGTAGAGTTGTTTAGCCTTACATGCTAGCTACATGTGTCACAGCTCAGGGCCATTCACTTCTTTTCACAACAGAAAAAGTACTAGTGGCATCCCTTGGCTTGTATAGATCAATGCTATGCAATAATTAGAACTAAGCAAGAATAAGAAATAAACTGAGACCAGAATTTCTCAGGTTGATCCTTAGTATGAGCACTACAATCATTCACAAAACTCCACTACTATATTTTCTTCCTTTTATTTTGATGCTTTTAAAAATCATTGCTTTATTTTTATTAGGATTCACGTAATATGTATATTATATTCATATATATGTGTGTGAATTTTGGAAATTTAGAAAAAATATATATCCTAAAGAATAAAATGTAAAACAGTCATAATTCTCTAATCCATATATAATCACTGGAAAATATATCTCATTATTAAAATGAAAATTTATAGAAAAATAAAAATGTGCATCTTTGAGGAAAAATTTTTCAAATGAGCACTTAATTTTAACCTTGATTACACCAAAATATCGTATCATCGTTATCTCTGACAACAAAAAGAAGACTCCTGTAAAAACCTCAGGTCATGTGAAATGACCATATCAGAGTTCAAGCTTCATTAAAAAAACTGTTAAAACTTTTTACCATGAAGATGATGAATCTAAAACTCAGGCAAGAATGAAAGCGTTCCTTCATGCTGGATATCACTACATCTGAAGGAAAAGAGGAGAGCTAAAGGGTGAATAGAGCTACAGAGTTTAGGAATTCTGAAGAAAAGAAAAAAGCAGCTTAGGTTAACTTTTCCTTTATTATTTCATTATTTACCATTTTAAAAATAAGAAAAAAATATTTTATGCCTCATAAAGACTATTGTTTTAAAAAATAATGATTTCTATAATTCTAAGATTTCATTTATTAACAACAGCTGCCATTGAAACAAATTTGAAGTCATTATTAGAAAAATAATTCCAAGAATTACAAGGTCAGATATTCTTTAGCTTATAATAACACTCCCAAGATAGTTTTAATTAGCTTATAATGCTAAAGATATTGATAGTAAAATGCCATGAAATATTAAATTAATAGGCCCTAGAAGACAATGAGGGAGGGTACAGCTCTTCATCCTGCACACAACTGCTCCATAGCTCACTCTTTCCATTAATTTTCTGGAAAAGTGAGTGTGAACATGTATAAAATCTTCAAAACAAATCCCATATATTGGTATATTTAGGAAAATCCTTTGGATTCACAATGTATTTTCATGCAATCAAACTGCAGTGCAGATTACATTACACAGCAGTACTTAAAGTGGAATGAGAAGCAATGACCAGTCTTCTCTCATTTAAGTCTATCTAGATATCTGAATTAGTTCTGTCTAGATATCTGAATTAGTTCTGTTCCATGCATGAGCAATTTTGAGGACATACCCTTTACAGTGTTTTTTTTTTTTTTTTACTTTATAGATAAATAATATATCTTCATCATTTTTCAAAGAGTACACATTTACAATTTTAGGATTAGAAATTTCAGTCCACCAGCTTTCCAAACTACTATTTTCAGAGCACAGTATCATGTCTAATAATTGTTTCCAGCAACGTGAGGATTCTGCAGATAATCGATTGACAAAAAAAAGCAAAAGCAAACAAACAAACAAAAAAAAAAAAACCCTCCTTCCAAAAAGGCTTTCATAAGAAAAACAAAAGCAACAGGATAGTCTTCCCTTCCAATGATCTAGAAAAGCAAGAGTTATATATTTGAAACAATTAGTGTTTATTAAGCAAGGACTGTTTAAATGCTCAATTACAATTTTTCCAGTTGCGTTACAGGATTTTCTTAAAAGGAAGCAATCGATGTAATGTGGAAGAGTTATAAAAGGATCTTTGCAGAGGCACAAGACATTCACAAAAGAGGGCATGCGTGCACCAAGTCACATGCTTCATTTGAGCATCACTATGGATCAATACAAAGGAATATAAAACAGAAACTTAAACCCACCAACTGACCCAAGTGCCTTGGGCTATATCACAATCTTCCCTCTTGGGACATCCTGCACCTCTCACAGTCTCCCAACTCCAAACTGTTTTCCTTAGCCACCTCACATTAATCCACCTTCCAGACTGTATCACTTCCAGTTCCTAAGAAAACCCAATACCTCCTGAAAGGTTCACTGCCAAATTCCTGGCCCTTCGTTTCTGATAGGAGCTGGGGCCTGGAATGAGCTCAGAGATTTCCAAAATCAGGCATGAAGTTCTCAACCATGATGACTGGCACCAAGCTTGGAGCTGGACTTCTTCATGGCTAGCTGGACCCTGGAAGCCAATGCCCAGGTGACCGAGATGGCCTGTACCACTGAACTGGCAGCCCCCCCTTCTGCTGGGTTGGGGTCTTCTGATCCAGTACCTAATCAGCTCCCTTCCTTGGGTTCTGACAGCTCGCTTCCTTTTCCCCTTGACCTGTCACCTCGTCTCTGGGGAGGGTCTGCCTCGTACATTTCAGGAAGCTGGATCCTGAACTAAGATGGTCAGTTCTCTTGGGACAAGTCTGGTACCTGACTGCATCCTGAGTGTGGAGTCGTACTCTGAACACTCTCCCTGCCTACGCCAGTATCTTCTGAAAGTGGGACTCAGGAAGGTGCGCCCCACAGAACCTGTGCCAAGACCATGGTGGCTGAAGGCTCTGTGGCCACGTCATCTTTCTTCAGTCCTCCCTCTGCCTTGATGAGTAGGTTTCCACCCCCACTTACCTGTCCACACTGGGCACCTGTGCTTAGGTCAGCTTGGCTCACCATAAGCTGGTCGCTTACTTTCTGATACAGGCACCTACAACCACACCACTCAGTAAAGTTACTGCCCCAGGACACTGAGTCCCATCTTGGGTCATGTCCTATCTCAAGTGCCCTCACCTCAGGGCACTTGTACCCTTTTTAGCTCTATTGCAATGAACTGAAAGGCAGGTTGGTTCTTAATCCCAACGAAGTGAAGTGGATAGAAAGAAATGCTTTGTCAAAAAGCATACCACAAAATTCATAGAAATTCCTGACACACGTGCCCGCAGAGACAGAGCTAATTGGATGTTTGTGACTTCCTGGAGGATTTGCTCTTAAGAGGCCTCATCCCTAAATGATAGTCTTGCTTCTGCCAGCTTGTGGCCTAAAATGGAATGGTGACCAACACATCCTGGCTGGGTCTAAGTTTGAGGCCAGATTCTTCCAGTACTTCTCCTCAGGCATTTGGCAGAACTTCAGAGATTCACTAGCTTTCAGGGGTAATAATCATTTTTCCTTCATATTTCTTGACGGCTACATTAGTCTTATTAATGTCTAGATGACCATCTTAAAGTAGTGTGTCGTGTCCGACTCTGAGATCCTATGGACTGTAGCCCGCCAGGCTCCTCTTTCCAAGAAATTCTCCAGGCAAGGATGCTGGAGTGGCTTGCCATTTCCTTCTCCAGGGGATCTTCTCAACCCAGGGATTGAACCTGGGTCTCTCGCATTGTAGGCAGATTCTTTACTATCTGAACCACCCCTTAAGGGCCCTAAAATATCAATCATTATGAGATCAATTCTCTCACACCTTGGCATTACCTACTTATTGCTTTTTGAAATATACACACATGGCTTTATTTTGCATTTTGGGGGTATTATACAAGAATTGGATGGTATCAGATAGGACTATAAAATCAATGGTGTAAAAACAAAACTGATAACAACATTAACAATTCTACTGTACCAGTAAATTCACCACCTATGAATTATTTCTAAAAGATTCATTCAGAAATAACCTTGTCGTCTCCTTCCCATATTTTGTCCCCACCCTAAATTCCAAGTAAGCAGCCTTTGTGCTCCTCTGCCTCAGGGAAGTTTTGTGACACTGGGCAGAGTGCAGAATCACAATCAATACTCTGGAGAACAGTGTGTGTGTATATCTGTGTTTGGTGGGATGGTGTGAATGAGCTTAAAGAGTGAAGATTCTGTAAGACAAGGAAGGGGCCTGAATTCCAAGGGGCACCAGAACTGTCAGAAGCCTGCAGTGAGTTTCCTGGTTCCTGGAGCTAAAGTGAATTGTCAGCTGTGATGTCAACATGCAAAAAGCAGCAAGAGATTTTAATTGTCACTTTTTAGGAACAACACATTAGGTAAAACATGACAGAAAATCTCTTCTTTTATATCAACATTGATACAATCACATCTTAAAGAGCTTTGCCTCTATTTACAGATCACATTAAATTTCACATAAACTATTCTATTTGCTGCTATTTTGCCATTAGAAGATGTTGTTAAATATATGTCTGTCAGCTCTTTATAAACCTTTGGAACTACAGAAACGTTTGTTACATTCAATAGAGATCAATGAGAGGAATTGCACATATGTATTTGGAAGGCAAAAAAATAAATTTTATATATCTGTATCGGCTTTTCAAATATGATAAAACTAATTTCTTCTAAAGGATAGTAACTTCCAAACCATTTTCCTCCTACATAAACTTCATTAATAGTGTTCTTTTTAGATTTAAATTACTTTCTAACTTCATTACTTGTTCTGCATACACTCAAGAATCTGCTAATTCAAAGGAAGCACTCAAGCATCCCTTTATGTCTCAAGGATCAGGAAATCTTATGAGAAACAATAAGTGCCTTTGTCAGATAGTGAATGAGGAAAAAAAATCTGCATTAAGGAATAAACCATGTTCAATTTTAACAAGTAAAAGAACACTTCTTTAACTTGCACTTAATTTAAAATCCAATCACAGGAATGAAGGTCTTTAAAAATTAAGACATCTCTTCTAGAGAACTATTAGAATCCTGGAAGGTGGCTATACTGGTAGCAACTGATCTTTCCACCCAGCAGAAATTCAAATCAAATAAGACAAAAAAAGAAATCCAGGAACTGCAGGTTCCATACGAAGGTTTTAACCTGGGTTTTCAACCCAGGACTACTGGCATTTTGAGTCATTGTTGTTATGGCCCATCTCATGCAGCTTAGGGGGCCTTCCCCTCTCCAGGTGGCGCTAGTGGTAAATAACCTGCCTGCCAACGCAGGAGATGCAAGATTCCAGTTCAATCTCAAGGTTGGAAAGACCCCCCCGGGAAGGGCATGGCAGTCACTCCAGTATTTTTGCCTGGAGAATCCCACGGACAGAGGAGCCTGGCGGGCCACAGTCCACGGGGTCACAAAGTCAGATATGACTGAAGCAACTTAGCGACAAGACACACGCACCTTAGGATGCTTTACCCGCTAGATGCATTTTGTCTTTCTGCTCTTTCCCTCCCTCTCACCTCCACACGGTGACAGTCAATGCTGCTGCTGCTGCTGCTGCTGCTAAGTCGCTTCAGTCGTGTCTGACTCTGTGCGACCCCACAGACGGCAGCCCACCAGGCTCCCTCGTCCCTGGGATTCTCCAGGCAAGAACACTGGAGTGGGTTGCCATTTCCTTCTCCAATGCATGAAAGTGAAAAGGGAAAGTGAAGTCACTCAGTCGTGTGTGACTCTTAGTGACCCCACGGACTGCAGCCCACCAGGCTCCTCCATCCATAAATACAGTCAAATGTCTCCTGGATGGCAAAATTCTGCCCACTATCACTCCTCTCCTAGAACCACTGTTTCTATCTCATTCCCTTCTAACTAGCTTCTTCATGGCATCACTTTCATAAAACTGTTTATTGAGTAAGAAAGAAGGTGTCTTTTAATGTTTATAAAATTAAAAACTACAAAGGCTCAACAATGTCTTTAATTTGCTATCTATAAATGAGGAATGTGTCAAATCCAATCCATGGATTTTCAGGCGGGGAGGGGTTCTTTCCATCTAAAGAGAGTATAATTTGATGATTAAAGGGCTACCTGGGCTTTGGAGTTAGGCAACCTAAAATCAAATTTAACTTGTAGCATTTAGAAGCTGTGTGATCATGAATAAAATATTAAAATTCCTTACATCTCTAATCTTTAAATATTGGAAAGGCAGAAAACAATAATATCTCTACTTCATAGTGTTGTAGGAATTAAATGGGATAACATCTCTAAAGGGCATGCTACATATTAGATAGATGCTCCATTATCTCATGCTTCTGATCATGACAGTATGAATCAAAATCACTTATTATGTGACTGTTTTTCTCAAAGCAGCATACTTTTTTTCTAGTTTTTTAATTAACTATTACTGCATCATTTTGTATATACTCTAGCTTTCTAAAAACAAAAACTACATTTAGTTTTGTTTGCTTTCATGACAGGACAAGGCAATAGGGTAAGCACGACTTTGGCCATTGTTCCATCTTTTATCTGTAACAATCTTCTCTGTGCTGGAGTGGGTGTGGAGAAAAGGGAACCTTCCTACATTGTTGGTAAGAATGTGCACTGGTATAGCCACAATACAGAACAGTATGGAGGCTCCTTAAGAAACTAAAAATAGAGTTACCATATGATTCAACAATCCCACTCCTAAGTATACACTCAGAGAAAAACATGGCTTGAAAGCATACAGGCACCCCAATGTTCAATATTCAGTGTTCACTGTCTGCAATAGCCAAGACATAGAAGCAATTTAAATGTCCATCAACAGACAAATGAATAAGGTTTTGGTACATATACAGCGGAATATTACTCAGCCATTAAAAAGAACGAAATAATGCCATTTGCAGTAACACAGATGGACATGGATATTATCCTACTAAATGAAATGAGTCAGACAAAAAGACAGGTATTATATGATGATGTTTATATGTGGAATCTAAAAAACATAATGATACAAATTAACTCACAAAACAAAAACAGACTCACAGACTTAGACAAGGAAATTATGGTTACCCATGGGGAAGGGGTAGATTGGGGCTTTGGATTGACATGTATTGAAAATTAACCCATAAGGACCTATCTATTGAGATACATGTATGCGTATAACTGAGTCAGTTTCCTGCACATCTGAAACTAGCGCAACATTGTTAGTCGACTATGCTCCAATACAAAATAAAAATTTGAAACCAAAAGGATCTGGACGTATTATTTCCAAACATAATAATAAGTAAGGGGGGAACATTTATTTTTCCGTAGACTTGTCTTCTTTAACTTCACTAAAGAATTAACTGGACTGCCAGGTCTTACAAGACCATCCTGAACCTCTTCCTCCTAAGCACTTTGTCGAAACCCATGAAATCCATGCTCTTGAGACTAACTAGAAATATATTGTCTGATATATTCCTCAGTGTGATGGTCCAACAGGAATCACAAAGGACACACTATTTTGTGAACAACAGTTGAATCTGTTGTGGCATTCCTCCTGTGTAAGAAATTTGAATAAAGCATAGTCCCTGCCCTCAAGGAGTTTACACTTACTGCATATAAACTAACCTGGGAAATTATGTTGTGTAATTCTAAATTTGCATTACAATGATGAAACTCAAACAAAGGCATATAAATAAAAAGTAACCAACATAGAAACGACACAGACAACCTAGTCATCTTTTTCAGGGTTCACTTTCTCCTCGCTTTGCTCAACAGTCCCTTCTCCTTTCAACAGGCTAATATGCTCCGGAATTGCCTTGGTCTCATCCCTCTCCATGACTCATTTCTCACTTCCAGGCAACAAACTCAGGGAGCGGAAGTATAGTATAGTCTGTCCCTCAGCAGGATTGAGAAAGTGCCAAATAATATCCCAGGTATCAGACCTCAGCTTAATGTCCGCTCAGCCACATTCCTCGTCTTGCCAACCAGACTAGGTGAGTTCCTTCTGCAGTAAGGCTTCTTTCAGTCTATAGTTGTCCTGGATAAACCGTACAAATAAAACATGCCCAATGTTTTAAAAATTAACGTCTAAAGCAGAAGACTATAAGTTATGTGTCAGCATTTCCACATGCAGGATTATCAATTACTTATTTTTGCTGATGTTCAGGCAGGCTGCTGGCCTCACCTAGCATTACTACCCACTGTTCTGGTATAAAGAGACACACCTGCCAACTGTACACAGCTAAAGACTGAGCAACTTGGGCACTTATGAATGAACTTAAATTTCAGCAAATAGCAAAAATATGTACTAGATTCTAACTTGAAAAACAATTGTTTAATATCGAAAAAATATGAAATTTACATTTATTTCAGTTTGTGTTTAAGTTAAACGATCACTTATATTCTATAAGAAAAACTAAAGATAACTTCATTGAAAGTTTCTGTTGTCCTTGATCTTAAAGGCTTCTACAATCTCAAGCATAAACTAAGTATTAGCACCAAAAACATGCTTTATTATTTAGCTGTCCTGTCAGGAACTTTATTTTCCTAAGTCACATTCAGAGCAACAAACATTTATGAAAGTCTCAATAAGAATAAGAAACTGCTCTATTATTTGCTGGGCTAAAAAGCCTAGTAAAGAAAGCAAACACATGACGGATTATTTTTACAACATTAGTGAAATGTTAAAAAATGCATCTACCGCTGAGTCTGGAGTTCACTGAAGGACTATGGGGGAAGATGAACATGGAATAAGCCTTAAAAGGTTAAGAATTTTTTCCTAAGAATTTTCAGAAATAGTATGATCGAAGCTGTAGAACAGCACAGTGTTTAACTGGAACTAAAAATAACTAAGAATTAGGAAGACGGAAGTGTAAGAAGTGAAGGTCCCAGAGCAGGGAGGTTTATAGAGGCATTTGTGTACTCTGGCCTCAAAACATCAAGGCAGCATTGTTTCCAGATGCCTGCTCCTTTGAGAGAAAATGTTTCCAATTAGGACACAGAATGGTCAGATTTTAACAAGATAAAGGGAGAAGGAAATGACTATCCTTTAACAATTCCATTTGACTGATAATGTTTGGCTGTCCTGTACAATATTTTGCAAAATATCACATTATAGGAAATGCAATGAAAATCCTGTAGCTGTAAAATTTTTCCTCAGTCTGTGCAATCAAACAGTGTAGTAACTAGATGCTGCAATTACTTATTCATGTGAAAACTATTATTCACTTCATTAGATCAATGTTTCCTTGTTCCAAGATTTTCCTACGGTTTTGCTTGCCACTCTTCACTCCTTGCTCTCAGAGGAATAATTTACCTGATTTTCTTAGGTTAATAAGATATTCCCCCAAATCAGTCACAACAAAGGCATCCTTGGGCCCAGGGACATACACATAGACACTATCACATCCATATATGGATACAAAGATAAAGTAACTTTAGATTCTGATATTCAACCATTAGCCAGCTGTTATAATAAAACAGTGTATTTAACAGGACTCAGGGGAATGAGTAAGCTTGATGTTTAATGCAAACCAGCTTGTTGAAAAATATTATCACTTCATAGGATGTTACAAAGCAATAAAATTAAAAAAGAGGCCCCAGGGAGGTATTTAACATATAGTCATAGAGTTTATCTAATAGAAGTTTGTACACTTACTAAGTGAAATACACTATCAGAAAAACTCTAGGTCTAGTATATTCATCAAAATTATGCAGAAAATGAAACATACATTTGAGTGTAACTTGACTACCTTCTGCTTAAATGATTCTATTCATGTATACTTTTGAAAGGTGGTATATACATTTTCATAATAACATACTAACGTTTAATTCAAAATAATTACATGTACTGCTACTGCTAAGTCACTTCAGTCATGTCCGACTCTGTTCGACCCCATAGACAGCAGCCCACAGGCTCCGCCGTCCCTGGGATTCTCCAGGCAAGAACACTGGAGAGGGTTGCCATTTCCTTCTCCAATGCATGAAAGTGAAAAGTGAAAGTGAAGTCACTCAGTTGTGTCCGACTCTTAGAGACCCCATGGACTGCAGCCCAGCAGGCTCCTCTGTCCATGGAATTTTCCAGGCAAGAGTACCAGAGTGGGTTGCCATTGCCTTCTCCAGAATTACATGTAAGTAATGCACAATGTTTTAAATGAGAACTATTAAGACTTATGTGAATTCAAAATACATTACAAGATTGTAGGGTCTTGCTACATTGTGATCTGCCTGCATATGTGTGTGTTAAGTCACTTCAGTCATGTCCAACTGTGACCTCATGGACCTGCCAGGCTCCTCTGTCCATGGGCTTTCCCAGGCAAGAATACTGGAGTGGGTTGCTATGGCTTCCTCCAGGGGATCTTCCCCACCAAGGAATCAAACTCTCATCTCTTTTGTCTTCTGCATTGACAGGCAGGTTCTTTACTTCTAGCACCACCTGGGAAACCCATGATCTGCATAAGTCTTATTAACAAGCGTATGCTTAAATAAGAAAAACACCCAATATTTATAAAATTAGATTAAATAAATCTGCCAACATTACCTAAGCAGGTTAAAAAGTTCAGAATCATCTAGCCAACATGTTTTGTTTATTATGACTCTTTTTCAACTATTGAGGTGATATGAC
Source organism: Aepyceros melampus (assembly GCA_006408695.1). Classification (NCBI taxonomy): domain Eukaryota; kingdom Metazoa; phylum Chordata; class Mammalia; order Artiodactyla; family Bovidae; genus Aepyceros; species Aepyceros melampus. The sequence goes on from SJXQ01010508.1 coordinate 426,112, forward strand.
ATCATTCTTAGCTAGGAAGGAAGGAAGATTATCTGATATGTAGAGTCCTGTAGATTTTCTTTCTTTCTTTCTTTTTAATCCCATGACTGTCCTGGGAATCAATGCAAAAATAGAGTTTACCCTGGTTGGCTCAGTGGTAAAGAACCCTCCTGGCAATCCAGGAGACACAGGAAACATAAGTTTGATCCCTGGGTCAGGAAGATTTCCTGGAGGGGGAAATGGCAACCTGCTCCAGTATCTTTGCCTGGAAAATTCCATGGACAGAGGAACTAGGCGGGCTATAGTCCATGGGGTTGCAAAGAGTTAGACACAACTGAGTGCACATACGCCCACACACATAAGAAACATTAAAGATAGTTACTATGCCGAATTTTTAAAAAATCGAATGTTAACTAAAAAATATCATAGGATTTGCAGAAGAAATAAGAGAGGTTTTAAAGGCATATGTGGGTTTCCACGGTGGCTCAGCAGGTAAAGAATCTACCTACAATGCAGGAGACACTGGAGACCTGGGTTTGATCCCTGGGCAAGTAAGATCCCCTGGAGGAGGGCATAGCAACCCTCTCCTATATTCTTGCCTGGAGAGTCCCATGGATAGAGGAGCCTGACAGGCTACAGGCCATAGAGTCACAAAGAGTTGGATATGACTGAAGCGACTGAGCACAGAGGACATACAAGATGAGGCTCAGATCCTCAAATAATTTTTAATATAGATGAAGAAACGAACCTCGAGTATATGAAAAAGCTAGAAAATAGATTTCTAGTTCTCTAGTAGAATGTTAAGTCATAGAACGTTAGTCGAAATAAAAAGTAACGTAATAGTCACAAAAGGAGAAAGGAAACATTTCTTAAGGTTATGCTGGTAGATCACACCAAGCGACAACCTGCATCATAGCTTTGAGATGGGTTCTGTCCAGACAGAGTGAACCATGAGAAAGATGAAAACCCAGCTCCATATATCAAATGACTCGTTTCTCAGTTCAAGTCAGGCCCTTCAAATCACAAGAGTATTGATTTCTATAATTTTGTTCTTTTAGGCAAAGCAAGTCGTAGAAAATAGATGATGCTAAAAACAATCCTTTGCCTTCATGCTCTTTCCTTTTGATATATATTTTTTGCAATGTAGCTGGAGTGAGGTGGCAAGGATTCACATGGTTTTGCATCTCCCTATTCTTTAGGGTACCTATAGACTAAGGAAAATAATATAATATTCTCATTTTATAAATTTTGCTTAAAATATGTACATGAACCTTCATTTATTTAAACTCATATATTAGACAGGTATGCCAAAGAGTGCACATTTCTGAATCTTAGGGAAATGAGGATGCTATCTTTCCCATATTGTCTACATAAAAGTGTTAGTTGCTCAGTCATGTCCAACTCTTTGTGGCCCCATGGACTGTAGCCTGCCAGGCGCCTGCATTCATGAAATTTTCCAGGCGTGAATACCAGAGTGGGTTGCTATTTCCTTCTCCAGGGAATCTTCCCAACCCAGGGACTGAACCCAGGTCTCTTGCAATGCAGGCAGATTCTTTAGCATTTGAGAAAGAACTACTCTAAAAATCTCTGAATTTGTTAAGAATAGTAAGTGAACATTTGTTGAAGAAGATGTACTGTGTGCAAGATGTAACTTTAGTTGCTTTACCATATGTCACTATTTAACCTTCGTAACAATCCTATGCGGAGAAGGCAATGGCACCCAACTCCAGTACTCTTGCCTGGAAAATCCCAGGGATGGAGGGGCCTGGTGGGCTGCAGTCCATGGGGTCGCTAAGAGTCGGACATGACTGAGCGACTTCCCTTTCACTTTCCACTTTCATGCATTGGAGAAGGAAATGGCAACCCACTCCAGTGTTCTTGCCTGGAGAATCCCAGGGACAGGGGAGCCTGGTGGGCTGCTGTCTTGGGATCACACAGAGTTGGACACGACTGAAGCGACTTAGCAGCAGCAGCAGCAACAACAATCCTATGAGACAGAGGTTAAGCATCTTGCTCAAAATCACAAAGCTTGCGAGTAGTGAATATTGGATGTGAACCCAGGTAGTGGGTTGTGAGAGCAGCCGTCCCCAACCTTTTTGGCAACAAGGACTGGTTTCATGCAAGACAATTTTTTCCACAGACAGCAGGGGTAATTCAAGAATATTACATTCATTGTGTACTTTATTTCTATTATTATTACATCAGTTCCACCCCAGATCATCAGGTATTAGATCCTAGAGGTTAGGAACCCTTGCTTTAGAGTGCTACACTTACAAAAGTATATTTATCCCAACTTTTTGGGCAGTATCATTACAATAATAAGCTGCCTATCTGAAGCTGTGCACACGTTATCAAATTTTTCTTGACCTGGGACCAAGAGTGTGTTTTTCTAGCCTTACATCCATCCACATTTCCATGCATGTATAATGAATCACACTTGAACTTGTAGATTTGAAGAGAGTGGAGTTCAATGGTTTCAAGGAAACTTTTAAAAAACATCCAGAAGGAATCAAGCAGATGAAAATTAGGAACTACAAGACTTTAAAATTCATACTGGCAGGAAGCTGCAAGCAGTGATGATAAAAGAAAACAAAATGATGCAAATTTAAGTGGATTAAATAGGCAGAAAAATCAGTAGGGGGACAGGGATCTTTAATCAAGCCAAAGTTCTAAAGACAATAGAGGTTGATGATGTAGAAATGGTTAATAGTTTTATATCTACTGAGATCAACCCTATTCAGGTGATTTTTTTTCAGTTCTACTAATTCTCAATAACTTTCTCTGATACACCAAGATTGTTCAGACTGGTAGGACTGCAATTAACTCCACATGTGGAAAAGAATTTTATGTAAATAGGCTCAAGATATGAGAGTTAGAAAGGAATTTAGATATCATCCAACCCCATCAGGAAAAAAGTGAGACCAAAAGAGGTTAATTAAGCTTACTCAAGGTCACTCTAAAGTTGATTAATGTAAACTGGAATGAGATAGTTATGCAGTGGCAGAATTTATAGTAATACAATTCTTT
>SJXQ01010508.1:432023-504271 GCA_006408695.1 Aepyceros melampus
GGTGGTGGGGGTGGGGGCCAGGGGGGTGTCAAGGACTCCTTTTAATACTGTCTTTAAAGTCTTTTGAAAATCAGCAGCAAAGGGATTATAAAAGATGGTAAATTATAATGGTCATTAAAGTACTTTTACAGAAAATGGTTCCTTATATATTTTCTAACCTCTGATGATCTTTGCATGTTCTCATTATGTCTGGAGATGAAACCAACCACAAAGATGGTCTTTTCAATTTCTCACACCTTGGGCAAGACATAAATGTAAAATGTGGGCAATCAAACTTCAAAGTTTGTAAATCCTATTTTGATTCCTTCAAAAAAGCACTTGAGGTAAGAGGGCATGTGGCAGGCAGACATGAAGAAGATTAAACTCTTGAGGGCTTCCCTGATGGCTCAGCAGGTAGAGTCTGCTTGCAGTGCAGAAGACACGGGTTCAGTCCTTGGGTTGAGAAGATGCCCTGGAGAAGGAAATGGCAACCCACTCCAGTATTCTTGCCTGGAGAATCCCATGGACAGAGGAGCCTGGTGAGCACAATGTGCAAAGTGACAAAGAGCCAAACTCAGCTGTGCAACTAAGTATGCAAACTCCTTTAAAAGCAGAAGATTATGACATTTAAGATAAACAAAACACACAGTACTAAGAAAATTAAAATGCAAACACGTGAAGAGTGTTAGGTGGAAGGGAATAAGGTGCCCTGAAGGAGTTTACACATGAGATCATTGAAGTAGGTGTAAGGTGAGAAGAAATGTTAAGATTTGGCTGTGATATGGGAAAGAACAAGTAAGACGGCGGAAGTGTCAAAGACAGAAGAGACAGACTTCAATGCACATGGAAAGGGAGCCACTGAAAGTAAGTGATGAGATGTAAACATTACTTGTGAGAGTCAGCAATCTAATATCAAACGGATTACTGAGGTGATGCTCCAGGGTGGGAAGACATTTAGCAGGGGGAAACTGCCTCAGCGGGGCACTCCCTCTGAGACAGCAGATGACTGGCATACAATAATGATTCGGAATTTGATGGCATTCTATTATAAACATTCAATTTGTAGAAAAAAATAGTTTCAGATTCTCTCCTTTGATGGAAAAACAACATTCAGAAATTTTATACACACACACTCACACATACATACATGCTACTGCTGCTGCTAAGTCAAACTAGTCGTGTCCGACTCTTAGTGACCCCATGGACTGCAGCCCACCAGGCTCCTCCATCCATGGGATTTTCCAGGCAAGAGTACTGGAGTGGGATGCCATTGCCTTCTCTGACATACATACATACATACAATATGGGCTTCCCTGGTAGCTCAGCTGGTAAAGAATCTACCTGCAATGTGGGAGACCTGGGTTCGATCCCTGGGTTAAGAAGATTCCCTGGAGGAGGGTACAGCAACTCACTCAAGTATTCTTGCCTGGAAAATTCCATGGTCAGAGGAGCCTGGCAGGCTAGAGTCCATGGGGTCACAGAGAGTCAGATACAACTGAGCAGCTAAGCACAGCACAGCATACATTAATATGTGTGTATATCTATCTATCTATATTTATTTATAGGCATACATGCATATATAAATGTGTATATATATACACATGTACATGTGTATATATGTGTGTGTGTGTGTATATATATATAAAACTCAGTTTTCCCATTATCTATATAGGTAGTTCTACTAATATGTAGATATATATAATGTATTTAAAAACCTATAGTTTCAAATCTCATCTCTTTCCCTTAAACATTCACATTCCTTGGGATAAACATACGGATGCATGCAAACATACGGATAAACTAGATTATATCCTTAAAGGAAGATCCTTGCCATCATATGTCACATTTTTCAGGCAAGTGTTATGTGCCTGCCTTAATAATCTTCCTAATTTGGGACTTCCTTGGTGGTCTTGTGGTTAAGACTCTGCTCTTCCAATGCAGGGGGCAGAGGTTTGATTCCTGGTCAGGAAACTAAGATCCCACTTTCTGTGTGACAAAAAAATGCAAGTTAAAAAGTAAATAAAGTGTACAACTTGAAAAGTTTTTTAAGAAAAATAATCTTTCTAATTCATAGCTTGGGGTTACTCTTTCGGTTGATTGTAATGTGGTCTTGTTACTCTAATATAGCATACAGCTTCCTTAGACCTCACGATGCTTTGCTTAGGTTTCACTTAAAATCAATTTAATATTTATTTCACATCCAATTTGTTTGCCTTTTTATTTTTAGTTTTTGACACATAAACCATATCAACACTCATAGTAATGTGCTATACTAATTTTCAATTCAAAACTGTATTTAAAATGTAATAGGCTATTAAATTGTTATGACTCAAAGGACTGTGCAATTGGAAGAACTTATGAATGTTTATCTGATAATATAATGGTTTATAGCTACATTTGTTTATAGCTTACATGCCAGGCATAGTCTTCTATGTCTTATGTTCATTGTCTCATTTAATTCTTCAAATAACTCTATGAGGTATATATCGTTACTCATATTTTACAGGTAAATACGCTAAGTATTTGGAGAAGCAATGGCACCCCACTGCAGTACTCTTGCCTGGAAAATCCCATGGATGGAGGAGTCTGGTAGGCTGCAGCCCATGGGGTCGCTAAGAGTCAGATACGACTGAGCGTCTTCCCTTTCACTTTTCACTTTCATGCATTGCAGAAGGAAATGGCAACCCACTCCAGTGTTCTTGCCTGGAGAATCCCAGGGACGGGGGAGCCTCATGGGCTGCCATCTATGGGGTCACACAGAGTCGGACACAACTGAAGTGACTTAGCAGCAGCAGCAGCAGCAGCAGCATGCTAAGTATTATAGTTTAGAAAGTAATATGTGCAGGCAATATACTGAGTACTTTATGAGTGTCCTATGACTTTATCTTAACAAAAAACCCTGAAGTAGGCTGTATCTTTACCCTGGTTTCACTGAGATGAAGATAAGTAATTTGCAGAGTTAGTAAGTGGCAGGTCTTGGCTCATAAGAGTGGATAGCCATTCCCTTCTCCAGGGATCAAACTCTGGTCTCCCACATTGTAGGCAGATTCTTTAACATCTGAGCACCAAGGAAGCCCAAATATACAATAGAGTTTAGATTCTGAGAGGTGTTGATTTGGAAGCTCTGGTTCAAGCACTGGAGCAACGGCCATTTAATCTGTCTCCTGCTTCTTGATGGACAATTCTCAGACCACCTGCAACTGGGTGAAAGCTATATTATTAAGTTACACAAGAGGTGCTATGTCTTCTTATAACTATTATCCCATTATACCAAAATTATTTCAGTCAGAAAATTTATATCCCACCACACACATGCTAAATTTTTGATGCTAGTATTTAATATCCTGAAGCTATTTATTTTTTCAGATTAAAGATCTTTTGACCTTCCTTCTCTGTCCTGTTTCAAAATTTTAGCAGCTTAAGTTTCTGTTTTATGTTTCTGTTATGCTTAGAAGAGCTGGAGGCAAAAGCAAAATTTCTATAAACTTCGCAGAACAAGATTACTAAAGCAACCTTATAAGACCTGACACACTTGTAGCTTGCCTGTTTGACAACCATTCTGCAAGTATTTACAAACCATCTATTAAACACTGGTTAGTATAGTTTGAACACTAGGAATATAAATGCAGTCTCTGAACTTAAGAAAATCAATATTGAGGTGGGGAAAGGAAGGTGTTAAAGGAGTATACATATGTAACTACCTATAATAGAGCTTGCAGATACACAAGACAACAGTGGTTAAAAGGGCTGATTCAGAAAGCAAATTCTTGGGTTTGAAAGATGACCCAGCCACTTTAAGAGTTGACTAAGTCTGGGGAGTTTAGACTAACTGTGTAATTCATATTTCTAATGCATAAAAAAGAAGCTAAAGAGCATTAACTTCATAAGGTGTTATTGAGAATTAGCCAAGATAAAGCTAGTGGCTGACAAGTAGTACATAGCTAACATGTTTTATGATCATAGAATGTGCTAAATGTGTATAATTAAAGTCATATGGGGACCCAGATAAATGGCCAATCTCTTTGGTCTAGGGGAGAAAGGCAGGCAGCTGGTGTTAAGGAATTCTTTGCAGAATTCTGCCTTGATGTCTTGTGCCTTTAATTGGTTGTATAGAGACAGAATATACTCAAGAGAGAATATATTCTAGAAAAAGGGAACCACCAAAATAAGAACATAGAGCAAGAGGAATATATGACATACTGGTAAAGCACTAGGGCTCCCAACATGGTGGAAAATGAGGTTTGGGTTAAAATGACATGGGTAAAATGATAAATGAAAGAGCAGCTAAGAATAGATTATGAAGACACATAACAAGAAAGATCAATGTCTGCCAGCAGGAATCCTCAAAATGAGTTACCAAATGCAAAAGAATTCAAGATATCAGACCACAACTCTAAGATCCACTCACTAATTTGCTAAGTTAGAACTGAGACTTGTTCAAATTTAGTGGTTGGTAAATGCCTGTTGACACCACCCTTGGGGCAGAAAGTGAAGAGGAGCTAAAAAGCCTCTTGTTGAAAGTGAAAGAGGAGAGTGAAAAAGTTGGCTTAAAGCTCAACATTCAGAACACGAAGATCATGGCATCTGGCCCCATCACTTCATGGGAAATAGATGGGGAAACAGTGGAAACAGTGTCAGACTTTATTTTTTGGGGCTCCAAAATCACTGCAGATGGTGACTGCAGCCATGAAATTAAAAGACACTTACTCCTTGGAAGAAAAGTTATGACCTACCTAGATAGTATATTCAAAAGCAGAGACATTACTTTGCCGACTAAGGTCCGTCTAGTCAAGGCTATGGTTTTTCCTGTGGTCATGTATGGATGTGAGAGTTGGACTGTGAAGAAGGCTGAGCGCAGAAGAATTGATGCTTTTGAACTGTGGTGTTGGAGAAGACTCTTGAGAGTCCCTTGGACTGCAAGGAGATCTAACCAGTCCATTCTGAAGATCAACCTTGGGATTTCTTTGGAAGGAATGATGCTAAAACTGAAGCTCCAGTACTTTGGCCACCTCATGCGAAGAGTTGACTCATTGGAAAAAGACCCTGATGCTGGGAGGGATTGGGGGCAGGAGGTGAAGGGGATGACCAAGGATGAGATGGCTGGATGCATCACAGACTCAATGGACGTGAGTCTGAGTGAACTCAGGGAGTTGGTGATGGACAGGGAGGCCTGGCGTGCTGCGATTCATGGGGTTGCAGAGAGTCGGACACGACTGAGCGACTGAACGGAACTGAACGGAACGGAACGGAAATGCCTGTTGAGTAGAATTCATGAAAAAGGAAAAGATAACCACGAAGTGACCTAACTTGTATAGCTCCTGCTGAATACATTTTGTAAGTAACAACTGAGTGATAACATCCTACCTTTATTTTATTAATTTTGTCACTAATGTCACAATTGTACAATAAGTATATATAAGTTAAAAATTTCATTAGATCAACATGGAGTGTGTCATGGGAATTTTTTCAAAACTCTGCATTTGAGACGGGAGTTTACACATTTCTTATGAAAGTATGTCAATCACTTCATTCATTCCAGTTAAGTTCATGTGAACTTATCTCCACTCCTCCAAAAAAAAAAAAAATCAATCTATATATTCTGCTAAAATTCAACACATAAAGTACACCATTGATTTTATAATAAAAATAATATATGCTGTCTTAAATTAACTCCGTCCCTCTATATTGACATTGACAATCAAGGTGACTTCTAGGTAATTCATATCATTATAGATAGTCCATTCTGAAGAAGCAGGCTACAACTGTGTACCACAGTTAATCAAGTATAGTGCACATTACCAGTTAACTCTAGAGTAACTAATCTGAGTGTCAATTTCAAAAGAAATTAGTCCCCCAAAATACTATATATCAATGAAATCAATGGTGACTCATTTTGTTTTATACTCAATGAAAATTATTATATCATAGCTTACTTCAAACATTTAACATTTCTTGACAAAATTGAAAATATTTTAAAAAGGTTCAAGTTCTGTATTTGCAAAAGTCCTACAGGGAATATCTATGACAACATTTCCCACCATTATACTAAAATGAAGTCATATGAAAACTTTTCTAATGCTAATGAAACATAAATAACGTAATTTTGTATGTATTTGTTAATTTTATAAATCAAGAACATTATACATGTGAGTTCAGAAGGTTTTAGCATTTAAATCTTACTATATGCTTTTGATTGGAGAAGGAAATGGCAACACACTTTAGTGTTCTTGCCTGGGAAATTCCATGGACAGAGGACCCTGGAGGGCTACAGTCTGTGGGGTGGCAAGGAGTCAGACATAACTGAGCAATTCAACAATAACAGTATGCTTTTGATAAATAAAAAATGGTAAAAAAATAATGTACCATATGTAAACTCATTATCATAAGTAGCCAATCAATATATCAATATCATTTTCTTCTTATGGGTTCTGCTTAAATCATTGAGTATTTTCTGTATTAACTGCTTTGATCAGGTTATATTATTTGCTACAGGAAACAATGGGACTAGAGATGACTGTTTCGAAGAAGGCAATGGCACCCCACTCCAGTACTCTTGCCTGGAAAATCCCATGGGCGGAGGAGCCTGGTAGGCTGCAATCTATGGGGTCTCAAAGAGTCAGACACAACTGAGCGACTTCACTTTGACTTTTCATTTTCATGCATTGGAGAAGGAAATGGCAACCCACTCATGTTCTTGCCTGGAGAATCCCAGGGACAGGGAGCCTGGTGGGCTGCCATCTATGGGGTTGCACAGAGTCGGACACGACTGAAGCAACTCAGCAGCAGCAGAGATGACTGTACTGAGCAGGTGAGAGTTAAATCATTTTTTAGGAACAAAGAAAGAAAACTTCTTTAGTAACCAAACTGGTAGTAGGTGATTTACAAGTGATTAAACTGATAAATATTGTTCTGTGATCAATGTCAATTTCCCATTTCCTGAAGTTGACCTACTTGTCAGTGTTTTCAATTGCCATCTGTATCAGACATATCTGAAAGACTGTCTTCACAAATAAGTAAGTAAAGTCACTCAGTTGTGTCCGACTCTTTGTGACCCCTTGGACTGCAGCCCACCAGGCTCCTCAGTCCATGAGATTCTCCAAGCAAGAATACTGGAGTGGGTTGCCATTTCCTTCTCCAGGGGATCTTCCCGACCAGGGATCGAACCCGGGTCTCCCGCATTGGAGGCAGACGCTTTAACCTCTGAGTCTTCACAAATAACTGAATTCAGTCTTCACAAATAACTGAATTTATTTTTCTGCAGGACACATATTTTTGCCACAGAGACTTTTGGCAACTTTATGTGACTCATCTGCTTTACTACAACTGCTTTTAAGGATATGTGACTCTAATATATACTGCTTATTCTGAAAGGAATTGGAAAACGAAACTTAGAATGCACGTAATATAAACACTCTCTAATAACTCTGGTAAATACTTAAATTGCACAGATTTGGATTCCACTGGGATAGGAGAATGAAGCTAGTTCCACCATAATAAAATCTTCAAAGAGTGTTAACATTCTCAGCTGTGTAACTAAAGCATTTCCCCCAAAGGAAGTCACATGCCAACTCTTCATGACTAATGCGACTAATAAGGTATGCGGTTTTGGCTAAGATACTCGAGTTAAACACAGCATATGGAATTTTTATATGGCACTCTTCCACTACTATTACAGAAGCAGTTGTGCTTTTTAAAATAAATGCATTATTCTTTGGAGCAGTTTTAGATTCACAGGAGAACTGAACTGAAAATCCAGAGTCCCCATATCTCCCCTGCCCCAACACAGGTACTCCTCCCTCATCACCCCCATCATCAACATCCCCAACCACAGTGGTACATTTGTGACAATCACTGAACTCATATTGATAAATCATATGTCATTATCACTCAAAGTCTGTGGTTATATTGGGGTTCACTCTTGGTGTTGGACATTCTATCGATCTGGATAATTTATAATACTGTGTATCCACCACTACAGTATCACACAGAACAGTTTCACTGCCCTGAAAATCCTCTGTGCTCTGCCTATTCATCCCTCCCTCCCCTACCCACTGCTCATAAGTTCTAGGAGGTTTTTGGATTTCATCCCTCCCTCCCCTACCCACTGCTCATAAGTTCTAGGAGGTTTTTGGATTTTGGTCATTTCTTTTGAATTTTCTACATAGACAATTCTTCACCTGAAAATAAGACGATCTTATTTCTTCCTTCCAAGTCTGTACACTTTTTTGTTTCCCTATCTCACTTCATTAGAATTTCCAGTAAGATGTTCAGAAGTGATGAGAGAGAGCATCTTGGCCTTGTTCTAAGCTTAGTGAGAAAGCTTCACATTTTTCACCATTAAGTATAATATTAGCAGAAGGATTTTGTAGATGTTCTTTATCAAGTTGAGGAAGTTCCCCTCTGTTCCTCTTTTGCTGAGAGTTTTTAATCATGAATGAGTGTTGGATTTGTTAAATGCTTTTACTGCATCTACTGATATGATTATGTGTTTCTTCTTTTGCCTGTTAATTGTATGGGTTATATTAACTGATTTTCAAATGTTGAAATGTTCTTGCATATCTGAGATAAATCCGATCTGGTTGTGGCACGTAATTTTTTTTTATATATTGTTGGGTTTGAATTCCTAGTATTTTGTTGAAATTTTTTTTACATCTATCTTCGTGAAAGATATCAGTCTATAGCTTGATATTAGAGTAAAGCTGGCCTCATATTATGAGTTAGGAAGTATTCCCTCTGCTCTTATCTTTTCAAGAGACTGTAGGGAATTAGTATAACATTGTCCTTCAGTGTTTTATAGAATTCATCAGTGAACCTACCTGGGCCTGATGCTTTCTATTTTGATGGGTTATTAATTATTTATTCAATTTTTATTATAGATATATGCCTATTTAGGTTGCCTGTTTTCTCTTTGTGTGAATTTTGGCAAACTATGTCTTTCAAGGAATTGGTCCATTTCATCTAGGTTATCAAATGTGTGGGTACAGAGGTATTTACAGTATCCCTTCATTATTCTTTTAATGTCCATGGGATCTGTCTGTACTGATGTCCAGCATCTATACACCTATATTTACTTTAAAAAGCTTAAATTGTGCTACATACACTTGGTAATAGGCACTGTCAATAAAAGACAAACAAGGAAAATATCTATAACATTCACATGACGCAAAACAAGAAGAAAAAAAAACACATATTTATCCAAAATGGCATATGGTTTACAGTATGTTTTGAAGTTATTTAGCTCTCCCCAGCCAGCTCCTTACTGTCATGTCTAATACCAGTGACTTCTCCAGAAAATCAGGGAATATGCCCATGAATATAGATTCCCCAAAATATCATGTGAAATGTATATATTTTGCCATTTGACTCCACAGATTTTCAAAGCAAAAGTCCAATCATTATCATGACCTCTTTACATGAGCTGCATGCTAGAGAGGAGTAAGGCAACACGTAAAACAGATGTGAAAATACCTATGATGATCAGTAATTTAAAATCGATTGAGTCTTTTGAGCAATATTGAGTCTAGAGAGCAAATATTTCTCTAAATTTGGAAGTGGTGATTACACCAACATAATACTATTGGCCCATAATGATAAAAATTCTTATCCTATCTGAAAACTGAGGGGGTCTGAAAATTATTTTACCCTTTAAATGCAAAGACACTGACAGTGTTTATCATGAATGCAGACTACCTAGAAGAATACGATGCCTTTAGTTTGGTACTTGCATCCAGAAAAAAATTGGAAGATGTAAATTAATTCCATTGGAGGACGTAAAATAACAATTTCCTGCCGTAAAAGGAAAAGTAGATTGGCTAAGAAAGTGAAAGTAAAGTCATATCCGACTCTTTGCGACCCTGTGGACTGTAGCCCACCAGGCTCCTCCATCCATGGGATTCTCCAGGCAAGAATACTGGAGTGGGTTGCCATTGCTTTCTCCAGGGGATCTTCCTGACCCAGGGATCAAACCCAGGTGTCCTGAATTGCAGGCAGACGCTTTACCCTCTGAGCCATCAGGGAAGCTCTCTCTATTCACAAATAAAACATATTAAGCATTCATTCTAGGCACTTTGTAGAATTCTTAATGTACAAAACCTCCAGGAGGGCAGATATCCTTGTTTGTACCTTTAAGCATCATATGCACCTAAAGTAGTGCCTGACACATATTTGCCCTTTGACACTGAATTCTCTTAAAACCATATAAAGTATTTATAACTATCTTACTTTACAAATAAAGAGTAGAGGTCAACAAAATGAACCATACACCGAGGATACCAAGCCAGACGTGGGCAGATCTGAGACTATAGCCCAACCATGCACCGGCCAGATATACAAAGCCACTCACTCCTATTCTTCAGACTTGCCTACTCCTCCAGCCAGTTCAGCAAGAGAAATATATCCTGTAAATATGTTTACCATGTATGCCATTTAACAAATTATTTCTTAACTTGTCATTTAACACATTTTTGTTGAAGGTCAAATTCAGGATTATTTCTCTTTAGCATAAATCATAATTCTCAAGTGTTCTGTCAGAAGTAAACCATGGGAAACTTATGGATTTTAAATTCTGCAGTTGCATTAAAAATCTCCACTGTCACATAAATATGATTTCCAACTAATGAACATAACTTATTGAACTATAACCATCATCTTATTTTTTAAGCCTTTTCCTGAGTTTGCTTTCTGATCATAGAGGAGGACCCTGTGTCAGATGGTTACTACAAAATGCACTATTTACAGCATCTCTAATTCACTTATAAAATGCATGGAGAAAATTGATATGGCAGATCCTGGTGTGAGTCTCCTTTTAACAAATTTTGAACTCTGATCACAGCATTTACCTGCTGTGACACTGCTTTTTGGTGAAAAATGCTCTCTGGGTTTCTCAGCAAGTTTAGCAAAAATTTTAGCAAATTTCTTTTTCTATGAACATTGGGGAAATGCTTGTAAATCTTGATATATTCTCTTCAAGTAAACTTTTCTTGATGCAAAAATATTCTTGTTGATTACAGTACAATTACTTTGACTTTCATTCCAGACATGCCAATTTCTATGTGTTTTGATCTCTGAGCCTTGATTTTTACAAGTGGATAGGGAGTGAATGCTCCTCTTTTTCTCATAGAATCTCAAGGAGGAGATGAGGAGGCACAAGTGAAAGCACTTGGAAAGCTATCAGGCTGTGCAGAAATATAAGATGAATACTACCTACAAAAGTTGTGCATGAGAATATGCAATCTTCCTCGAGATATAAGAGCCACAATATCCCAAATTGAGGGCATTCATTTCCTCCATCTGATCCAGTATGTTCCATATTCTTTTTTCCTCTCTCCTATATGACATACCCTCTACACAACTCAATCTAGAAACCTGAGCTCATCTAAACCCACTACATCTACTTCACTCCAGACAAGAAGAGGTGGCAAGAATCCACAGAAGAACTATACGAGAAAGGTCTTAATGACTGGCTTAACCACAGTGGTTTGGTCACCCACTTACCGCCAGATATCCTGGAGTGTGAAGTGAAGGGGCCTTAGGAAGCATTATTATAAATAGAGCTAGTCGAGGTGATGTAATTACACTTGAGCTATTGAAAATCCTAAAAGATGATGCTGTCAAAGTGCTGCACTCAATATGTCAGCAAATTTGAAAAACTCAGTAGTGGCCACAGACTGGAAAAGGTCAATTTTCATTCCAATCCCAAAGAAGAGCAGTACCAAAAAAATGTTCAAAGTACTGTACAGTTGTGCTCATTTCACATGCTAGTAAGGTTATGCTCAAAATCCTTCAAGCTAGGCTTCAGTGGTTTGGGAATTGAGAACTTCAAATGTACAAGGTGCATTTAGAAAAGGCATAGGAACCAGAGATCAAATTGCCAATATTAGTTGTTGGATCATAGAGAAAGCAAATGAACTCCAGGAAAAAAAATCTGCTTCATCAACCAGGCAAAAATCTTTGTGTGGAAAATTCTTAGTGATGGGAATACCAGATCACCTTACCTATCTCCAGGGAAACCTGTATGTAGGTCAAGAAGCAACAGTTAGAAATGGACTGGTTCAAAATTGGGAAGAGTATGTTGAGGCTGTATATTCTCACTCTGCTTATTTAACTTATATGCAGAGTACATCGTACGAAATGCCACACTGGATGAATCACAAGTTGGAACCAAGATTGCCAGGAGGAATATCAACAATCTCAGATACACAGATGAAATCACCCTAATGGCAGACAGTGAAGAGGACCCAAAGAGACTTGATGAAGGTGAAAAGGGAGTGAAAAAGCTGGCCTAAAACTCAACATTCAAAAAACTAAGATCATGGCTTCCAGTACCATCCTTTCATGGCAAACAGAAGTGGGAAAAGTGGAAGCAACAACAGATTGTGTTTTGTTGGCTCCCAAATTACTGTGGACGGTGACTGCAGCCATGAAATCCAAATAGTTGTTCATTGGAAGGAAAACCTTGACAAAACCTAGACAGTGTATTAAAAACCAGAGATATCACTTTCCCAACAAAGGTCCATATAGTCAAAGCTTTGGTTTTTCCAGTAGTACTGCATGGATATGACAGTTGGACCATAAAGAAGTATGAATGTCCAAAGAGCTGGTGCTTCTAGAGTGTGGTGCTGGAGAAGACCCTTGAGAATCCCTTGGACTGCAATGAGATCAAACCAGTCAATCCTAAAGGAAATCAACCCTGAATACTCCTTGGAAGGACTGATGTTGAAGCTGAAGCTCCAATACTTTGGCCACTTGATGCAAAGGGCTGACTCATTGGAAAAGACTGATGCTGGGAAAGATTGATGGCAAAAGAAGGGTGTGGCAGAAGATGAGATGGTTAGAGAGCATCACCAACTCAAAGAACATGAATTTGAGCAATCTCGAGGAGATAGTGGAGGACAGAGAAGCCTGGTGTGCTACAGTCCATGGGTCACAAAGAGTCAGACATAACTTAGGGACTGAACAACAACAAAACAATAAGCAGCTAGCATGTTTCTGCTCTCTTATGTATCTTTATAGTCACTATTTTAATTTCTGCCTTCCATGCCATGGCAGCCAAAATGGCTTTCCTAAATAGAAAATCTAACTTCATTACTTCATTGCTTAAAATTTTCAATGGATCCCTGCTGCTGTCAGGATCATATTCAAACACTTTATTATGTTTTCTAAGGTGGAAGGAATGATGCTATAGCTGAAACTCCAGTAGTTTGGCCACCTCATGCGAAGAGTTGACTCATTGGAAAAGACTCTGATGCTGAGAAGGATTGGGGGCAGGAGGAGAAGGGGACGACGAGGATGAGATGGCTGGATGGCATCACCGACTCGATGGATATGAGTTGGAGTGAATTCTGGGAGTTGGTGATGGACAGGGAGGCCTGGCGTGCTGTGATTCATGGGGTCGCAAAGAGTCGGACACGACTGAGCGACTTCGCTTTCACTTTTCACTTTCATGCATTGGAGAGAGAAATGGCAACCCACTCCAGTGTTCTTGCCTGGAGAATCCCAGGGATGGGGGAGCCTGGTGGGCTGCCGTCTCTGGGGTAGCACAGAATTGGACACGACTGAAGCAACTTAGCAGCAGCAGCACAGTTGAGATGGCTTCCCAGGTGACGCAGCAGGTAAAGAACCTGTCTGCAATGCAGGAGATGCCAGAGATATGGGTTTGATTCCTGGGTCGGGTAGATCTGTAGGAGGACATGGCAACCCATTCTATTATTCTTGCCTAGAGGATCCCAATGGCCAAAGGAGGCTGGCAGGCTACAGTCCATAGGGTTGCAAAGAATTGGACACAACTGTAGTCCATTCTGAAGGAGATCAGCCCTGGGATTTCTTTGGAAGGAATGATGCTAAAGCTGAAACTCCAGTACTTTGGCCACCTCATGCAAAGAGCTGACTCATTGGAAAAGACTCTGATGCTGGGAGGGATTGGGGGCAGGAGGAGAAGGGGATGACAGAGGATGAGATGGCTGGATGGCGTCACTGACTCAATGGACGTGAGTCTGAGTGAACTCCGGGAGTTGGCGATGGACAGGGAGGCCTGGCATGCTGCGGTTCATGGGGTCACAAAGAGTTGGACACGACTGAGCGCCTGAACCGAAATGAACTGAAGTGACTGAGCATAGTGCAGCTGAGAAAGGATTTGAAGCTTTGTAAATATTCTCATTTTAGAGACTAAGTTCATTGCTACAGATAATTGAGAACTGGTCCCAACTTGAATGTGACATAGAACAAGAAGGAAAGAGTCAAAGACTTTGATAAACATTATTAGATTGATGTGAAATTTATCCATATTAGTAACAATCAAAGGGTATTTCTGATGAAAGAATCAGTGCTAAAATAAATTTTATGTCATGAAAATTTAGGAAAATATAGGCTATAGAGAAAAATAAAATAGCCATTATTGTCTTCCACTGAAATACATACATAAATATTTACAGATATAGTATTTGCTGCTGCTGCTAGGTCGCTTCAGTCGTGCCCGACTCTGTGTGACCCCATAGACAGCAGCCCACCAGGCTCCCCCGTCCCTGGGATTCTCCAGGCAAGAACACTGGAGTGGCCTGCCATTTCTTTCTCCAATGCATGCATGCATGCTAAGTCACTTCAGTCCTGTCCGAGTCTGTGCGACCCCATGGACAATAGCACACCAGGCTCCTCTGTCCATGCGATTCTCTAGACAAGAATACTGGAGAGGGTTGCCATTTCCTTCTCAGTAGTATTTACTGACATTTTAATGTTTAAACAGGTAATGATGACTGATAACAATAAAAGACCAGTTAACACTTATTTAGTATAACTCTGTGCCAAGAACTCTGTTTTGCAAGAATTGTTTAGTTAAAAGCATATATAATATATATGAAATTAACTTCCTTTTTGGATACAAGTGTTTATATGTTCTAGTATGAATTTATTAGGAATTAAAAAAAAATCCAGTCTTTCTTCCAAATATATATTTTTTTCACATTTGGAGATCTTCTCTTTGATATATATGAAATAGCTAATATATATGAAAGGTATAAGAGTTATTACTTATAACAATAAATGAAAACTAATAATATTAATAACTACTTGTATAAATAACTTACTACTTGTTAATATGGGCTGTATATGTTGTATAATGAGGTGTGTGTGTATGTGGATGTAAATTTTTCAATTCTCAACAAAATCAGATTGATTTATATCTTCTAAGATCCTATTCAGATACAAATAATATAGAAAATATAGTAGATATGCTGGCTTACAAGAATTCATTTAATTTTTGGATTCGAAAAACTCCTGACACTGGATCCCTAAACTTGGAAGAATTCTAATGAATTATTAATATCAGCCATTGCCAGACCAAGTATTTGCAGCAGGTATGGAACTTGTTTTATTCTTCTAAACACTTTAAGTTCTAATAGCTTTTTTTATCCAAAGTTGTATTTATCAACAAATGAATAATAAAGAAAGTCCATAAGGGAAAAATGAACAAGCAAAACCTCATAGAATTATCAATTTAAATTATACACAAATACATACTAGAACCAATTATATCTTTTATGTAAATTTATCAGATAAAACAGGACGTATTTGCATTTATATTATTCTGAAATTAAATTGTACACTTATGTCAATAGCTCGTGAAGTAACTGGGAAAAAAAGGATCTAGTCAATGTCTTATGGGATAATGTTTTGATTTGCACTGCATTTAGCATATGAATATAGTAGAAAATCAATAACATCAGAGTTTGAGTAACTTTTCAGATCCAGTCCTTGCCACTCAGTCAAAGTCCAAAATCCAGCTCAAGTTTCCCTTTTTCTCTCACCCCTCAAGGCCACAGTTTGCATCATACCACCCTGATATTTATTTAGCCACCAGGGAAGACTTCTGTAAAGCATCTGTCTACAATGCGGGAGACCCGGGTTGGATCCCTGGGTCGGGAAGACTCCCTGGAGAAGGAAATGGCAACCCACTCCAGTACTCTTGCCTAGAAAATCCCATGGACAGAGGAGCCTGGGGTCCACGGGGTCGCAAAGAGTCGGACACGACTGAACGACTTCACATTCACGTTCACCCTGATATCTAAGGCTGGATTATTTCCCTGTTTCTCCAAGTTCCTAAACTCTTTTTCCATAGCCTTAATTGCACTAGACACTGCTGCTAATCCTCTCCCATGAAGCAAGAGTCTGGATCATATTTAACTGTGTGATCTGTCTGTCTAGCTGCAATCCTCACACAGCTCATCAAGATGGAAGAGGTCAGATTGTTAATGATAACTGTTAATAATATTTAAAAGGAATGAAATTGGGTAGTGATGGGATGAACCTAGAGTCTGTCATACAGGGGGAAGTAAGTCAGAAAGAGAAAAACAAATATCTATATAAATGCATATATATGGAATCTAGAAAAATGGTACTGATGAACCTAACTGCAAGGCAGGAATAGAGACACAGATGTCGAGAACAAACTGATAGACCCAGAATGGGGGAGGACAGGGTGGGGCAAACTGAGAGAGCAGCTCTGACATATATACACGCTACCGTGTGTGAAACAGCTCTTGGCAAGCCGCTACATAGCACAGGGAGCTCAGTTCAGGGCTCAGTGATGACCTGGAGGTGGGAGGAAAGGGAAGGGGGCCAGCTGGAGGGAGGAGGCTCAAGAGGGAGGGGATATATGTATACACATAGCTGATTCACAGTGTTATACAGCAGAAACTAACACAGTATTATAAAGCAATTATACGCCAATTTAAAAAAAATAAAAGTATTTAACGCAAAAATAATTACATTTGATCCAACTGGTATTGTCGGTTCAGTTCAGTCACTCAGTTGTGTCTGATCTCTGTGACTCCATAAATCACTCCAGTCCTCCCTGTCCATCACCAACTCCCAGAGTTCACTCAGACTCATGTCCATCGAGTCAGTGATGCCATCCAGCCATCTCATCCTCTGTCGTCCCCTTCTCCTCCTGCTCCCAATCCCTCCCAGCATCAGGGTCTTTTCCAATGAGTCAGCCCTTCGCATGAGGTGGCCAAAGTACTGGAGTTTCAGCTTTAGCATCATTCCTTCATCCAACAAAAAAAACCATCCAACATTATCAGACCTTATATTTTTTCATCTGACAACAGGACATATTTTGATTGGATTTTCTAAAGCAAATTCTGATCCTATGGTTTCACATTGCAAATTGGCCTTGAAGAGTCAAAATTTTGATTCTCAGCATTCAGTAACCACTACAATATAAAGATTTAGTCTATGACTCTACTAGAAAATTTAACTCAAGTTTACTGAAATGTAGCATATTTTACTAAAAGTATTTTCCCCTTCCCTTAGTTTCTTTCGCAAAATGTTTCTGCAAAAGAAACAGATTTATGAATAATTACCAAATTCTAGACAGAAAACGATATTTAGACATGCTAAAGATAACACCATTCATTTCTAATAAGAAGCAAAAGCAGAATGTTATATAAAAGCAAATCAAATCTTATGTAAAACCTATATAAATGAAATAAGGGTATTTTAGTGAACTAGTAATATAACCTTATTTCACAACATCTTGTCTAATTCCACCAATCACACATAAAATTGATTTCATTACTATGTAGAAACACCATAGCTTATATTTTCTGCAGTTATATTGGTAAATATAATACATTTCTCAGTCATCAAGAATTCTTTGGCAGATAAAAATCTTTGAAATAGAGCTGCCGAGTAGAAGCAACACACAGAAGCATCAACATGCAGTACAAATTTTTTAATATTAGACTAAATAATTTTTAAGACTAGAAAAGTTACTTGATATACCAATGAATAAATAAATTTTTAAAACCAACTGCACTGCAATCCATTTTTAACACTATGGTAGTATTTACACTGATGTCAGCAAGCTGATTTTTGATTAAAAAAATTTAGTTTATGAGGCCTCTTGATTTTTCTGAACTTTCTGATAATATGAGATACCTCACAATAGGGTATTAGAAAAAAAGTTTAAGAACTCATATTCCCAGAATGTTTAATTTTTTTTCTCATTTATATAAATGAGGGAAAGTAGATAAAAAGTTGTGTTCTAATGGGCCAAGTAAAATGTTTTTGGTAGTTGCTGTTTGTGTGCCCCTGTGCAAAATTAGATTCAATCAAGAAGGGCCGTTAAGTTCAAGTTCTAATTATCTTCAGTTTATTTTCTTCCTTTCCCTCTTCTTTTAGTTGTTATAATGAGTTTTGGTACAATATAAATTCAAAGAAAGTATTTTATAGTTGTTGGAAGATTATAACCAACATTATCAACAGTCTACCTATATATATAAATTGGAAATTGACAAAACAAATATTTAAGATATACAAGAAGAATTCAGTAAAATGTAATATTCAGTTTCATTTCAAAAATCACTGATCATCAGAAGCATAGATATAAAAAGTGATATTAAATTTCTTAAAAATAACACTATCAGAAATGTTTAAGCAAAATAATAATGAATAGTGTAACCTGAGTGGATTGAGACCGACAGATTTAAAAGAAATTATAACAGACCAGCTACTTGCTTCTAAACTTCCAGGAACAAGATAGCCTTTCATGAATGATCTTGAAGCATTTAGCAAATACCTGTGCCAAATCTTATGGTACCTGCCATGTGCAGATATAAAACTCCAAGGAGAAATGGGAAAACACATCAGCCTAGGTTGACTCAGATAAGATGTCCAGTGGAGGGAACTGCCCTGGAGCCCTGACTCCTCAGAAAACTGCTGAACACACCTCTTGGACCAGCTTCTCTCTCAAGCAGGTTTCCTGTGGGTATTAATCTCTATTTCACACCTCTTTAATGCTCTGATGCCCAAGCTTCCTTCCCCCTATAGATCTGCAATCCCATTCTTCCTCCCCACTACCATTTCTCGCTGAGGACAAACTGCATGAGTGTGTGCTTTCCACCTGAATATTAATTATTTCCTCTCTGGCCACTGCCTTTAACTTTGCCTTGAGTATTTTCTTCTCCCAGTGACAGGAGAAAGGCAGGTTTCCTGTGTCTCAAGAGGCTGTCACTTTAGGGTAAATTATGCTTTTATTAATACTTTCCAGTGGTATGGGATTAGCAAAATAAATGGCATGCCCAGAACAAGAAGTTTTAAACTGACACAGCCTGTTATCTATTTATATGCCGACTTAGTGGAATTGCTAAGCAGAAGGAAATGGGGATGGTTACAAGTCAGTAAGCCATATCCTGTTTCAGCTACATGAAAAATTAGAATACAGTTTTTCAAGTGATCATACTACTAACTAAAGTTATAAACACTTTCAAGATGAAAACATACCCCCCACCCCGACACACACACATACACACAGGGAGCAAAATACACTCTAATTTGTATTTTCACATGGAAGATGGAATAGAAATCAAAATTTAAAAATTGCTAGTCATATCTACTTCATACTGAAGAATCTTTCACCAATTTATCACTAAGTTCTGTCAATATTGACTAATTTGAAGTTGAACAATTTTTATTATCCCCACTGTTAATTCCTGGTAAAGACAAGTAATGAGAAATTAACACAGTAAGAGGAAGAAGGAAAATAATCCAGGATGCACTGTTGTTAAAAATGACAACACAAATAAGAAATTATTTTTTAAAATGAATGGTAAAATAATTATATTAGAAACACAAGATTTAAGCCTATACTTTCCATTTCACTTGGTTCATAATTGCAAATACCACGTAGTCATCTTTGGTTTATTAACTAAATGTGTCATAGTTAAGTACACTACTTTCAAAACTGGTGAAAATACTTAATATCATTGGAACTTAAAAAAAAAAAAAGAACTTCCTTAGACTAAGATCACAACACCTGGAAGACAGCCCTTCAATTCTCAGATCTAATTAAGTGTATAGTGTTACACTGTCGGTGTTCAAACCTGGTTTTGACATTTATTAGCTGTGTGGTGGAAGCGAAACCCGGTCAGTCGTGTCTGACTCTTTGCAACCCCATGGACTATACAGTTCATGGAATTCTCCAGGCCAGAATACTGAAGTGGGTAGCCTTTCCCTTCTCCAGGGGATCTTCCCAAGCCAGGGATCAAACTGAGGTCTCCCGCATTGCAGGCAGATTCTTTACCAGCTAAACTACCAGGGAAGCCCATTAGCTGTGTGACCTTGGTCAAATTACTTAACTTCTCTGTCCTGCAAGTTTCTTGTCTGTAAAATGGGCTCAATAGTAGCATCTACCCCCAAAGGTTGTAAGATTCAATGAGTTAATATTCAGTTCAGTTCAGTTGCTCAGTCATGTCTGACTCTGTGACCCCGTGAATCACAGCACGCCATGACTCCCTGTCCATCACCAACTCCTGGAGTTCACTCAGACTCACGTCCATTGAGTCAGTGATGCCATCCAGCCGTCTCATCCTCTGTTGTTCCCTTCTCCTCCTGCCCCCAATCCCTCCCAGCATCAGAGTCTTTTCCAATCAGTCAACTCTTTGCAGAGGTGGCCAGAGTACTGGAGTTTCAGCTTCAGCATCATTCCTTCCAAAGAAATCCCAGGGCTGATCTCCTTCAGAATGGACTGGTTGGATCTCCTTGGAGTCCAAGGGACTCTCAAGAGTCTTCTCCAACACCACAGTTCAAAAGCATCAATTCTTCGGTGTCCAATTTGGTGCCTTCTTCACAGTCCAATTCTCACATCCATACATGACCACTGGAAAAACCATAGCCTTGACTAGACAGACCTTTGTTGGCAAAGTACTGTCTTTGCTTTTGAATATGCTATCTAGGTTGGTCATAACTTTCCTTCCAAGGAGTTAATATTAGTGATGTGTTAACAATAGTGTCTGGGAGGGGAATGACATTTTAATAAGTACTTGTTGATTTTAAAAATAGATTTAGCTTCCACTAACGCGCAGTGAATTCTTAAGAGATCATTCTTGGCTCAGCCAAATCGTGATCAAAAGCAATAAGTGCAAAAGTCTAATAATGAAAGGAATAATCCATTCATGCAGAAAAATACTAAAATGGTTAGCTTTCTATGGGAATGCATGGTTGCTTCACATCTTCTGGGTTGGCCCCATAGCCCAAAACTTTAAAACTTAAACTTTTAAAAATTCACTGCTTTACAAACTCAGTAAGAAACAAACTATATATATTCTATTCTAGTCTATATTCAATATATTCTATTCTCACATTATATATCCTATGAAATGGAATTAAGAGGATGGGGCAACAGTGATAAACCAGATGGGGCACCTATGGGTACCTTATTTTTGACAAAAGAGGCAAGAACATACAATGGGGCAAAGACAGCCTCTTTAAGAAGTGGTGCTGGGAAAACTGGACAGCTACGCGTGAAAGAATGAAATTAGAACACTTCCTAACACCACACACAAAGATAAACTCAAAATGGATTAAGACCTAAATTTAAGACCAGAAACTATAAAACTCTTAGAAGAAAACATAGGCAGACAGTGACATAAATTACAGCAAGATCCTCTATGACCCACCTCCTAGAATATGGAAATAAAAATAAACAAGTGGGACCTAATTAAATTTAAAAGATTTGCACAGCTAAAGAAACTGTAAATAAGGTTAAAAGACAACCCTCAGAATGGGATAAAATAATAGTAAATGAAACAACTGACAAAGCATTAATTTCCAAAATATACAAGTAGCTCATACTAATCAATACCAGAAAAACAAACAACCCAATCAAAAAGTGGAAAAAAGACCTAAATAGAAATTTCTCCAAAGAAGACATACAGATGGCTAATAAACACATGAAAAGATGCTCAACA
Organism: Aepyceros melampus; assembly: GCA_006408695.1. Lineage (NCBI taxonomy): Eukaryota > Metazoa > Chordata > Mammalia > Artiodactyla > Bovidae > Aepyceros > Aepyceros melampus. The sequence continues at coordinate 453,743 of SJXQ01010508.1, forward strand.
TCCCTCATTATTAGAGAAATGCAAATCAAAACTACAATTAGATATCACCGCAAACCAGTCAGAATGGCCATCACCACAATGTCTACAAACAATAAATGCTGGAAAGAGCGTGGAGAAAAGGGAACCCTCTTGCATTGCTGGTGGGGATGTTAATTGACACAGCCAGTTTGGAAGACAGTATGGAGACTCCTTGAAAAACTAGGAATAAAACCCCCACAGGACCAAGCAATCCCACTCCTAGGCATATACCCTGAGGCAACCAAAATTGAAAAAGACACGTGTACCCCAATGTTCATTGCAGCACTATTTCTAATAGCTAGGACATGGAAGCAAAAAGACACGTATACCTCCATGTCCATTGACAGATGAATGGATAACGTAGCTGTGGTACATATACAATGGAATATTACCCAGCCAACAAAAGGAACACATTTGAGTCAGTTCTAATAAGGCGCATGAACACAGAACCTATTATACAGAGTGAATCAAGTCAGCAAGAGAAAAACAAATATCATACGCTAACACATATATATGGAATTTGAAAGATGACACTGATGAATCTATTTTCAGGGCAGCAATGGAGACCCAGACAAAGAGAACAGACGTACGGGCACGGTGGGAGTAGAGGAGGAAGGAGAAGGCGGGATGCAAGGAAGGAGCAACATGGAGACATGTATTACCAGACATGAAATGGACAGCCAGTGGGGATTTGCCGTGTGACTCGGGAAACTCGAACTGCGGTCTGTACCAACCTAGAGGATAGGATGGCGAGCGAGGCTCAAGAGGGAGGGCACACTTGTGTACTGATTCAAGTTGACGCTTGGCAGAAACCCACACAACACTGGAGAGCAATCACCCTTCAGTTAAAAATAAATTAAAGAAAAAAGAGGACAGGGCAAAAATGGATTTGGTGACCACATAGATAAAAATGCAAAATAAAAATTAGTCTCAATGCTAAGTTATGTCCCATAATTAAACTCCTTTTATAATGAAATGTAACTGAGTTATGAATTTTTAAATATGGCATATGATGTTCATTACACTAGCAATAAGAAAATCAAACTCTGCAATTTTATTTCACTTAGCTCCTGTCGCATCAATGAGATGCTTAAAATCCATTTTAAAAGGCCACAGAGAAGATCCACTAGACATCTAATGGATCATGCATAAAACCGCACCAGCCTGAGCTACAAGGATCCTCTCACCCTTCCTGTGAAACTGCTCATGCTGAGCTGATCTAAATTTCTATCAAGCCTCTTATATGGTTCCTGATCCAAAACAGCTTATAAGCAGCAAAATAGAAGAATGAGAAGATGGATACAAAGGCCTTGACAAAAGTAAAATGCATGTGTGAGAGAATAATCACTGAAAAGATTCAAAGATTGAAAACAGCATAGGGTTTGTGTGGGCGTGCATGCATGCTTATGCCTTCACACAAACTGTCCTAATGTATTCTAGCAATATCGAAGGCTCCTGACTGTGTTACAGCACAAAAACAGAAACCGACGCTCAAAATGATGGCTCCGTGTCATCAAGGCTTAAGAGGTCTCAAGTACACTCCATTTAACAAAGTAGACAACTTACTATTAATTTTGTACTTACTAAGTGCCTTATGCGGTAAGAGCTTTAAAGGCACTCAATTAGTAAACAGTTGCAAGGTGCCCACTAAGCCCATACTCATTGAATCTTTGCATGACCATATCAGAGATATGGTTTATGATCCTCCATTTAAGAAGGACCTCACCAACAGAGAAAGAGTGCAGGCGTGTAGGATGACGCTGCAAAGCTGTTAGCCGTTGCAAAGCTGGAGCCGAGTCGAAGGGTGAATTCAGATCTCTGTATTCCAGATTTACCCTTATATTGACAGAGATTTCAAGGGCCAAGCCTAGAGGCAGAAGGCTCATTTGTTTGGACTACCATCTCACATGTGAGAACAAGTCCACCTAAGTGAGGTCTTAAAGTGCTTGAGAAATATCTGTAAAGGAAAAATATCTGTTAATTCCATACTGTAAACATCAACTACATTAAATGATCCATTTTTTCATCTTCAGATGTTCTGCCCAAAGAATATACAATACAGGGAGCAGCATGGAGTGGGTTAACTTATTTGCCTTCCTTCACCTCTCCCTTTCTTTTTTGTTTAGTTATCTGCTCATAAACAGCCTACCAAGACCTTTAATCCAGTAAATATACCACCAGAAAAAGCCTTTGAAACAAACACAGATGAAAAGGACCCTCTGGAATGTCAACCACCTCAACTCTCTTTTCCATTCCTCTCCAGCCAAGCAGCTTATAATCGCATGCCCCCCTTGATGGAGGCACTGCTTCCAGCTAAGATGCATGACAACTGCCTCAACTTTCTAATACCCCGGTTCCTGGGAACTTTCTTGTGCTGCTCCTGAATCCCCATCTTTCCATCATCTCCTTCAGTAAGAAATTCTTTCAGGATGAACCATTTCCAACTGAAACTATAAACACTAGATTCGAGAAATGTATTTTCCATCCTAATGTTTGCTGGCAGCAAATTTGGGGAGTTAGAGACACTACTACCTGCAACCCCATGCTCAGCATCTCTCACAGAGTCTGCCTGTGGTGTATCTAACAAAGAAATTGTCTGTCTTTCCACCTCTATCTTTTACGAATATGAATGAATACACAAGTATGTGTATGTATTCCATATGCCAACAGTGGCAGTTTTAAAGTACCATCAGTTCAGTTCAGTTCAGTTGCTCAGTCATGTCCAACTCTTTGCGACCCCATGGACTGCAGCATGCCAGGCCTCCCTGTCCATCACCATACTTAAGTTTTATAGAAGCAATGCATGACATATCTTTGAGTCATAGGATTCTCAGTAGGTCTGCTAGAGTTAGCGCAGATCTTGAAATGTGTCTTAAAAGGATGACAACAAAGCTGACAATGCCTATTTTAATAACAGGCTTCAGAGCTTTCTGAAAATCTAATAAAATTAACGTAACTCTGATTAATGTCAATTAAGATATCACGCTTATATGCACAGACATTAAGAATAAATGTTACCAAAAGAGAGAGACATCAAAAGAGAGAAACATCAAGCGGCTTCCTTTCCATGGCCTACTTAAGTTACAAATACCTACCCAAGCTTTTCATTAGCAAGTCTATACGGGTCATATAACTCTCTCCTGACTCTGTTCTTGCTTCTAATTGATTATTTGTTGCTAAGGAAGAGTGCCTAGAGGTTTTCCAAAAGGTTTAGAGCCTTGAGGACAGAAGTTAGAAGTTACACTGAACTGCTGTTGAACATACATCTCAAAATTTAACCCAAATATTTAGGTTAATATCCAATGGAGGAGGACTTCCCTAGTGTCTCAGTGGTAGAGAATTCACCTGCCAATGCAGGGTTCAATCCCTGATCCAGCAAGATCCCACCTGCTGTAGGGCAACTAAGTCTGTGAGTCTATGCACCGCAACTATTGAGCCTGTGCTCTAGAGCCCAGGAACTGCAACTGAGCCCTCACCTTCACTACCAGGTCCACGCACCCCAGAGCCCGTGCTCAGCAACCAAGAGAAGCCGGTGCACCGCAGCCAGAGAGAGTAGCTCTAGAGAGTAGCTCCTACAAGTCGCAACTCGAGAAAAACCCCACAGCAATGAAGAAAGACCCAGCACAGCCAAATATATACACACACCTCTCCAATGGAGGACTGATTGCATTGCTATGGTCAATATTAGTAACTGTATCATTCAACAAATATTAATATAAATCTAGCCAGGTACAGCACTAGGCATGAGAGTACAAATGAAAAAAACAAAAAACAAAACAAAATGAACAGGCTTTATTCTCAAAAAGCTAAAATCTCATAAGGCATCAAAGGAAGTGATAAAGTAACTACAATCCTCTATGCAAAGGACTATGCTAAGGAGAGGACAGTTCCCTCACTGTGGAAGGCACTCTGGAAGGCAAAGTAAATCAGAACATGGGGTCTACAAACTTCTAGGACAAGGTAACACGTAAACTGAAAGCTCAAAGAGGAACAGGAGTTTCGTGAAGAAAGGAGAAAAAGTGATTCAGTTTGAAACATTGGTACAGGCAAAGGCCAGCGCAGAGCAAGAACTTGGTGATTGGGTACTTAAAGTATTTCAAGTAAAGGCTGAAACCAGACAAGCACTTACCACTGCAGATAATGCAGCTTCAGCTTCAAGAGCTTCTCTCTTGCACCAGCCCTTCCCAAAACCCTGGAAGGAACCCTGCCAATGGGTTCAAATGTTTATATGTGTACAAGAAAGAGTTATCCTGGTGGGCCTGAGACCTCTCTCCTTGGAAAGCCCTGCTTGCGAGGTTGGCTTTTGGCTGACATCTGGGAACTCAGATTTCAGGAGGGTTTCCACCATCCCATAAACAAGAGTGACTCACTGCACCTAAATTCCTTATAGAAACAAAATGGTTTGTGCTGAACACTTGCTTTCCTTCTGCAAGTTTGGGATTTGGGTACATGCTGGACAGAGGATGTCTACATGACTGGCTTCCTATAAAAAGCTCAGCACTGAATCTCTAAGGAGCTTGTCTGGTAGGCATGTTTCCCACTTGTCACAATCTGTTCCTTGAAGAATTAAGCATGTCCTGTGTGACTCTACTGGGAGAGAACTCTTGAAAGTTTGCCCCTGGTTTCCCTTGGATTTTGCCTAGTGACATTTCCCCTTCTTGGATTTCTCCTTGGATCCTTTCACCATAATAAATCATAGCAGTGAAGCTGTAAGTCCTTCTAGCATATCATCAAACCTGGAAGTTCTTGGAGACCCCCAAACACAAGAAGTTTTATAAAATGATCAAAGATAAAATGGATTTTTATTCTTTTTTTAAAAAAAAAGAGGGACCTCAAATTCCCTAGTCTTTTAGTCTCACAAAATCTGGATCCTCCCCTGGATAGGAGGGTGGAGCATGCCAGTGCCAGTGGGGTGTATAATCAGATAGCAGGTTAGACGGGCAACAGGATAGCCGCTGCAAAGATCAAAACATGTGGTAGAAATAAGTATCACTTTCCCTGTAGATGTATCTGTATGATTTGGGACCTAAGTTAGAAATCAAGGAACTGTTGCTGTTACATGAAAAATGATACAATACTTCCCATGGGAAAATCACTGTTTGAGAGAGGGAAGGAAGAGCAGGGTAACAGGAGGTTGTTTTTACAGCCTCTGTACGTCATGGTCAAATTTGTGTAAATGAAGTTTGCTTCATAAAATCCTAGAGCTTCTGGAGCTATGAAGTACAGGGGCATTTGTCCTTTTTCATCCACATTATATCAGCCAGTTTGAGAATAACTCAGGAGGGCAGAAACTTGTCAATATAAGTGAAGTAGATAAAATTAATGACTTTAATTTACAAAATATAGGTGTTCAAATACCTATCATGGGAAGGTTAGAGCCTAAAAACTGCTGGCTACAACTCCTAACCTGGGAGAGAAGCCTGGGGCTCTTTCTAGAACTCTGACCTAGAGTTACTTCAACAAATAGTCATAGCTCAGCAAAACTGTCCCTTACACTAATTAGGTGCATTAATAAAATCGCTACTACTTTAGCTATTTACATATACTTTATTAGAAGACGTGAGTCTTTTATGAATCACTTTAAACACAATTTAGCAAATATTTACTGACCCTTGGCTCTGTATGTACGAGGTTCTATCCTAGCGCAGCGATTGCTATTGTTTGCTAAAAGGCCCCCCGCATACGTGTGTGTGCGCTAAGTTGCCTCAGTTGCGTCTGTGTCTGACTCTTTGTGACCCCAGGGACTGTAGCCCACTAGGCTCCTCTGTCCATGGGATTCTCCGGGAAAGAATACTAGAGTGGCTGCCATGCTTTCCTCCAAGGGATCTTCCAGACCCAAGGATTGAATTTGCATCTCTTGTGTCTCTAGAATGGGCAAGTGGGTTCTTTACCACCAGCGCCACCTGTGAAGCCCCTGCTGCTGCTGCTGCTGCTGCTGCTGCTAAGTCGCTTCAGTTGTGTCCGACTCTGACTAAAACACTCATTCCCCTAGTTGCTGTTGGGCATGTTGGCTGCTGATAGCTAAGAGTGAAGACCCCCTTAGGAACTACATGGGTGAAAGGGATCTGCTTTCTCCTTCCTGGATGCCTGCTGCATCCAATGACTAATCCACACGGGGGTAGAAAAGTCCAGCCTCATTGCCTCAATCTGGGGAAAACAATATATTTTCCAAGCTTCAGAGCTCCTTGTGGACCCGGCTGAAGCTTTCCACTTCTTCTGCACAGTCCTGTTCTCCACATTCCCTCACAAGTGTTGTTTTCAAGAGGACTAGTCAGCAGCCCACCTTAAGCAATCTCATTTCAGACTACACTTACTGCTGCTAAGTCGTGTCAGTCGTGTCTGACTCTATGCGACCCCATAGACGGCAGCCCACCAGGCTCTGCTGTCCCTGGGATTCTCCAGGCAAGAATACTGGAGTGGGTTGCCATTTCCTTTTCCAATGCATGAAAGTGAAAAGTAAAAGAGAAGTCGCTCAGTTGTGTCCGATTCTTAGTGACCCCATGGACTGCAGCTCACCAGGCTCCTCCATCCATGGGATTTTCCAGCAGGAGTACTGGAGTGGGGTGCCATTGCCTTCTCTACACTTACTAGGGGAAACTAACTAAGCACAGTCAGTACAAATGGACTAAAAATGACAGTGACATTGTCTCATAACTTAAGGAACTTTACAAATTAAATGGGAATCCAAGTATGGCAAGAGTGTCTGCTCCCCAAAAGCAGGGGTGGATAACAAAACAAATGAACAACAAAGCCCCCTATGGTGCGTGTAATGGCAGTAGTTGCTCAGTCTCTCCATCACGTCCAACTCTCTGCAACCCCACGGACTGCAGCACATCAGGCTTCCCTGTCCTTCACGAGCTCCTGGAGTTTGTTCAAACTCATGTCCATTGAGTCAGTGATGCCATCCAACCATCTCATCCTCTGTCACCCCCTTCTCCTCCTGCCATCAATCTTTCCTAGCATTAAGGTCTTTTCCAATTAGTCAGCTCTTTGCATCAGGCGGCTAAAGTCTTGGAGACAGTAGTAGTATATAGGTCAAATGAAGAAGAAGTAAAACTTTGTTAGGTGAATAGAGATATTTCACAGGTATATTTTGAAACAGTCCTTGAAAATCTAGAAATTATTGGCATTTTAATAGAGCTAGTGTTTGCCATTCAGGCAGGAGAAACAGTGAAACCATAAGGGACAGGTAGGGGAAAGAAAGGGTATATGTGGCTAGTGAAGAAGGTAATGATGGCATTGTGGAGACTTGTGAATGCCAGAGGAAAATGACATCTCTAATGGTCATTCATGGTGTTTGAACACGGGGGTGATTTACCCAGATTGGGCTTAGAGGAGACAAAGCTGGAAGCCAAACTGGAGCAGTATGGCTCTAGAGACTTCTCCAGTACTAACCCATTCCAGGACCACCACTTGGGATAAGAAACCAGGAGACAAATGCAATGGTTTCTTAGTATTGATGACGGCAGGCTAGGGTGGGGCATGGGAGGAAGACCAATCCATCCTGGTTGGTGGTGTCTCTATACGAAGCACACTCAGATCTTGAGTAAAGAAACCTATCTAGGTCTGAGCAACACAAAGCAGGAGTGAAAACAAGTTCAAGGAGTTTAGGGCGGGCTAGAGGTCAACAAATGACATACAGGATTACACGCAGTCTCCAGTTCAGGTCAGGGGCCCTTCTGGGGGCTAGAATAGAGATGATGGGATGGGAGAATTAGGGATGGATGAGGGACCAGATGCCATGCTCTGGACAAAAACAAGCTCATTAGTTATCAAAACGGTATATATAATGTTAGGGCTCAGAACAGGCTGCTCCAATGTACGCCACGATGGTGTATCGATTATTTCGAACTAAAGTTACTTGAGAAATAGCTGGTGAGGAAAATCACATAATATACTTTCTGAACTCCCCCCGCCCGCCCCCGTCTTTCCCCAAAGTGGGAAATAACTCTCCCATGTGAAAGCATCAACTCTGTAGCAGGAAGACAGAATCTCTTGAGTTATAGAATTCAAGACTAAGAAAGCTGTATGAACCACCTTAGTCACATGTCTTCATTAGTCTGTTACCTCAGCTACAAGCCCCTTTGTTAAATCTTCACAAACAGTTGTTTCTTGATTGAAAAATAATATATGAACAGCCTGCTTTGGTCACTTCTGGGGTCCCATCTTTAAGAGACCCCTATGCACATAAATTCATTTTTTCCCCCTTCTGTTGAGGTGTCTTGTGTCAATTTATTTATTAGACCAGACAAAAGAATGTGAAGGGGTTAGGGGGAAGATTTCCCCTCCTTGACAACACAAGTCAATAAAATGAAAGCCCATCCGTGGCCAAGCTGAAGGAAAGCAGTGAGCCTTGTGGCTGCTACAGGTGAAAGGGCAGAGATCAGATGACTTTTAGCTTCAAAGGAAAGACATGTTCTCACGATGGTGTGGCTGAAGGTAAAATGTAAGTAGAAACCGATTTATTAAGTTAAACTAAAAATAACTCAATATCATTTTTTTTCACCAGGGAATCAACACCCATTAATATGTAGAAAATGCTATAAATTTGACAGAGGCCACCATGACTGGTCGCAGCTTAGCCGGGCAGGGAGTCAGGTCAGCTTCACAAGCGACCGTCTGAANAACTCATATCATTTTTTTTCACCAGGGAATCAACACCCATTAATATGTAGAAAATGCTATAAATTTGACAGAGGCCACCATGACTGGTCGCAGCTTAGCCGGGCAGGGAGTCAGGTCAGCTTCACAAGCGACCATCTGAAATCTGGCATGAGTCCCAGGAGGGGAAGGGTGCCTCCTAGCGGGCTTCCGAGGTACTACAGCCATTCGTGGCGCCCTTCGTCCAGGCTCAAGGTATCTGCCACCAGGGCTCAGTAAAAATAGCAACATCACCTCTACGCGTGGCTCTCTTCCATTCCCCCACACTTGAGCCATCTCTCCACAGGAAGGCTGGGGCTGAGCAAGCCACAGACTCAATCTGGACGTGCCGCAGATCACCTGTCTAATCAGACACCAGGAGATGCTTTCGTGCTAGAGCCGGTCTTCCTTCTGTCCACACAACTGAAAATGCACACTCCGTTATAAAAATGGAATGGAGCCGCTTCCCTGAATGACTAGAATCCAGGTGGATTTCACATGATCTTGACTGGAGTGGGTGCAGAAGCCAGACTACCTGGCCCGTTGCCCCAGGTGGATGAGCTTCATTAAGGAGGATGCCAGCATCACAGCCTCACACTCTAAATTCTCCTGAAGCTCAGGAGCTTTTAGCCAACAATTCTAATGAAGATATGCTCATATGTGAAAATTTTGTCAGGTCACCGCTCCGTGGCATTGGGCTGACTGTGAGCAATTTTTAAGATAAAATATTTTTTTAAAAGATAATAAAATGTAATAGAACTTAAGTGATAAAGATGAAATTCTGTATGCAGTAAAATAGAGCCCAGATGAGGTGATGGTCAAAAGCAGAATGTTTCCTCAGAACTCTGAGATGTAAGAAACAGAGCAATATTGTTTTCAAAGTGCAGTGCTTCCTGTATGTAACCAAATTTTAAAAGGAAACAAGAAAAAAAAAAAGTTGTGGTCTTGGTTGACAGGAGCTAAAATAAATGAGTTGTGTGTTGGAAGAGCAAGTGACTAACTGATCACTGACTTATGATTTTCAAAGTTGTGTCACTTCACGCCCAGACTCTGGGGGCCAGATGACATGGTTTAGAGAAACCAGCATCCCACTTTTCATCTCTCAGAAGACCCTTTCTCAGGGAAGGCTTCCATCTTGCTTCCTTTCTGGACTGCCACCTGAGTTATCCCTCGGAAAACAATAGGTGACTTGCTCATGTTATTCCTCTTCCAAATTTATAATTAAATCAAGTTATCCTTCAAAATAAATTCAAAAGCTCAGTGGACCAGAAAATGTTTCCTCAGACTGAAAAATATTCATTGTTGCCTATATTCACCAACTAATTGACCTGCCAGTCCTACAGGCTCTTCAAGAACCCCCCAAAATGAACAAAGATGAAGCATGAATGGGCCTGAAGTACATGGCTGAAATGTGCAATACAGGCTCCAATGTGATGAAAGAAGGAAAGTTCAACTCAAGGAGTGGTCTCAGCTCACCAGCTGAGATAGACTTAAAATAACTCAGCCAACTCTAGTTTTGTTGACATACGGAATGTGGCATAGAATCTCAAACTCAAGCTCAAAAGCTACCAAACTCAACCTACCAAAAATCAAGGAAAGAGTCTAAAATTTACTGAATACCTACTACATAACTTAGAAATTACACCATCCTCTCAAACTCAAGTGCTGCTGTAAGAAACTTCCTTTCTCTTACTTTCTTATTCATTTTCTTCTAGCATAATTTTCCTCTTTATTAATACAGTGTTTCAGAGGTTGAGTGGTAGAGCCAGACTGCTTAGGTTTGTATACTAAAATTCCACTTACTAACTGCATAATCTTGATTAAGTCACTAAGACTCCATATGCCTCTGTTTTGCCACTTTATAGGTTAAGGAGACTAATGACTGTGCCTTGAAGTTCTGGATTATTCTGGATTGCATGGGTTGGGACACGAGGATTCAGAACAGTGTGGAGCACACATCGTTACTGTTTGCTCTTATATCCATTTGCCCCAAAGATATTTTTGTTCCTAATCACTACATCTGACACTTGTATGCTGTCATAAAATAGGTTCCCAATAAATACTTGAGTAAGTGTATGGATTTAATTTAATCCATATACTAGCTTTGTGAGGTAGAACTTTATTATCATTTTGAAAGTAAATGAGGAATTAACACCTTAAAAAAGAAATATATATGTAAAACATTACAGAGATTACTCAAAAATTTAAAAACTGAACTACCATATGATACAGCAATTCTACTTCAGGGTACATGGCTGAAAAACAGAACAAAATCACTATCTCAAAAAAGAACAACTGAAATATATTTACAATAGCTAAGACATGAACCTTAGCTCATGTAGGCCTACCCAACACAGTTGGGTCGTGGTGAAGAGTTCTGACAAAACGTGGTCCACTGGAGAAGGGAATGGCAAACCACATTAGTATTCTTGCCTTAAGAATCCCATGAACAGTATGAAAAGGCAAAAAGATATGACGCTGAGAGATGAACTCCTCAGGTTGGTAGGGGCCCAATATGCTACTGGAGAAGAGTGGAGAAATGACTCCAGAAAGAATGAGGAGATGGAGCCAAAGCAAAATCAGCAGCCATTTGTGGATGTGACTGGTGATGGAAGTAAAGTTTGATGCTGCAAAGAACAAAATATAGGAACCTGGAATGTTAGGTCCATAAATCAAGGTAAATCGGAAGTGGTCAAACAGGAGATGGCAAGAGTGAACATAGACATTTTAGGAATCAGTGAACTAAAATGGACCAGAATGGGTGATTTTAATTCAGATGGCCATTATATCTACTACTGTGGGCAAGAATCCCTTAGAAGAAATGAAGTAGCCCTCACAGTCAACAAAAGGGTCTGAAATGCAGTACTTGGGTGTAATCTCCCTAGGCAAACCATTCAGTATCGTAGTAATCCAAGTCTATGCCCCAGCCACTAATGTTGAAGAAGCTGAAGTTGAACAGTTCTATGAAGACCTATAAGACCTTTTAGAACTAACACACACACACACACACACACAAAGATGTCCTTTTCATCATAGGGGACTAGAATGCAAAAGTAGAAGTCAAGAGATACCTGGACTAACAGGCAAGATTGGCCTTGGAGTACAAAATGAAGCAGGGCAGAAAGCTAACAGGGTTTTGCCAAGAGAACACACTGGTCATAGCAAATACCCTCTTTCAACAACACAAGAGAAGACTCCACACATGGTCATCAACAGATGGTCAATACCAAAATCAGATTGATTACAGCCTTTGCAGTCGAAGATGGAGAAGCTCTATACGGTCAGCAAAACCAAGACTAGGAACTGACTGTGGCTCAAATCATGAACTCCTTATTGCAAAATTCAGACTTAAATTGAATAAAGTAAGGGAAAACACTAGGCTATTCAGATATAATGAAAAGCAAGTCCCTTTTGATTATACAGTGGAGGTTACAAATAGATTCAAGGGATTAGATCTGATAGAATGCCTGACGAAATATAAATGGAGGTTTGTGACATTGTATAGGAGGTGGTGATCAAGATCATTGCCAAGAAAAAGAAATGCAGAAAAGGCAAAATGGTTGTCTAAGGAGGCCTTACAAATAGCTAAGAAAAGAATAGAAACGAAAAGCAAAAGAGAATAGAAAAGATATATCCATCTGAATGTAGAGTTCCCAAGAATAGCAAGGAGAGATAAGAAAGCCTTCCTAAGGGAACAATGCAAATAGAGGAAAACAATAGAATGGGAAAGATTAGAGATCTCTTCAAGAAAGGAGACACCAAGGGAACATTTCATGCAAACATGAGCACAACAAAGAACAGAAATGGTGTGGGCCTAACAGAAGCAGAAGATATTAAGAAGAGGTGGCAAGAATGCACAGAAGAACTGTACAAAACAGATCTTAATGTCCCAGATAACATGATGGTGTGATCACTCACCTAGAGCCAAACATCCTGGAATGCAAAGTCAAGTGGGCCTTAGGAAGCATCAATATGAACAAAGCTAGTGGAGGTGATAGAATTCTAGTTGAGCTATTTCAAATCCTAAAAGATTTTAAATCCTATTTCAAACCTTAAGAATTTCAAAATTCAAATCCTGTAAAAGTGCTGCACTCAATATGCCAGCAAATTTGGAAAACTCAGCAGTGGACACAGGACTGGAAAAGGTCAGTTTTCATTCCAGTTCCAAGGAAAGGCAATGACAAAGACATTCGCACTCATCTCACACAGTAGCAAAGTAATGCTCAAAATTCTCCAAGCTAGGCTTCAGCAGTACATCAACAGAGAGCTTCCAGATGTTCAAGCTTGATTAAGAAAAGGCAGAGAAACCAGACATTAAATTGCCAACATCTGTGGATCATAGAAAAAGTAAGAGAGTTCCAGAAAAACATCTACTTCTACTTTATTGACTATGGCAAAGCCTTTGACTGTGTGGATCACAACAAACTCTGGAAAATTCTTGAAGAGATGGGAATATCAGACCACTTGACCTTCCTCCTAAGAACTGTGTATGCAGGTCAAGAAGCCAGAGTTAGAACTGGACATGGAACAACAGACTGGTTCCAAATTGGGAAAGGAATATGTCAAGGCTGTATGCTGTCACTCTGCTTATTTAACTTATATGCAGAGTACATCATGCAAAATATTGGGCTGGATGAAACACAAGCTGGAATCAAAATGCCAGTGGAAATATCAATAACCTCAGATATGAAGATGATACCACCCTTATGGCAGAAAGCAAAGAGAAACTAAAGAGCCTCTTGATGAAAGTGAAAGAGGAGAGTGAAAATGTTGGCTTAAAGCTCAACATTCAGAAAACTAAGATCATGGCATCTGGTCCCATCACTTCATGGCAAATAGATGGGGAAACAATGAAAACAGGGACAGATTTTATTTTCTTGGGCTCTGAAATCACTGTGGATGGTGACTGCAGCCATGAAAATAAAACACACTTGCTCCTTGGAAGAAAAGCTATGACAAATCTAGACAGTGTATTAAAAAGCAGAGATGTTACTTTGTCAACAAAGGTCTGTCCAATCAAAGCTATGGTTTTTCCAGTAGTAATATATGGATGTGAGAGTTGGATCCTAGAGAAAGCTGACACCAAAGAATTGATGCTTTTGAACTGGGGTATTGGAGAAGATTCTTGAGAGTCCTTTGGACTGCAAGGAGATCAAGCCAATCAATCTTGAAATCAGTTCTGAATATTCATTGGAAGGACTGACGCTGAAGCTGAAACTCCAATTCTTTGACCACCTTATTGAAGAACTGACTCATAAGACCCTAATGCTGGGAAAGATTGTAGGTGGGAGGAGAAGGGGATGTAAGAGGATGAGATGGTTGGATGGCATCACTGACTTAATAGACATGAGTTTGAGCAAGCCCCAGGAGTTGGTGATGGACAGGGAAGTCTGGCATGCTGCAGTCCATGGGGTTTAAAAGAGCTGGACATGACTGAGTGACTGAAGATATGAACCTAAGTGTCTAATACACACAGAGAGAAACACTACCCAGCCATAAGAAAGGAAATCCTGCCATTTGCAGCAACATGGATAACCTGAAGGGCATCATGCTAAGTAAAATGAGTCAGAGAAAGACAAATACTGCACAAGCTCAATTATATGTGGAATCAAAGAGTAAAAAATAAATTCCTTGTAGAAACAGAACAAATTGGTAGGTGGCCAGAGGCAGTGGGGAAAGTGGATGACGAAACCAAAGATGCAAAACTTCCAGGTACAAGATAAACAAGTTTTGGCAGTTACTGTACAGCATGGTGACTAGAGTTAACACTCCTGCTGAGAAAATAGATTTTAAGGTTCTCATCACAAAAAAGGCATAGTCGGTAACTATGTAAAGTGATGGATGTTAACTAAATTTACTCTGGCAATCATTTCCAAATATATACATATATCGAGTCATTATGTTGTATACTTTAAAATGAAGGTACCTGTCAAAGAAAAGAAGAAATGCAGCTAGTCAGCAGAACAGATATTTGAAATAAAGTGTGCACACTTTTCCACTGTACCACACAGAGAAAAGCAAGGCTTTGCTATACAAAAAAAAAAAAAAAACAACTGCGTGAAAGCTTCACTTGGGTAAATGTCCAACAAACACAGCTCAGTAAAAGTGTCTTTGTGTTCTGTTTCATTTTAGAGATTCTTATTGTAACTCGGTAATTAGGTATCTCATCCTCAGACTTCTATTTCTAGCATCTGTTCTGTTGCTATAATGAGTACATCCAAGTGAAGGATGGTGAGAATCAGGGTTTCCCATAACTGGACTGTGGTTGGGGGAAAAAAAAAAGGAAGGACTGTGGATTGGAGAGGGAGGGCAGGAACAAAAGGAGCCATAAATACAGGCAAACTTGGGAAAACGGTCTTCACAAAGTGGTGAGGAATCATGCTACCCACACTGATGTTTCCCTTTAGAGAGGCTTGAGCAGGAGAGAGCTGTGATTCAAAAATAATAGTATCCATGCTGGGTCTGTTCCCAGCTGTCACACTGAAGTCAAACTGCTCTGTCGGCCTGCCTCAGACCCCAGAGAGAGGAACTTGGAAGAGGCTGAAAGGAGCTGCACAGCTGACAAGAAAGCAGATTAAAAATACAGGGGAAAACCTGCCACATTATGGTCATGGAAAATGCCTGTTACACGATGCCTCTATCACCTTCTCACAGTGGCCAAAGAGAGGACACTCTTCTGGGCCAAGAAATCTGGCTTGTTTGGAGAACTAAACGGCATGTTGTATTGAAGATGCT
Organism: Aepyceros melampus; assembly: GCA_006408695.1. Classification (NCBI taxonomy): domain Eukaryota; kingdom Metazoa; phylum Chordata; class Mammalia; order Artiodactyla; family Bovidae; genus Aepyceros; species Aepyceros melampus. The sequence goes on from SJXQ01010508.1 coordinate 469,136, forward strand.
CTCAAGTTGGGAGTTTATTTGCTGCTTTTAACACCAAGAAAAATAGAGTGCAGTGGAAATGCACTTTCAAGATTGCATCAGTATGTTTTGAGATAGGATCCTTGCAGCGTGCTCTGCACTCAAAGGATGATATGCTTTCCTGTTTATTAAAGTGGTGACAGAAACAAAAAGGAACCCCATGCTAAATAACAAGTGTTTTACATATAAACACATATGGCTAAATCATATGTTATCCTTTCATTTTTACAATTAAACCTTTCTGCATCTAGTTCTCAACATTCATACTGGTCTTAAGACCTGTTATTGCTGAGGGGTTATTAACATACTATTTATAAAAAATTCTCATTCAAATGTGCATATGCATATATGAGCTATGAATCGAGATCCATACTCTTTGCTAATAAATCCATAGTGCCTGCTGCAAGTGCACTCTAAGGTAAGTACACTTTACTGCTCTGTCGAAGCAATTAATTAGCTAAAGCTGCACATATTCCTGCCAGAGCAATCAAGAGCCACAGCCAAACAGGAGAGGAGATACAGCAATGGCAGAGGAGAGCCAAAGGGTGATAACACAGCTCAGGACAGAGAAAAATAAAAATAATTACTTGAAGGTCTCCAATATACCTGTAACTCAAAAATAACATTCTTAGAAAGTGAGAGAAACAATAAAGGGTCACACCCTTATACCTAGTTCTCACTGAGGCAACTATTTCCTACTTCTGGGTACTCAGACCTGGAGAAGACGAAGAGCTGAGACGCTACAGGGTGCAAAGGTCTAGAGCTTATCCTTTGTTACTGAAGTTCCTTCTTCCTTGCTTTCTACACCGTCCTCCTCCCCTCTAGACAGTCACTCACACCACTTTCACAATGCTCAAGAAGTTATATACATAGACACACACACACACACACACGCTTAGTCATGTCCAGCTCCTTGTGACCCCATGGACTATAGCCAGCCAGGCTTCTCTCCACAAGATTTTCCAGGCAAGAACACTGGAGTGGGTTGCCATTTCCTTCTGCAGGGGATCTTCTTGACCCAGGGATCAAATCTGTCTCTTGCATCTCCTGTGCTAGCAGGTGGATTCTTTACCACTGAGCTACCAAACAAGCCTCATATATACAATACACACATTCCCTCGGTTGTATCAAGAGGAAATACGAACACTTCTTGGATTATGCATTTAGTATTTCAGAACATAAAAGAATGGATTTCAAATGAAAAAATAGGCAACTGTGTATAATATGACATGTAAGACAGACAGAAACGATTTAGCAATATATCCATGACAGAGGCCAGAGCAAGAGGAGTACTTCATGTGTGTGCTCACTGGTCATCTCAGCAGACCCAGAACACTCCCCAGAGCTTCTCAGCCTGAGGGTTCACGTGTGTGCATGTGTGCGTGTCCACCTGGAGGAATGGCAATGAGAAGTGAAGAAGCAGCAGGGCAGTCCTAAAGACACGAGTGTTAATGGAGATACTACAAAGATGATGACTTTTGTAGAAATCATGTGCGGCTGTGTGCTGTGGAAGATTGTGAGCAAAAGTGCCTAAGGGAAGGTTGAAAATAAGAACACGTTAAAGTCCGTCTGGGAGAAGGCAATGGCACCCGACTCCAGTACTCTTGCCTGGAAACTCCCATGGACGGAGGAGCCTGGTGGGCTGCAGTCCATGAGGTCACTAAGAGTCAGACATGACCGAGCAACTTCACTTTCACTTTTCTCTTTCATGCATTGGAGAAGGAAATGGCAACCCACTCCAGTGTTCTTGCCTGGAGAACCCCAGGGACAGGGGAGCCTGGTGGGCTGCCATCTATGGGGTCACACAGAGTCGGACACAACTGAGGTGACTTAGCAGCAGCAGCAAAGTCAGTCTGTAGGATTTTCCCGGTTTACTTTCCAAACTTGGGTCACTTTTCTATTCACTGAAGAGGACAAATGACTCAAGACCAGGGGGCTACTCAGCACTGAAGATATGAGCAGACCTCCAAACTGATGCCCAGAGATCGCTAGTTGGTCAAAAGCTTGCAGATAATTGGATACACACAACCAACGTTCCAAGTGTGATAGCACAAATACCACTGTATGGAACTATAGAGAGAGAAGAGAGACATGATAAACCACATAAGAGAATGTTTTTCCTCCTAGACTGGTAACACTGGAAGTTTTTAAAACATTAGTAATATAATAACAAACACGTATTTAGCATTTACTAAATGAGTGGCAAGTGGCAGTTATTTCTAAGTACTCTACTTGAAATTTGCCCTCAAAACCACCCTGTAGAGTAGGTATCATTCTTGCCACTTTACAGGTGTGGAAAACGAATCATTGAGAGGTTAAGTGCTGGGCTCCTGGTTCACAGGTGTTCCCTGTGGGGTAGGGATCGGAACCCAGGCAGTCTGACTCCATGCTACATTGCCTATGGCAACAATGATGTGGCTGAGCACTTACTATGCCCTCGGTTCTGCTCTAAACAATCCATTCATATAGTTTAATGTTTTTGTGTAGCCCTATGAGGAAGCTAGGCATCCCAGTGGCTCAGAGGTAAAGAATCTGCCTGCCAGTGCAGGAGTCACAGGAGACGTGGGCTTGATCCTTGAGTTGGGAATATACCCCGGAGGAGGAAATGACAACCCGCCCCAGCCTTCTTGCCTAGGAAGTTCCGTGGACAGAGGAGCCTGGTGGGCTACAGTCCATGGGGTCTCAAACAGTCAGATGCGAGTGAGCACATATGCGCTTATGAGGATGATACCCCCATCTGCACACATATGAAGACTAAGGCTTAAAACATGCCAAGGTTAATATACATCTTCTACGTGCCAGAGATTAGACTGAAACCTTGGCCTGTGATATGCTCAAGGAGCAGCTGGCAACAGAGGTCCAAGTCCATCTATAATTTATGTATAAGGATTATAATCTATAAATCTATATAATCTATAATCTATAAATATAGGTTACAAACATAAAATAAATCCCCGCTTTATTTACAGTTTTACATGAACTACTGACATCCTCTTCAGTTCAGTTCAGTTGCTCAATTGTATCCGACTCTTGCGACCCCATGAATCACAGCACACCAGGCCTCCCTGTCCATCACCAGCTCCTGGAGTCCATCCAAACCCATGTCCATTGAGTCGATGACGCCATCTAACCATCTCATCCTCTGTCGCCCCCTTCTCCTTCTGCCCTCAATCTTTCCCAGCATCAGAGTCTTTTCCAACAGGTCAGCTCTTCGCATCAGGTAGCCAAAGTATTGGAGTTTCAGCCTCAACATCAGTCCTTCCAATGACATCCTCTTAATCTCACGTAAAGCCTTTGGCTCCACCCTGAGCTCTCACACCATTCAAATGATTATGCCACTCCAATCATATACCTATTGAAGCTCATATGTTTAAGCTTATGAAATAAGGTATACAGCTATTTTATTAAAAGGCATATGTTTAAATACTACATGCTTCCTCATGATCTCCACCACTTATTTAAATGCACTTATATTTAAAATATCTATACCTAAATTATCCTTTTACTGATACATCTGTCAAATGTCACCTCCTACTGATGTCTTGAGGAAAGAGTGAGTTTCCTAGAGTCTAGAATATTTTGACATCTTTCCATTCACTAATGCTGGGAGAGATTAATTTGGAGATTTCACTTTCTACCTTAACTAACCCCATACTCAAAATGGTCTCAACTACTTCAGAAAAGAAACCCACAGATTGAAAGCAGTAAAGGTAAAGCAAGTAAAGGCAAATAATTTTCAATAATCAATCTGGTAGAGTTTCTTGCTTGACAGAATACAAATATGAGGTAAAATTTATAATATATAACCATTTCTAATGTGGCTCTTTTAAAATATATTTATAATTTTTACCAAAACAAATATTGTGACACTGCAAAAGATAGAATGATTTAAAATATGAATTCACATATGAAATTCTATGTATTTCATATGTAATCTCTTTATTATAAATCCTTTTGTGTTTATAAGTATATGATAGTACAGTATAAAAACTACAAATAAATCTGCAGTATGTGCTAAATATATTTTATTGCTAGGAATGAAAGCAATGGCACCCCACTCCAGTACTCTTGCCTGGAGAAACCCATGGATGGAGAGCCTGATAGGCTGCAGTCCATGGGGTCACGAAGAGTCAGACACAACTGAGCGACTTCACTTTCACTTTTCACTTTAGGAGACGGCAACCCACGCCAGTGTTCTTGCCTGGAGAATCCCAGGGACAAAGGAGCCTGTTGGGCTGCTGTCTATGGGGTCGCACAGAGTCAGACACGACTGACGCGACTTAGCAGCAGCAGCAGCAGCAGCAGCAGGAATGAAAGATCAAACAAGTTTATAATACTTTATTCTATTCCAGTAAGTGGCTCGGATGGTAAAGTGTCTGCCTGCAATGTAGGAGACCCGGGTTCAATCCGTGGATTGGGAAGATCCCTGGAGCAGGAAATGGCAACCCACTCCAGTGTTTTGCCTGGAAAATTCCGTGGATTGAGGAGTCTGGTGGCCTACAGTCCACGGGGCCGCAAAGAGTCAGACACAACTGAGTGATTTCACTTCGCTTCGCCTGACACATTATCTTAATTTCGGGAGCTATTGTATATAAAATACTAAATTACGACTGAATTCCTTTTAATAAGTAAACCAGTTATATTAAAAAATAGTTAACTAGATAATATGGTTCTGAAATTTTGTCCTACTCCCCTCAGTTGCTAGCTAAAAATGGCCCTGGAAGCCACTGTTCATTGAATAAGACTGTGACCATGCTTGACGCACTCTAGTCTTCATATACGTTAATTTCACTCTTCACAACAATCCCATGAAATAAGTGACTAATCCAGTAGGAAAAATAACTGGAAGAAAAAAATCAGTTGTCTTGTCACTAAGGAAATAAATGATAGTCAAACAACACAAAGGTATTATTTTGCCCATTACCTTTGCAAAAATAGATTGTAATATATTTTGCCCAATATCAAGGAAGACATAGAAACCAGTATTATTATTATTACTTATTAACAGTGCATCCTTGGGCAAGTTAATTAACGTCTCAGGAGTACAATTTCTTCAAATTCAATTCTTCAATTTCTTTTGTATAATGAGAACAATGATACCATATATCTTAAGGACTGTTGTGAGAATTAAGTATGCTAATTCATGTAAAAGTTTATTCACAAGAGTCCTTGGCACATAAGAACCCAATGAGTGTTAACTACCCTAGATGCTGATGACAAAAGTTCTTTTAGAATATAAATTGGAATTATGTATCAAAAGCCATTGAGAGAAACATTAAGAATAAGCCACCCCTGAAACTCATTCTACCCTAAGGAAAATACACAATATTTTGGAAAAATACAAACATATAGACACAAAGCTACACATTGTCAGAGTATTTATAATAGCAATAAAATGTGGAAAAAGGAAATGCCCTACACTAGAAGGACTGCCTAACAATATATGATATGTTTCCCATTACAAGAATATACTAAAACTTTAAAGGATCTTAAAGACAATGTTAAATATGAAAACATTTTGTTGCAATCTTATTTGAAAAAACAAGGTTAACAAATTTCACATGTATGTTTATAATTTTTATTTAATTATCACTATAGTGGACACTCACCTAGAGCCAGACATCCTGGAATGTGACATCAAGTGGGCCTTAGAAAGCATCACTACGAACAAAGCTAGTGGAGGTGATAGAATTCCAGTTGAGCTGTTTCAAATCCTGAAAGAGGATGCTGTGAAAGTGCTGCACTCAATATGCCAGCAAATTTGGAAAATTCAGCAGTGGCCACAGGACTGGAAAAGGTCAGTTTTCATTCCAATCCCAAAGAAAGGCAATGCCAAAGAATGCTCAAACTACTGCACAATTGCACTCATCTCACACGCTAGTAAAGTAATGCTCAAAATTCTCCAAGCCAGGCTTCAGCACCATGTAAACTGTGAGCTTTCAGACGTTCAAGCTGGTTTTAGAAAAGGCAGAGGAACCAGAGATCATATTGCCAACATCTGCTGGATCATCAAAAAAGCAAGAGAGTTCCAGAAAAACATCTATGTCTGCTTTATTGACTATGCCAAAGCCTTTGACTGTGTGTATCACAATAAACTGTGGAAAATTCTGAGAGAGATGGGAATACCAGACCACTCGACCTGCCTCTTGAGAAACCTATATGCAGGTCAGGAAGCAACAGTTAGAACCGGCCATGGAACAACAGACTGGTTCCAAATGGGAAAAGGAGTACGTCAATGCTATATATTGTCACCCTGCTTATTTAACTTCTATGCAGAGTACATCATAAGAAACGCTGGGCTGGAAGAAGCACAAGCTGGAATCAAGATTGCCAGGAGAAATATCAATACCCTCAGATATGCATATGACACCACCCTTATGGCAGAAAGTGAAGAGGAACCAAAAAGCCTCTTGAAGAAAATGAAAGAGGAGAGTGAAAAAGTTGGCTTAAAGCTCAACATTCAGAAAACAAAGATCATGGCATCTGGTCCCATCACTTCATGGGAAACAGATGGGGAAACAGTGGAAACAGTGTCAGACTTTATTTTGGGGGGGGCTCCAAAATCACTGTAGATGGTGACTGCAGCCATGAAATTAAAAGATGCTTACTCTTTGGAAGGAAAGTTATGACCAACCTAGATAGCATATTCAAAAGCAGAGACATTACTTTGCCAACAAAGGTCCATCTAGTCAAGGCTATCGTTTTTCCAGTGGTCATGTATGGATGTGAGAGTTGGACTGTGAAGAAGGCTGAGCGCTGAAGAATTGATGCTTTTGAACTGTGGTGTTGGAGAAGACTCTTGAGAGTCCCTTGGACTGTAAGGAGATCCAACCAGTCCATCCTAAAGATCAGTCCTGGGTGTTCTTTGGAAGGACTGATGCTGAAGCTGAAAGTCCAATACTTTGGCCACCTCATGCGAAGAGTTGACTCATTGGAAAAGACCCTGATGCTGGAAGGGATTGGGAGCAGGAGGAGAAGGGAGTGACAGAGGATGAGATGGCTGGATGGCATCAGTGACTCATTGGACATGGGTTTGGGTGGACTCCGGGAGTTGGTGATGGACAGGGAGGCCTGGCGTGCTGCAGTTCATGAAGTCACAAAGAGTCGGACATGACTGAGCAACTGAACTGAACTGATAATGGACAAAGCTATTAATATTTTGAGTAACAGGTTGGAAAGAATGGTTGGTAGTATAAGGGTAACTGTTTTCTGTTGCTAAAGGTGTTCCAGTCTCTGCACTATTTATGTTGAAACACATGTGTGAAGTGAAAGGAAAGTGCAAGTTGCTCAGTCGTGTCCATTTCTTCATGACCTGATGGACTATACATTCCATGGAGTTCTCCAAGCCAGAATACTGAAGTGGGTAGCCTTTCTCTTCTCTAGGGGATCTTCCCAACCCAGGAACCAAACCCAGGTGTCCCACGTTGCAGGTGTATTCTTTACCAGCTGAGCCATAAGGGAAGCCCAAGAATACTGGAGTGGGTAGCCTATCCCTTCTCCAGCAGATCTTCCCAAAACACATATACTGATACTTTATTTTCTCTACTCTCGTCTCTAGCCCCACTCAGTTTAATTCTGATTAACTAATGAAGAACTTTTTTTTTTCATTTTATTCCAATCAAATTGATTTTTTAATTAATTTTTATTGAAATGTAGTTGGTTACAATGTTGTGTTAGCTTCTGCTGCACAGCGAAGTGAATCAGTTATGCATATACATATATTCTGGAGAAGGCACTGGCAACCCACTCCAGTACTCTTGCCTGGAGAATCCCAGGGATGGAGGAGCCTGGTGGGCTGCCATCTATGGGGTCGCACAGAGTCAGACACGACAGAAGCGACTTAGCAGCAGCAGCAGCAGCAGCAGCAACATACATATATTCTCTCTTTAGTTTTCCTTGCCATTTACGTCACCAAGTAGACTTCCCTATACTATACTGTAGGTTCTTATTAGCTATCTATTTCATACATAGTAGTGTATATATGTTCGGAGAAGGCAATGGCACCCCACTCCAGTAGTCTTGCCTGGAAAATCCCATGGACGGAGGAGCCTGGTAGGCTGCAGTTCATGGGGTCACTAAGAGTCGGACACGACTGAGCAACTTCACTTTCACTTTTCACTTTCATGCATTAGAGAAGGAAATGGCAACCACTCCAGTGTTCTTGCCTGGAGAATCCCAGGGACGGGGGAGCCTGGTGTGCTGCCGTCTCTGGGGTCGCACAGTCAGACATGACTGAAGCGACTTAGCAGCAGCAGCAGCGGTGTATATATGTTAATCCCAATCTCCCAATTCATTCAACCCCCCCTTCCCCACTTTGTGTCCATAAGTCTATTCTCTACATCTGTGTCTCTATTTCTGCTTTGCAAATAAGTTCATCTGTACCAATTTTTTAGATTCCACATGTAAGCAGTGTTATATGGTTGTGTTTTTCTCCTTTTGATGTGCTTCACTCTGTATGGCAATCTCTAGATCTATCCATGTTTCTGCAAATGGTATCATCCCCTTCCTTTTTATGACTAAGTAGTATTCCATTGCATATATGTACCACATCTTTTTTATCCACTCATCTGTTGATGGATATTAAGGTACTTTCATGACCTGGCTATTGTAAATACTGTTGCAGTGAACATTGGGCTGATGTATATTCTCCAGGCAACATAGATTTTCATTTGGTTCTTTGCTTACTCTCATCTGTGTCCCCTTGTTTGTTTCTGCATGCTTATTTCCATAGCAGTCAGACAGGGGGAACAATACAAAGAATTCAAACTCTGAAGACTTCATTTGAGAACATGGCTCTGCCACTTACTAGCTGTGTGGATCCTTCTCAGACTGGTCCCTGAGCTTCTTTGAGAATGGTGATAAAAATACTTGCCCTGCCTCCTTTACCAGGGTGATTATCGTGAAGAATATATTTTTAAAAGGCCTGGATTAACTACACACAAATTTTTAAATCTTTTTTAACTGAATGCATATTATTTGTAAAAGATCTGAAAGCAATCTTTGATATTTTATGTCTTTATGAACTTACTTCTGAGATTTTTCCAATCAATCTCTTCTTTGGCAATAGCTCTTATTGCTGAAGGCTGCTAAATGGTGTGAGCATGAATAGTCTGTACACATGTTTTGGGATAGTACATCTCCTAACACTTAAATCACCTTAAAAAAAAACAACAACAAAACTATTAAAACACAAAGGGATCCAAAGAGTAGGAAGGGAAGGAATATTGAAACAATTCTGCATTTACTTTCTTTGAATACCAAGCTTGCTTGTCTTTTCATAAAAGACATTAATGGTGTAAGAAAGGTTTTCTTCATTTAAATTACATCTCAGTTAATGGAGTCCCCCCCACTACAGAATCACATGCATTATCTAATTTTTGAGGTAAAGATTAAAGACTTTTTGAAAAAGTTTTGAAAGGCTGTCTTGCTTCTACCTTCCTCATAAAATAGCTCTGAAGGTTAATGAAAATGTAATAACATTTTAAACTATTTAAGAACCAACCATAATAACATCTACAAGAATGTCATTACCTACTGAGACTATTTCCCCCTGCCCCCATCTCTAGCATAAAAAAAAGTATTGGATTTCCACTAGTCTTCAAGATGCAGTGTTATTCAGATTTGTTGTCACTACCTAAAAGGTGTAGCAATATGTGAACAATCTTAGCCAATCAGAGAAATAAACATTTGAAGCAATTTCCTAAGTACTGTATTATTTACTATCTTTAAAAGGTTGGAGCTCTTTAATCAAATTACATGAACTTTTATTTTCAAAATGTTATATATGCTGAAAGCTTTCTCCTAAACTGCATGTACTTACAATAAAAAAGCCATATTTTCATTAATCATTATAGCAATGCTCTTTTTCTCAAGCAAGTTTTTTTCTGTATTGCGACATTTTTTCATTGCTGGATGACATTTTGCTCTCAGTGGATGGATATTCTCATGCCAAAGCATTTGAACATCCCAGAGAGAACCCTGTGTTTCATATTGTCTGGTTCTTCTATTGTTTAGTTTCATATTTTTAAAATTCAGCATTGAAGAATTTTATAGTTAAACATTGAGGATAAAATTTTAATTTTTACCTACACAGTCTGCTAAACTTAACCAGATGAGTAATCAGCAAGGAAAACCATCCTTTAATGCAATAAATATTTATTGATTTCCCAATTGTTTTAGGCACTAGAGTTATAACAAATTATATGTTAAATGAGGGAGACATACTTCCTCTCATGCAACTTACATTCTAGTGAGTGGTATCCAGTTCTCTTTGGGGAGCTTGAAAGTTTGGTGTACTTCTAAATGTCTAGAAAATGAACTACAGGCTTTCTTCTTGCCTCTGCCTGAGTTAGAAGAGACTTTGCTATTTCAATTGCATTTTTTTCTGCTTTTCCTCTTTTCTATGTCGCCTTAACAAGGGAAGGGACTTGGGGTGATGTTGAAAGCCAGTGTTGAACGCAATCATCAAGAGGATCTCTGGTTGACCTGTGAGCACAATCAAGCAATTCAGAGGCTCCTCACCCCCAACCTTGTCATTGAAACATATGTTCTGCCCACCAACCCCACCTTAGAAACTGTTCAAAGATATAACTTTGAGAAAAATAATGTCTGTAGAGACCACCTGGGCTTCCTGATAGCACAGTGGTAAAGAACCTGCCTGCCAGCGCAAGAGATATGGGTTAGATTCATGGGTCGGGAAGATCCCCTGGAGTAGGAAATGGCAACCCACTCTAGTATTCTTGCCTGGAAAATCCATGGATAGAGGAGCTGGTGGACTGTAGTCCACGGGGTAGCAAAGAGTTGGACACGGCTGAGCATATGTATGCGTGCACATACACACACACAACCTGAATGCCATATGAACTGAACCCAGTTAAGGCCCCTATATAGTTTCAAGATTCTGATGGATGGATACAGAGATCTCCCGTTGCAGCTACCCAAGACAAGCCTTGCAAGTAAATTTCCTTGTTTATTGAAATTGCCACCTGCTAATGTGGAATGGGCAGAGGCTAGTTTGCAAATCAAGAAACAGGGGATATTTTCCCCCTCTTTTCCTAAACTCCGCAGTTGACTGCTGTGAGGCTCAACTGCATTTAGAAGCTCCTATGATGTAAGGCTAACTTCCATGACTCAGACAGTTACAAGCTGATCACCAACTCTACAAAAAATGCACATAAGAGAAACTTGTGATTGGCACAAGAGCTGGGTCAGCAGGGTCAACGAATGTCTCTGAAAGCCACATTATTTCAATATTATTATCTATTATGACTTCTTACTGATGCTTATTGCATTAGCCTAGGAGAGTAAATTGACAGTTAATCATTCTCTTCATGTATATATATCCGTGAACACATGCCCCTGCTTGTTATAATATTGTGATGGATACAAAGAAATACAGTTGAAAAGTTGTAGCTTCTGCCTATAAGTAGTTTACAGCCCAATCTTGGAAACTTTCGTAGACCAAGAAATAAGGTGCTGGCTTCTCTCTATTCTGTGAGGGATATATATGATGAACAAATAAGGGTTGTATCTGCTGCTTATTTAACTTATACGCAGAGTACATCATGAGAAAGGCTGGGCTGGAAGAAGCACAAGCTGGAATCAAGACTGCCGGGAGAAATATCAATCACCTCAGATATGCAGATGACACCACTCTTATGGCAGAAAGTGAAGAGGAACTAAAAAGCCTCTTGATGAAAGTGAAAGAGGAGAGTGAAAAAGTTGGCTTAAAGCTCAACATTCAGAAAACGAAGATCATGGCATCTGGCCCCATCACTTCATAGGAAATAGATGGGGAAACAGTAGAAACAGTGTCAGACTTTATTTTGGGGGGCTCCAAAATCACTGCAGATGGTGATTGCAGCCATGAAATTAAAAGATGCTTACTCCTTGGAAGAAAAGTTATGATCAACCTAGACAGCATATTCAAAAGCAGAGACGTTACTTTGCNAAAAAGTTGGCTTAAAGCTCAACATTCAGAAAACGAAGATCATGGCATCTGGTCCCATCACTTCATGGGAAATAGATGGGGAAACAGTAGAAACAGTGTCAGACTTTATTTTGGGGGGCTCCAAAATCACTGCAGATGGTGACTGCAGCCATGAAATTAAAAGACGCTTACTCCTTGGAAGAAAAGTTATGATCAACCTAGACAGCATATTCAAAAGCAGAGACATTACTTTGCCAACTAAGGTCCGTCTAGTCAAGGCTATGGTTTTTCCTGTGGTCATGTATGGATGTGAGTGTTGGACTGTGAAGAAGGCTGAGCACCAAAGAATTGATGCTTTGAACTGTGGTGATGGAGAAGACTCTTGAGAGTCCCTTGGACTGCAAAGAGATCCAACCAGTCCATTCTGAAGGAGATCAACCCTGGGATTTCTTTGGAAGGAATGATACTAAAGCTGAAGTGCCAGTACTTTGGCCACCTCATGCAAAGAGTTGACTCATTGGAAAAGACCCTGATGCTGGGAGGGATTGGGGGCAGGAGGAGAAGGGGACGACCGAGGATGAGATGGCTGGATGGCATCACGGACTCAATGGACATGAGTCTGAGTGAACTCCGGGAGTTGGTGACGGACAGGGAGGCCTGGCATGCTGCGATTCATGGGGTCGCAAAGAGTCGAACATGACTGAGCGACTGAACTGAACTGAACTAATGTCTGATATGTCTCTTAAATAGATCAAAAGACACATAAAACATCATCTCTGACCTTCTGTGTTACAGAAATCTAAAGAAAGATAGAAACACTAGAAATATGTTTAAAGTACACATTAAGTATAGAGAAGGAAATGAGTTAGTTTTCAAAGGATATCAGGCAGAGCTTCACTGAGAATTCTTAGCTGATTAAGTGAAAGTTGCTCAGTCCTGTACAACTCTTTGCAACCCCATAGACTATACAGTCCATGGAATTCTCTAGGCCAGGATATTGGAGTGGGTAGCCTTTTCCTTTCTCCAGGTGATTTTCTCAACCCAGGGATCGAACCCAGGTCTCCTGCATTGCAGGCAGATTCTTTATCTGCTGAGCCACAAGGAAAGCCCAAGAACACTGGAGTGGGTAGCCTATCCCTTTTTCAGTGGATCTTCTCAACCCAAGAATTGAACGTAAAAAGGATCATACACCATGATGAAGTTGGATTCATTCCACTGTTGCAAAGTAGTTCAACAAATTCAAATCAAGCAATATGACACAACACACTAACAAAAGGAAAGAAAAAACCCACATGATCATCTCAATAGATGCAGAAATAGCCTTTGATAAAAGTCCATATCCATTCAAGATTAAAAAAAAAAAAAACCTACCATCAAAGTGAGTGTAGAGGGAACATATCTCAACAAAATAAAAGCCATTTGCAGCGAACTCCAGCCAACATAATACTCCATGGTGAAAGCCTTCCCTCTAAATTCAGGAAAAGCCAAGGATGCCCACTCTCAACACTTCTAATCAAAACAGTATTGGAATTCCTAGCCATAACAATCAGAGAAGATAAAGAAATAAAGGTATCCAAATTGGAAAGAAAGAGGTCAAATATTTCTTTACACCTGGTAGGACAAATGCAATCATATTTTCTTTAAATTATCTTGTCTAGCCTATGTTCTTCATCTCCCATTTGGATTTTATTGTTATCTTGAAAATTTTCAATTTTTGAAAAGCTATGAAATTCATTGAATATATACATGCATACATATACATATATATGTGTATATATATATTTATATGTACTTGCTGACATCCACATAAGTAAGGAGCAGCAGCTGCGCTTTGCTGGAGCAGCCGTCAAGAGACACCCTATGTCCAAGGTAGTTCAGTTCAGTTCAATCGCTCAGTCGTGTCCGACTCTTTGCGACCCCATGAATCGCAGTACGCCAGGCCTCCCTGTCCATCACCAACTCCCGGAGTTCACTCAGACTCACATCCATTGAGTCCATGATGCCATCCAGCCATCTCATCCTCGGTCATCCCCTTCTCCTCCTGGCCCAAATCCTTCCCAGCATCAGGGTCTTTTCTAATGAGTCAACTCTTTTGCTGGCATATTGGGTGCAGCACTTTCACAGCATCATCTTTCAGGATTTGAAACAGCTCAGGAATTCTATCACCTCCACTAGCTTTGTTTGTAGTGATGCTTTCTAAGGCCCACTTGACTTCACATTCCAAGATGTCTGGCTCTAGATTAGTCATCACATCATCATGATTATCTGGGTCATGAAGATCTTTTTTGTACAATTCTTCTGTGTATTCTTGCCACCTCTTCTTAATATCTTCTGCTTCTGTTAGGTCCAGACCATTTCTGTCCTTTATCGAGCCCATCTTTGCATGAAATGTTCCCTTGGTATCTCTAATTTTCTTGAAGAGATCTCTAGTCTTTCCCCTTCTGTTCTTTTCCTCTATTTCTTTGCATTGATTGCTGAAGAAGGCTTTCTTATCTCTTCTTGCTATTCTTTGGAACTCTGCATTCAGATGCTTATATCTTTCCAAGGTAAGAGAAACAAAAGTAAGATGGGAGGTGTTGCAAGAAGGCATCAGAGGGCAGACACACTGAAACCATAATCACAGAAAACTAGCCAATCTGATCACATGGACCACAGCCTTGTCTAACTAAATGAAACGAAGCCATGCAGTATGGGGCTACCCAAAATGGATGGGTTATGGTGGAGAGGTCTGACAGAATGTGGTCCACTGGAGAAGAGACTGGCAAACAACTTCAGTATTCTTGCCGTGAGAACCCCATGAACAGTATGAAAAGGTGAAATGATAGGATACTGAAAGAGGAACTCCCCAGATCAGTAGGTACCCAATATATTACTGGAGATCAGTGGAGAAATAACTCCAGAAAGAAGGAACAGATGGAGCCAAAGCAAAAGCAATACCCATGTGTGGATGTGACTGGTGATAGAAGCAAGGTCCAATGCTGTAAACAGCAATATTGCATAGAAACCTGGAATGTCAGGTCCATGAATCAAGGCAAATTGGAAGTGGTCAAACAGAAGATGGCAAGAGTGAACATTGACATTCTAGGAATCAGCGAACTAAAATTGACTGGAATGTGTGAATTTACCTCAGATGACCATTATATTTGCTACTGTGGGCAGGAATCCCTTAGAAGAAATGGAGTAGCCATCATGGTCAACAAAAGAGTCTGAAATGCAATACTTGGATGCAATCTCAAAAATGACAGAATGATCTCTGTTCGTCTCCAAGGCAAACCATTCAATATCACAAATTGAGTGCAGCACTTTCACAGCATCATCTTTCAGGATTTGAAACAGCTCAACTGGAATTCCATCACCTCCACTAGCTTTGTTCGTAGTGATGCTTTCTAAGGCCCACTTGACTTCACATTCCAAGATGTCTGGCTCTAGATTAGTCATCACATCATCATGATTATCTGGGTCATGAAGATCTTTTTTGTACAATTCTTCTGTGTATTCTTGCCACCTCTTCTTAATATCTTCTGCTTCTGTTAGGTCCAGACCATTTCTGTCCTTTATCGAGCCCATCTTTGCATGAAATGTTCCCTTGGTATCTCTAATTTTCTTGAAGAGATCTCTAGTCTTTCCCCTTCTGTTCTTTTCCTCTATTTCTTTGCATTGATTGCTGAAGAAGGCTTTCTTATCTCTTCTTGCTATTCTTTGGAACTCTGCATTCAGATGCTTATATCTTTCCAAGGTAAGAGAAACAAAAGTAAGATGGGAGGTGTTGCAAGAAGGCATCAGAGGGCAGACACACTGAAACCATAATCACAGAAAACTAGCCAATCTGATCACATGGACCACAGCCTTGTCTAACTAAATGAAACGAAGCCATGCAGTATGGGGCTACCCAAAATGGATGGGTTATGGTGGAGAGGTCTGACAGAATGTGGTCCACTGGAGAAGAGACTGGCAAACAACTTCAGTATTCTTGCCGTGAGAACCCCATGAACAGTATGAAAAGGTGAAATGATAGGATACTGAAAGAGGAACTCCCCAGATCAGTAGGTACCCAATATATTACTGGAGATCAGTGGAGAAATAACTCCAGAAAGAAGGAACAGATGGAGCCAAAGCAAAAGCAATACCCATGTGTGGATGTGACTGGTGATAGAAGCAAGGTCCAATGCTGTAAACAGCAATATTGCATAGAAACCTGGAATGTCAGGTCCATGAATCAAGGCAAATTGGAAGTGGTCAAACAGAAGATGGCAAGAGTGAACATTGACATTCTAGGAATCAGCGAACTCAAATGGACTGGAATGGGTGAATTTACCTCAGATGACCATTATATTTGCTACTGTGGGCAGGAATCCCTTAGAAGAAATGGAGTTGCCATCATGGTCAACAAAAGAGTCTGAAATGCAATACTTGGATGTAATCTCAAAAATGACAGAATGGTCTCTGCTCATTAAACCATTCAATATCACAGTAATCCAAGCCTATGCCCTAACCAGAAGTGCTGAAGAAGATGAAGTTGAACAATTCTATGAAGATCTACAAGACCTTTTAGACTAACACCCAAAAAGATGTCCTTTTCATTACAGGGGATTGGAACACAAAAGTAGGAAGTCAAGAAAAGGCTGGAGTAACAGGCAAATTTGGCCTTGGAATACGGAATGAAGCAGGGCAAAAGCAAGTTTTGCCAAGAGAATACACTGCTCATAGCAAACACCTTCTTCCAACAACACAAGAGAAGACTCTACACATGGATATCACCAGATGGTCAACACCGATATCAGATTGATTATATTCTTTGCACCAAAGATGGAGACACTCTATACAGGCAACAAAAACAAGACCAGGAGGTGACTGTGGCTCAGATCATGAACTCCTTATTTTCAAATTCAGACTTAAATTGAAGAAAGTAGGGAAAACCACTAGACCATTCAGGTATGACCTAAATCAAATCCCTTATGATTATATAGTGGAAGTGAGAAATAGATTTAAGGGGCTAGATCTGATAGAGTGATTGATGAACTATGGACGGAGGTTTGAGACATTGTACAGGAGACAGGGATCAAGATCATCCCCAAAGAAAAGAAATGCAAAAAAGCAAAATAGCTGTCTGAGGAGACCTTACAAATAGCTGTGAAAAGAAAACAAGTGAAAAGCAAATGACAAAAGGAAATATATAAGCATCTGAATGCAGAGTTCCAAAGAATAGCAAGGAGAGATAAGAAAGCCTTCCTCAGAGATCAATGCAAAGAAATAGAGGAAAAGAACAAAATGGGAAAGACTAGAGATCTCTTCAAGAAAATTAGAGATACCATGGGAACATTTCATGCAAAGATGGGCTCAATAAAGGACAGAAATGGTATGTACCTAACAGAAGCAAAAGATATTAAGAAGAGGTGGCCAGAATACACAGGAGAACTGTACAAAACAGAACTTCATGACCCTGATAATCACAATGGTGTGATCACTCACCTAGAGCCAGACATCTTGGAATGTGAAGTCAAGTGGGCCTTAGAAAGCATCACTACGAACAAAGCTAGTAGAGGCGATGGAATTCCAGTTGAGCTATTTCAAATCCTGAAAGATGATGTTGTGAAACTGCTTGCACTCAATAGGCCAGCAAATTTGCAAAACACAGCAGTGGCCACAGGACTGGAAAAGGTCAGTTTTCATTCCAATCCCAAAGAAAGGTAATGCCAAAGAATGCTCAAACTACTGCACAATTGCACTCATCTCACACACGAGTAAAGCAATGCTCAAAATTCTCCAAGCCAGGCTTCAGCAGTACGTGAACCATGAACTTCCAGATGTTCAAGCTGGTTTTAAAAAGGCAGAGGAACCAGAGAGCAAATTGCCAACATCTGCTGGATCATGGGAAAAGCAAGAGAGTTCCAGAAAAACATCTTTTTTCTGCTTTATTGACTATGCCAAAGCCTTTGACTGAGTGGATCACAATAGACTGTGGAAATTTCTGAAAGAGATGGAGATACTAGACCATCTGACCTGCCTCTTGAGAAGCCTATATGCAGATCAGGAAGCAACAGTTAGAACTGGACATGGAACAACAGACTGGTTCCAAATAGGGAAATGAGTACATCAAGGCTGTATGTTGTTACCCTGCCTATTTAACTTCTATGCAGAGTACATCATGAGAAATGCTGGGCTGGCTGGAAGAAGCACAAGCTGAAATCAAGATTTCTGGGAGAGATATCAATAACCTCAGATATGCAGATGACACCACCCTTTTGGCAGAAAGTAAAGAGGAACTAAAAATCCTCTTGATGAAAATAAAAGAGGAGAGTGGAAAAGTTGGCTTAAAGCTTAACATTCAGAAAACAAAGATCATGGCATCCGGTCCCATCACTTCATGGGAAACAGATGAGGAAACAGTGGAAACAGTATCAGACTTTATTTTCAGGGTCTCCAAAATCACTGCAGATGGTGATTTTAGTCATGCAATTAAAAGATGCTTCCTCCTTGGAAGCAAAGTTATGCCCAACCTAGATAGCATATTCAAAAGCAGAGACATTACTTTAGCAACAAAGGTCCGTCTAGTCAAGGCTATGGTCTTTCCAGTGGTCGTGTATGGATGTGAGAGTTGAACTGCAAAGAAAGCTGAGGGCCGAAGAATGGATGCTTTTGAACTGTGGTGCTGGAGAAGACTCTTGAGAGTCCCTTGGACTGCAAGGAGATCCGACCAATCCATCTTAATGGAGATCAGTCCTGGGTGTTCATTGGAAGGACTGATGCTAAAGCTGAAACTCCAATATTTTGGCCACCTCATGTGAAGAGTTGACTCATTGGAAAAGACCATGATGCTGGGAGGGATTGGGGACAGGAGAAAAAGGGACGACAGAGGTTGAGATGGCTGGATGGCATCACTGACTTGATGGACATGAGTTTGGGTAAACTCTGCGAGTTGGTGATGGACAAGGAGGCCTGGCGTGCTGTGATTCATGGGGTTGCAAAGAGTCGAACATGACTGAGTGACTGAACTGAACTTAACTGAACTGAACATCCCCATATATATATGAAACTTATAAAGCTGCTTGATAAATTGAAAAGTCTTCGACATATACTACATATTTCTTATAAGACAAAGACAGCACTAAAACAAATACTACAGAGAAGTTATTAAAGATATATCAGATAAGAAAAATCTAACACGATGAATATTGTATTTAAGATGAGCTTCAGTGCTAATACTATGAGTGTACATAAGTCCATACCCATATGTGTCAAAGATAAAAAAACTTTAAAGTTCAACAGAGTAAAGAAAATAAATTACCTACCAAAATGGCAATCATTCTGATAGCAGATTTCTTATCAACAACAAAGAACAAAGATAATAGATTAATATCTTCAACATTATTAAGGACACAACAGTCTTAAGATATACATAACATAAAATTTTTGTTAAAAATGATTAAAAATAAAATTTTATGCATATAAAGTCTAATTTACTAAAACAAGTTGTAAAAACTATAGTTCAGCAGGAAGAAAGCATTTATCCTGGGAATATGAAAATAGTATAACAAAATATTAATGAGACTTATTTTTGGAAAAACACATGGACACAGATAAGTCCTGATTATTCAATAAATATCATAAAGTTAGCAGTGCTTTAAAAAATAATTTGTAAATATATTATGATATTGATTAAAAATGTTATAGCTTAAAAAAAATTAAATATGGCATGATAACTATAAGATCCAAAAGGGAGATATGAAAAACAGGTTAGCAAAGATAATTTGAAGAAGAGAATGTTATTGCATTTGTCCTACCAGATGTTTGACATCCTGGAATGGGCAGTCAATTGGCCCTTAGGAAGCATCGCCGAACAAACAAAGCTAGTGGAGGTGAGGGAATCCAGCTGAGCTATTTCAAATCCTAAAAGATGATGCTGTTGAAGTGCTGCACTCAATATGCCAGCACATTTGGAAAACTCAGCAGTGGCCATAAGACTGGAAAAGGTCAGTTTTCCTTCTAATCCCCCAAAAAGGCAGTGGAAAGAATGTTCACACTACTACAAAATTGTACTCATGTCACACACTAGCAAAGTAATGCTCAAAATTCCCCAAGCTACACTTCATAAGTATGTGAACCAAGAACTTCCAGATGCTCAAGCTGGATTTAGAAAAGCCAGAGGGACCAGAGATCAAATTGCCAACATCCGTTGGATCATAGAAAAAGCAAGCGAATTCCAGAAAAACATATACTCTGCTTCATTGACGACAGTAAACCCTTTGACTGCGGATCACCACAAAGTATGGAACATTCTTAAAGAGTTGGGAATACCAGATTACATTACCTGCCTCCTGAGAAATCTGTATGCAGGTCAAGAAGCAACAGTTAGAACCAAACATGGAACAACAGATTGGTTCCAAATTGGGAAAGAAGTTTGTCAAGACTGTATATTGTCACCCTGCTTATTTAACATATGCAGAGAACATCATGCAAAATGCTGGGCTGGATGAAACACAAGATGGAATCAAGATTGCCAGGAGGAATATCAAAACCTCAGATAGTCAGATGGCACCATACTTATGGCAGAAAGTGAAAAGGAACTAAATAGCCTCTTGATGAAAATGAAAGAGGAAAGCAAAAAAGTTGGCTTAAAACTCAACAATCAAAAAACGAAGATCATAACATCCAGTCCCATCACTTCATGGCAAACAGATGGGGGACAATATAAACAGTGACAGACTTTATTTTCTTGAGCTCCAAAATCGCTACAGATGGTGACTGCAGCCATGAAATTAAAAGATGCTTGCTCCTTGGAAGAAAAGTTATGACAAACCTAGATAGCCTATTAAAAAGCAGAGACATTACTTTACCAACAAAGATCTGTCTAGTCAAAGCTATGATTTTTCCAGTAGTCATGAATGGATTGAGATTTGGGCCATAAAGAAGGCTGAGTGCTGAAGAATTGATGCTTTTGAACTGTGGTATTGGAGAAGACTCTTGAAAAGTCCCTTGGACTGCAAGGAGATCCAACCAGTCAATATAAAGGAAATCAGTCCTTAATATTCATTAGAAGGACTGATGTTGAAGCTGAAGCTCCAATACTTTGGCCACCTGATGTGAACTGTTGATTCATTAGAAATGACCCAGGTGCTGTGAAAGACTGAAGATAGGAGGAGAAGGGAAAGACAGAGGACAAGACAGTTAGATGGCATCACCAACTCAAAGGGCATGAATTTGAGGGGGCTCCAGGAGGTAGTGGACAGGGAAGCCTGGCGTGCTGCAGTCTATGGGGTTTCAAACAGTTGGATATGACTGATCAACTGAACAACAACATACCGGGTGTTAATTTTATCTCTTTCCTTCCAACATTTTATTTCTTTTTCTTATCTGATTCTATCACTAGGACTTCCAACATTGCCTTGAATAGAAGTGTTGAGAGTGGGCATCCTTGTCTTTGGGACAAGGGACTGCAAGTCCCTTGCAGTCCAAGGGACTTTCAAGAGTCTTCTCCAATACCACAGTTCAAAAGCATCAATTCTTCAGCACTCAGCCTTCTTTACGGCCCAAATCTCACATCCATACATGACTACTGGAAAAATCATAGCTTTGACTAGACAGATCTTTGTTGGTAAAGTAATGTCTCTGCTTTTTAATAGGCTATCTAAATTCAGAAGGAAGGCTTTCACCATGGCATATTATGTTAGTTGTGGGTTTGCTGTAAATGACTTTTATAATGTTAAGATATGTTCCCTCTACACACCCACTTTGGTGTTATGTTTTTCTTTTTTATTATGAATGGATACTGCATTTTATTAAATACTACTTCTTCATCTATTGAGATGATCATGTGGTTTTTGTATGGCTTCCCAAATGGTGCTAGTGGTAAAAGGAACCCACCTGACAATGCAGGAGACCTAAGAGATGTGTGTTCGATCCTTGGCTTGGGAGATCCCCTGAGGAGGAAATGGCAACCCACTGTAGTATTCTTGTCCAGGAAATCCCATGGAAATCCCTCCTCTGAGCCTGCAGGGCTATAGTCCATAAGGTCACACAGTGTTGGACACTACTGAAGCGAATTAGCATGCACAAGCAGGCGTGTGTGTGTGTGTGTGTATAACTATATTCTTAGTTATATCATTATTTCCATACTTAATGTTGTCCAAAGTAGAACTTCACCTTTTTAGTGAGGATTTTAAAATAAATTTCAATAGCTATATTTATACACAACACCAAAGGCATGATTCATGAAAGAATTATTAAAAACAAGAGAGCAGGCTCAAATTGGTATAGCATATGTGAAACTGCACATCACCAAAGTAAGACTTAAAATTCAGCTCTCCCAGAAAAGAAATCTTAAACCAGTGAATTGGGAATTGCCTGATCAGTAATAGGTAATTCGTTTAATAGACCTCTGCCATTCTCTAAAGAAAAGGAATCTTGTAATAAATAATCTACTGTTTAACTTAGTATAACTTCCTTGTTCCTACTCCTTTTTGCCTTTGAAAGCCTTTTATTTTGAACAACTACTTGAGAGCTCCTTTCTATCTGCTAGAATGGATGCTGTCTGATTCATGAATTATTGAATAGAGCCAATAAGGCCTTTAAAATTCACTCAGTAAATTTTTTTAACAGAAGTAATTGATAAAGCAGACTTTGTTAAAATTCAAACTTCTGCTGTACAAAAGACCAGGTAGTCCATGGGGTCACAAAGAGTTGGAGATGACTTAGCAACTGAACAACAACATAGTTGTGACCATTAATTGTGTCATTGTACTCAGTAAATGTTTCTTGTTAGTACTAATAATAATTACATAACTCTATATGCAGTGAGAGTCACTGAGGTTTTAGGCAGAGAAGTAACATGGCATATTCAAATTCAGCAAGTATTCGAGTACCACCTGATGCCATTTATACATGCTGAGAATAGAGTAAACAAAAGAGATGTAACCCCCACTCTGCTAGAGCACAGTTCTAGTGGGACAGACACAAGAAACAAGTAAGAAGACTTCTCTTTTAGAAACATCACTGTGTTGGCAGTGTGGTGAACAAATTAGGGTGTCAGGTTGCTTGTGCACTAACCCAGGTAAAAGTTGCAAAGGCTTGTACCAGGGGCAGTGATGGTAGGATGTAGAGGAGAATATGGATTCGTGAATATTTTAGGGGCAAAATAGCAGTTTTGGGTGCATAACCAAGCATGGAAGAGCAAGAACATATAAGAGAGGAAGAGTATGGAATGAACCCCAAGTTTCCAATGTTTCTAATTTGGGTGATAGCAGATGGTGGCACCAAGATTGATAATGGCAGAAGAATAACTTTGGGGGGATAAAAGTTTCAATTTTCTACCCATTGACTTTGTGGTACCTACAGGATACCTAACTATATTTGCTTGGCAACCAGTTCAATGTTTACTGATTGTCACAAAGCAGGAGAGCTGGATATCCTTTGTTTGTTTGCCTTTTTATATCCACTATCTATGAAACTGTGTCCCTGCAAAGGTTGAACCTGTATGATTGTATTAATAGGCTTCCTTTTGTCCTGTTTCTGCATGAATTTTGTCAAGGAAGACATGGTAAGAGACTACGAGGAGAGGCAGTGAGGTCAGAGTACTTATTCCCTAGGCTTCTTCCCATCCCTAGGGAGGCACCCTTTGGCACAGGCCCCTGGGATTTCTTTGGAAGGACTGATGCTAAAGCTGAAACTCCAGTACTTTGGCCACCTCATGCGAAGAGTTGACTCATTGGAAAAGACTTTGATGCTGGGAGGAATTGGGGGCAGGAGGAGAAGGGGATGACCGAGGATGAGAAGGCTGAATGGCATCACGGACTCGATGGACGTGAGTCTGAGTGAACTCCAGGAGTTGGTGATGGACAGGGAGGCCTGGCGTGCACGTCACAAAGAGTCGGAAAACGACTGAGCGACTGAACTGAACTGAAGGTTTCTGTTTTGTTAGTCTCTCCTTTCCCCTGTCTCAGGTTCTTGTCACACTCTCCTTTGCCCCTTTAGGGGTGGTAATGAACCTTGCAGTTATTGTGTTCAGGATTACAGTAGCTCCTCCTGGGCTCCCTACACTCACTGTGCTTCTGTACACCCTCTCTATATTCATTTACTGTACAAATCACCCAGCTTGAATGTTCCAAGTATTTTCTGCTGGGACTCTGACTGATATAGCAGATATTTAGTAAGTAATTATTGAACAAAAAATTACAAATGGATATATAGATGGGTGGATAAATCTGTACTTCAAGAAATGAATCCTTATTTGGCTATTTGGCTAATAATAACCATCATGAGACTTTTGAGGAGTCAGTGCAGAGAAAGAGGAGAAGGATGCATTATCTGACTGGGGTGAGAAAGGACTTGGAAAGCAGTGCATTGGGTGGAAGGAAATTCCAAGGTGCAGTGGATAATGTTGGCAAGGTACATTATTAACTTATTCAGGAATTTCCTCTCACCTAGTAAGAAAATATATTGCTCTTAGGGGATGAGGGTTAGGTGGGAGAAGAATCAAAGGTAGAATTAAGGAAGTTAAAAACAACACACCCATATTTCTTAATTAGCTTCAAGGGGAAATTATTGCCAAGTGTAATGATGCAGAAGTTGGAATATCTTTATTCCTCAGTGGAGGAAATAATTTCTCCTTCTACCACATCTTTTCATCCATTTTAATTGGCTTATATTTGTTCAGAAACCTAGGCAATTCCAAACCAAATACCTTACTTTCCCTATAACATGACCAAAATAACTGCAAAAGACTGGATGTGCTTCCATTAAACAAACTTGGCAAGAAATATTTGCCACATAAAATACGGGTCACTCTCTCTCTCTGCTCTGAACTGTAGGCCACACCTTTCAAAATGCAGTGAAAGTTTTAGAATAGTTGAAACTGGCCCTATAAATATCCTTCTAGGTATTCCTAAAGTAAGCAAAGAAGGAAGGAGACCCATATAACAGTTGTATAAGATGGTGTCCAGATTCTTGCCAAGAATACAGAATAGCCACCGCCTTTACTCCCTACCACCCACCCCATCCCCTTTAAAAACACCAATGGGGTGATGTAATTAGCTGAATAAAAACATACCATATGAAAAATTATTAGGGTAATGGATCTCTCACTGTCTCGAATATAGTGATGGTTTCACAGGTATATATACATGTCAAAATGTATTAATTTTTACCCTTTAAATATGTGCAATTTACTTTCTGACAATTATATCTCAGTAAACTTGTTTAAAACAAACAAAATGAAAAGAACACCTTATAAAATGGGAGGGTGATCATGCTAGAAAACTAAGGGTTGGAAACTTATATAATCATTTCTTGGATAGACCTAGAATACACACACACACGCACACGCGTGCACGCATGGACACACACACACACTGCCAGAGTGGTCCTTGAAGAATGTAAGTCAAATCATGTCCTTTTCTGCTCAAGATCCTCCAGTGGTTCCCATTTCTCCTTGAGTCAGATTCAAAACCCTCATTGTCCCCCAGTAATGCCATAAGGCCCTATACTGTCTAGCCCATGTGACTTTTCCAGATTTGTCATCCATTCCTTTTCCTTCTTCAGGCACATTGGTCTCCTTGTCTTTTTTGATCTAGCATGACAAGATTATCTCCAAGCCTTTGTCCTTGCTGTTTCCTCTGCCTGAAATGTTTCTCCAGGTCCCCAGTGTGCACATGGCTTACTCTGGCTCCTATTCCTCTAGGTTGTTTTTCAAATTTTACCTTCTATAGAGGCCTCCCCTGACTTCCCTAGAGGCCTCCCCTGACTTCCCTATGGGCAGTGACACTCCTGCTCTCACTTCACTCCTGGAGCTTCCTATTTTCTTTTCTGCTTTATTTTTCACCATCATCTGACATTCTCTATAGTTTACTTATTTTCAATTGTTTTTCTTCTCATATTCCCACTACAATATAAATTCTCCAAAGATACGAATTATTGTTTGTTTTATTTACAGTAGCACCTGTATATAGGTAGCTACTCAATAAAATGTTGCTTAGAGAATAATTCATTCATTCAAAGAAAAAATCTTATTAATATGGATTTTATGTGTAAAAATAAATACACTGTGTGAAAGTTAGGGGGATAGCTTGGCATCCATTGGAATCATGCTAAAATTACTTTATCCTCTTCTAAAAATTCTCTAGTGAGATATGTCATTCTTCAACTCATGAAATAAAGAAATAGGGAAATCTTAAAATTAATCTAATTCAGTCATATATTTGAAGGGTCTTTATATCTCATACCATCTTAACATGAATATATCCAGTATTGAGTACCTTACTGTTCATTTATTTAAAATTCATAGACTTTGGGTAAAGCAGATTGCCTTCCATAATATGAGTAGGCCTTATCCAATCTGTTGAAGGCCTTAAAAGAGGTCCCCTAATAAAGAAGGGCTTTTGCCTGCAGACTGCCTTCAAAATCTAGACTACAAGATCAACTCTTCATTGGGTTTTTAACCTGCCAATCTGCCCTGCAAATTTTAAGCTTACCAGCCCCTACAATTGTGTGAGCCAATTCTATTTTTAAAAAAACCCTCTCTCTTTCCCCCTTGAAGCTAATTAATAAATGTGTGTTGCTATTAACTTTGAGAAAAAGAGAAATATAGAGATAGGTAGGTAGGCAGATAAACACATCTTCTGTTCGGTTTCTGTGTAGAACTCTAACACAGCTTCTAAATCTATGTTCTGAGCCAGGCACTAGGATATGATGGTGAGCAAGATGGCTTAGAGTCCAGTGAAAAGGAGCTAACAAGTTATACAAAGTTTGGTTAGTGTTATAAAGTGAAATGAACAGTGTACCATGAGGAACTCTAATAGGGACAAGGAGACAAGGAAAGCCTCACTGTAGTCCCCAAATAACATACTGGGGACTTCCCTGGCTGAGACTCAGCACTCCCAATGCAGGGGGCCCAGATTCAATCCCTGATCAGGGAACTAGATCCCACATACTGCAACTAAGATTTCATGTGCCACAGCAAAGATCCCGTGTGCCACAACTAAGACCTGCAGCAGCCAGATAAATAAATAAATATATACCACTGCGCGACTAACTGAACTGAACTGAAACATATTTTTAAAGAAATTATGCTATCAGTGATGGCAGAAGAGAAGGCAGAAGGAGGTGTGGTGTCTGCCAAGTTATCTTACTCCACCCTTGTATGACTTGTACAAAGGCAGTGTTCCATGTTTCCTAAAAGTGAAGTTCCAATCTGTCATTTATTTCCCATGTGACATTAAGTAAGTTATGTAATAATGCTCTCTTCTTCCCCAGATCTGTAAAGTGTGGATAACAACAGCACATACCTCATGAGGTTTTTATGATATTAATTGAGATAATTTAGAGAGAGCATGAGGTCAGTTTCTGCAACATTAACAGTGATCAATAAAAGCTGACCGAATTGCTACCTTTTAAAAACTGGGTGGAAATCTATATCTCTATAATTTTCATCTGTTGGTTTATTTCCTATCCCCTGAAGCCAAACAGAACTGGTCTACTGCCCCTTTTGCATGGTATCCCTTCCTATATTTAGAGTGACCATCATATTCCAGCACCAGGCTTGCCTCCCAAGCTCCCCTCTCAGTTAAACATCCTTGTTCCCTCACTGTTCCTCCCTGTCTGGCGTGCTCGCCACCGAGTGCAGCTGGGAAGCCTCTGCTCTTCTTTGCCTGCTTTCCAGAACTGCCCCTCATGCTAAGTCGCTGGAGCCAACGGAGAGGAATGTAGGGCTGCTGCCTTCCTTGTTCTGGGTCTGGCAGTGCTCTCTGTGCAGCCTCAATGGACTTCACTGTAGACCCCAGATCCTAGGCTGGGTGATCTGGGGAGTACACATCCCGTCCTGACCCCTATGAGGATCCAGGCTTAAAGATTTATTTTCTCTCCCACTTAAGGAAAATAACCATTTTATTTATTTACTGTATTTATTTACATATTTATTATGGTCCCATTAATTTGGGGGCATAAGAATTCTGATCACATTATCACCTATTTAAATATAGCTGTAGATTTCTTTTTTGTGCCTGTTGCTAAGTCACTTCAGTCATGTCCGACTCTGTGAGACCCCATAGATGGCGCCCACCAAGCTCCCCCATCCTTGGGATTCTCCAGGCAAGAACACTGGAGTGGGTTGCCATTTCCTTCTCCAATGCATGAAAGTGAAAAGTGAAAGTGAAGTCGCTCAGTCGTGTCTGACTCTTCACGACCCCATGGACTGTAGCCCACCAGGCTCCTCCGTCCATGGGATTTTCCAGGCAAGAGTACTGGAGTAGGGTGTCATATAAGAGCCAAACTCTTAATAATTATGACTAACGTATAAATCCAGTCTATAATATGTGAGGCAGACAGTTCTCTGCACTTTACAGATATTAATGCACTTAACTCCTCACCAACTAATGTGGGAGATGCTCTAAGAGTACCTTCATTTTACAGATGAGGGAAGCGAGGCTCAGAGAGTAACTGGCTGAGCCCACTTATCTATGGAGTGGGAGAGCTGGGATTCACACCAGGTCCTCTGGTTTCAGACTTGAGGCTATGAGATACAGCCTCTCCAGATGTCACTCATGGCCCTTGCTCATCAGGTCCCAATCCTGTTTCCCAACATAATGGTCCAATGGTACAAGTTCCTGCCCCTTACCACCACACCACACTCCACTCCCACACATGCAACCATGCACACATGGCATTCATGCACACCCAATGCAGGCTCGAAGTTTACACACAGAACATCTTGTCACTGCTTGGATATCACTTTCCTTCACATGCCTCTGGGCTGTTGATCATATGATTCTTTGGGTAAGGAATATAAGTCTTTCTTGAACACTTTTGTAATAACAGCAATAGCAGTCACTAACATTTATATATAATTACATACTTAGAGCTATTCTAAGCACAACATATATCAGCTCATTTAATTTCGTGACAAACAACCCTATGAGGTTAACACTTATTTATTCCATTGTGCAAATGAAGTAACTGAGGAGCAAAGAGATAAAGGGCATATAGGAAGTAAGTAGTAGAAACAAAATTCTTAAACAGGCAGTCTAGTACTCTAAATCATTTACCTTTATTCTTCTCTCCAGACCTTTTTAAAATGTCGTTCTGACAAGCGAAGAGACACTTTTTTGTTTAGCATTTTCAATTTTTGATTTTAATTATCTATGATTTCTCCTCAGTAGACTATTGCATCTCTAAGGGCAAGAATGTAGCATTGAGCAGTGTCTGATGCTTAAAATCAACTGCTGAATAAACGAATGAATAAGATGTCAAATAAGTACCAAATTGAGGAGCTCAGAGGGTGGCAATTGCCAATAAAAGTAAAGAATGAAGAAGAGATTGTTTTTCTTTCATTCATTTCCAGAAAATCAATATACAGGAACTTCCAAGAATCCAGGGTAAAAGATAGACCTAAACCAAACCACAGATAAAAGAGAAAAACTTCTTAGCTGATTATTAGACTAGAAATACTTTTGAAGACTTCTTCACTGGAACCTTGATACAATATTTCTTATTGTAATACAGAGCTCTGCTATAGTCTCATTCTTACATCTGTTTTCTTACTTCATTTCCTTTGCTAATAGTTCCATGATCCTAAGTTTGTGAAACTTTTTTTTTTTTTTTTTTTGGTGCTATGTGTGTATTTGGGGCTCTTAGCCAATTGCAAAAGTGTCCTGTTTTGAATATTTACACTGAAGTCAGCAGTACCATTTTTTTTTAATGGAGTAAGTGCATGAAAATTTTGGTTATAATTTCCTGAACCAGGAAAGACAGCCAAAAGGGATGGCAATTCAGTAGTAAAGGACTTGTTAAATATTCTATTTTGTTGACTGACTGACTTAATAAGAAAGCCACAATAGGTAGAGAAGTCCTCAAAATTTAGTGGGTAAAAATCATCTATGGAATTTGCTTACAGTTCAGATTCCCAGGCCCTAAGCTCCCAGAGATTCTGATCACTATATCTGGGATGGGCTCAGGAATGACAATTTTTAATCAAATGGCCTAGGTGATTCTGCTGCAAGTGGCTGTCAGACTACACACTGAGAAAAGCCACTGGGATACAAAGGGCTTGAACTGCATTTTTTTTTTTTAATCTAACTCCACACTAAGCAGGCTTTAAACTTGGGCAGCTTTCTTAAATTTCTTGAGCCTCAAATTCTTTTCTGTTAAAAGGAGACAATAATACATACCTCCACATTACTAACTGGGATGCAAAGGGCTTGAACTGCATTTTTTTTTTTAATCTAACTCCACACTAAGCAGGCTTTAAACTTGGGCAGCTTTCTTAAATTTCTTGAGCCTCAAATTCTTTTCTGTTAAAAGGAGACAATAATACATACCTCCACATTACTAGATCATCAGGCCATGTTTCCATGGGGATAGAAGCTTCAGTCAGTCTGTGTATGTCACTGAATTTGGCAACCGTGTTGTGGAGGAAGGGTGGTAGAGAATTCACTCTTATACCACCTTCATTAAAAAAAAAAGAAATTTATAGAACCAAAACCACACTAAAGAAGCCCAAATATCTCTGACAAGCTTAATTACCATAAAGAACGACTACAAATAATTAAATGTGGATTTATTTGCAAATTTAGTTGAAATGGTTACATTTCAGGAAGAATGTAACTTACCAAAATAGACGCAAGGAACAATAGAAATCTAAAATAAACACCAATGGGCATTAAAGAAAGTTGGAGTGCAATCTAAATGATTCCTATGTAAAGAAAGAACATCTCCAGACCAAGAAATACTAAATAAAATATGAACATGTAGATTTGAGGGCTTTTTTCTTTTTACAAAGACATCATGAGCAAGTAATATTTATTCAGGAAGCAGGAACAGTTCACCACCATTAAAATCTATTATACAGTATACTATAGTGATATAAGAGAAAAATAAACAACCATATCAGATATAGAATAAACATTACTGTTCCCTCAAAATCAACTCTGATTACAAAGTAACTTCTTCAATCTGATGAAAGTATCTACCAAACATACCAAATATTTTGTCAGATTATGAAACAATAGAACTATTTCTGCTTCTAATTAATGTTGTAGTAAAGAGTCCTACACAATTAGATTAAAAGAGAAGATGAAAAAATAGGAATACAAATTATAAAGGAAGAGAGATAACTGTCTCTTTCAGAGACAACATCATTGTCTTACAAAAACTCTAAAGAGATCCATAGACAGAATATTAGTCTCCACTTCTTTCCCAACCACAGTGCAAAGGTGAACAGACTGACTAATCAACTCTTCATGGATCGATAAGATGGGAGGACATAGAGTAAACCACTTCTACGAAGACTAGAGAAGTGAATATGGGGAGTCACAGCTTACTGGAGCAGACTCACATGTGGACAGCACATAGGAACAAGTGCCAGGGTAGGAAAACTGGAACTATTATTGATGAATTTCTGGAGGGCTTAGTGTGGACAAGTCTGAAGGTTAAAAACTCCAAGGAAGTGTTGTGGTGCACTCCCAAAATATTGTTAGACTGACTCTAGGAACTTGACCAGATTCTCACAATAAATATTGGAGAAAAACCCCTTTCAGGCTTCCACCAGGGAGAGGAGAAAAACAAATCATTTTGAAATACACCAGAGCACTATGCTCTTCTTAACAAGAGCTGCCCTCAGGGGAAACTAGTTAACGAGTCAAACTGATCTAGGGGAAGGAAAATAGCCAACTCCAGCTTTTGTTAGCCATCCTGCTCCATCTAAGGGGTGGAAAAACAGCTGAGAAACATGTGTAAAGTTTATAGTATGCAGGAATGGGCTCACTAAAACACTGAGACCTAATCATAGGACTACAGAATGTTTCCCCTCCCACCAGGTTTCACCACTGCCTTGCTGTTGTCATCCAGTCGCTAAGGCGTGTCCAACTCTTTGCAACCCCAAGGTCTGCAGCATGCCAGGCTTCTCCACTGTCCTCCACTATCTCCCCAAGTTGGTCAGATTCATGCCCTTTGAGTCGGTGTTGCTATCTAACCATCTCATCCTCAGTTTTCCCTTCTCCTTTTACCTTTAATCTTTCCCAGTATCAGGTTCTTTCCAATGAGTTAGCTTTCTGCATTAAGTGACTAAAGTATTGGACCTTCAACTTCAGTCCTTCCAATGAATATCCAGGACGAATTTCCTTTAGGGTTAACTAGTTTGACAGTGATTTTGGAGCCCAAGAAAATAAAATCTGTCACTTCTTCCACCTTTCCCCCTTCTATTTGCCATGAAGTGATGGGACTGGTTTTTCTCCACTGATCTCCAGTAGCATATTGGGCACCTACAGACCTGGGGAATTCATCTTTCAATGTTCTATCTTTTTGCCTTTTCATACTGGTCATGGGGTTCCCAAGGAAAGAATACTGAAGTAGTTTGCATTCCCTTCTTCAGTGGACCACATTTTGTCAGAACTCTCCACCATGACCCATCCATCTTGGGTGGCCCTACATGGCATGGCTTAGTTTTATTGAGTTAGACAAAGCTGTGGTCCATGTGATTAGATTGGTTAGTTTTCTGTGATTGTGGTTTCTGTACTGTGATGCCCTCTCTCCACCTACCATCTTACTGGGGTTTGTCTCACCTTGGACATGGAGTATCTCTTTATGGCTGCTCCAGCAAAACACAGCCGCTGCTCCTTACCTGGGACATGGGGAATCTTCTCACGGCCACCACTACTGATCTTGGACGTGAGGTGTCTCCTCTCAGCTGCTATTTGAAATGACCCTGATGCTGGGAAAGTTTGAAGGCAGGAGGAGAAGGGGACGACAAGATGAGATGGTTGAATGGCATCACCAACTCAATGGACATGAGTTTGGGTAAACTCCGGAAGTTGGTGATGGACAGGGAGGCCTGCCATGTTGCAGTCCATGCGGTCACAAAGAGTTGGACACGACTGAGTGACTGAACTGAACTGAACTGATGGGACCAGATGCTATGATATTAGATTTTTTCATGTTGAGTTTCAAGCCAGCTTTTTCACTCTCTTCTTTCATTCTCATCAAGAGGCTCTTTAGTTCCTCTTTGCTTTCTACCATTTGAGTGATATAATCTGTATATCTGAGGTTGTTAATATTTCTCTGACAATCTTGATTCCAGCTTTTGATTCATCCAGCTCAGCATTTCATATGATGTACTCTTCATGTAAGTTAAATAAGCAATGTGACAATATACAGCCTTGTCAAACTCCTATACTAAAGGCTTATTTACAGCATCTCCTCTTGTGTTGTATGTCATGCCTAGCTCTCATGAAAAAAAATTGCAAGATATACAAAAGACAAAAAAAAAATTTGGAGAGACAAGACAAGCATCAGAACTGTACATAACAGAGATGCTGGAATGATCACACCAAGAATTTAAAACAATTATCGTTAATATGCATATAAGCCAGCATGCAAGAACAGTACAATGTAAGCACAGAAATGGAAATCCTAAGAAAGAATCAAGAAAGAAATGCTAGAGTAAAAAACCCTAACAAAAATGAAGAATGCCTTTGATGGGCTTATTAGTAGACAGAGTATGGATTAGGAAAGACTCTCTGATATACAGCATATATCAATAGAATCCTTGAAAATCACAAAGCAAAAAGAACAAAGACTGGAAAAAAATATCCAAGGACTGTGGGACATCTATAAAATGTGTAACATGTGCATAACGGGAATACCAGAACAAGAAAGAGAGACAAGAACAAAGAAATATTTGAAACAATAAAGGCTCAGATTTTCTCCAAATTAATGTCAGATACCAAACCACAGGTCCACCAAGCAAGATAAATGTTAAAAAAAAAAAAAATCAAAAAACCTACACCTAGATATATCAATTTTACTCTATAGAAAATCAAAGATTAAGAAGTATACTAAAAGGAACCAGAGGAAAAAAGTATCTACCTAAAGATCAGAATTACATCTGACTTATAAACCATGCAAGCAATAAAAGAGTGGAGTAAAATATTTAGTGTTGAAAGAAAAACAACCCACTAAGTTAAAATTTTGTATCCAGTGAATTTGTCTTTCAAAAGTGGAGGAGAAAAAAAGACTTTCTCAAACAAACAAAACTGAGAATCTGCTGCCTGTATACCTGCCTTTCAAGAAACTGTAAAAGAAACTCTTCAGAAAGAAGGAAAATGTATCAGAAACTCAAATATACAAAAAGAAAGAAAAGATTATTAGAGAAGGAGCCTTAAGCACTTTACTAAGTGAAAGAAGCCAAACTGAAAAGTTTACATACTGCTTGATTCCAACTATATGACACTTTAGAAAAGGTAAAATTGTAGAGATAGCTGAAAGGTCAATATTGCCAGGGGTGAATATGAGGTGGGGAGACGAATAGGCAGAACATAAAATTTTTAAGGAAAGGAAAATAATCTTTAGAATAATATAATGATCAATATATGTCATTTGTATTTACCCAAACCAATAAATGCACAACACCAAGAGTAAACCATACTGTAATCTATGGCCATCGTGTCAATGCAGGTTTATCACTTGTAGCAATTGTGCCATTCTGGTTAGGAGAGCTGATAATGAAGGAGGCTATGTATGGATAGGAATAAGGAATTTGTGAAAAAACCTCTGTATTTTCTGCTCAATTTTCCTTTGAACTTAAAATCACTTTAAAAATGTAGTCTTGATTTAAAAATGTAGTACAGAAGACCTGATGCAGAAAGATACTGGGTTCATTTGGGTTTTTCCATAAGATGGTACAGAAAAACACATATGAACCTTTTAACCAACCCAATATAATCCATATTGAATAGAAAAAAACCTTTAATACAAATATACTCAAAAACCAAAGTTATGACAGAATTAGCTGACAAGGGTCTTAAATAAATTATTTTAGATTTATGTACTAATATAATAACTTATTTAAACATGCATATATATAATATATAAGCTTATTTAAATATATAAATACAACAATTAAATAAATATATATATAAAACTTATTTGAATATATATATTTATGCCAGGTTTTAAAAGAAACATGAAAATATGCTACAAATGAAGAGACAAATTGGAAATATTTTTTTTAAATCCATGTAGAATATCTGGAAATAAAAATTTAATATCTAAAATGAAAAAGTTGAGGGGCGGCGCCTAAGATGGCGGAGGAATAGGACGGAGAGACCACTTTATCCTGCACAAATTCATCAAAAGAACATCTCAACACTGAGTAAATTCTACAGGGCAACTTCTTTTTTTTTTTTTCTGATTGTCATTATTTTATTTTA
>SJXQ01010508.1:504515-590838 GCA_006408695.1 Aepyceros melampus
CCCGCCCCACACCTTCTCTCTGGATTATCCCCGTGCATCAGTCCCAAGCATCCTGCATCCTGCAACTTCTGAATGTGAGCAGAGGACATCAGGCATCCAGAAAAGCAGAACATTGTCTTCAAAAACAGGTAGGAAAAACACAAAAGACGAAAAAAGAAACAAAGGAGGTAGAGAGGGAGCTCTGTCCCAGGAAGGGAGTCCTGTCCCGGGAAGACAGTTTTAAAAAGAGAGAAGTTTCCAAACGCCGGGCAACACTCTCACTGCTGAATCTGTGGCGAGTCTTGGAAGCACATAATAGGGAAGAAAAATAAATGGTGATTAAGACCAACAGGTTACGAGCCCAAGGGTAATTCCCCCAGCGGAGAAGCAGAGCAGACGCCTGCATCCGCCACTAGCAAGTGGGGGCTGGGCAAGGAGGCGTGGGAGACGCGAGCGGCAGCGCTTAAGAATCCGGCCGGAATGCCCGCGCGTAACCAGAGCGAACTAGCTCGGGCTAGCACACCAGACTGTGGGACAGTTACCACGCGAAAAGCTCTAGCATAAGACACTGCCAGGACCACGCACAGAACAAAGGATGGAACAGAAGTAGCCGGCTGCCTGCCAGCCAGCGCCGGCGACAGGCAGCCAGAGCCGTAAGGGCTGGAACGTGGCAATCGCAGCCCCGAAGGGACTTTGCTGATCAAACTGCAAGCAGGCTTCTTTGCTAACTGAGACTTCCTGGGGTGCTGGACAGTCACAATTTCCCTGACAAGGGGTACCGGAGTTCACCCGGAAAACTGAGCAGCAGGAGAAGGCGATAAGCCGCACAACTGCGCTCGCTGAACACCTGAGCTGCTCAGTCCTGGGAAGGGCACAAAGCACAGGCCCAATCGAGTCTGCGACTACCTGGGCACCGAGCCTAAGAGGCTTAGACCAGGGAGGTGCCTGCGGCGGAGAAATGTAGAGCCTGAGCGTTGTGCGCCGGGTGTAGGGGCAGGCCCAGCAGGGCTGAGACACTGCGAATATACGCCAGAGCTATTTGGTAGCAGCATCCCTCCCTNAATATACTCTTCTTTAATAGGCACTAGATATAGCTACACTGTTTAATTTTACAATTTATGCATTGACAATAATCTTCAACTATGATTCCTGATAAATAGTCCATGGAACTATTAAGCAACTTTGAGGGTTTTGCCTTTGTAAATCTCCATTTCATAGTCTGGTGGAACACGATTCAAGTGCTTCTCAGATCTGTGTCTCCGAGACTAGTCTTAAAACCCAAATCAACACCCTTTTATTACAATCAGATATCCAGTTTGAAATTTTAGTTAACATGTCCAAGAGATAAGTAGAGACCAGAATACATAAATCCTTTCACAGAGTTTGGATACTATTCTACTTGGAAGAGTTGATGGATTTAATAGGAGAGAAACAGTAAGATTTACACTTTAATAACTTAGCCTTGTTGAAATAACCTGCATAAAATATGCTATCTCCTTTCAAGTTTTTTTTTTCATCACTCACAATTTTCATGTTTATTTCTTATGGCACACAATAAATGTATTTAAGGTGACTATACTTACCGGCTGGCTCAGTTTATGCCTGCTGCCCCAACTTATTATTAACAGTACCCTCATTTACTCTGAAAAGTGTCCAGGTTTAGACCAGGGTTGTCAACCTTTTCCTATAAAGGGCCCAAGTGCAAGTATTTCTGGCTGTGTAGATCAGATGGCAATGAAACTCTGCCACAACAGCACAAAAGCAAGCCACAGATAATACGTAAACTAAAGGGTGTGAATGTGTTCCAATAAACCTTTACTTATGGATACATTAAAATTATACCTGAAGTTCAGTTTTAGTATCATAAAATAAGCCTTTTGACTTTTCCAATTATTTAAAAATTTTTAGCTCACGGGCCATATAAAAACAGGTGGGTGAATTTAGTCCAGGGGTTCGCTAATCTCCTGTTTAAGATTATAAATTAGATGGTGACCCTTACTGTCATTTATTGAGGGCCTACTATGTGCTGGCAGTCATCAAAACAAGCCTATGAGGTACGCACCAGCCGTAAATGTGTTTTGTAATAATAAACAGAGTCATAAACAAAGGCAAGCCTAAGGAACTCACCACCCAAGGTCTTCATGCTAAGAAGTGGCAGAAAGCTTAGCTGAAGTGTCCACATTGGTAACCACATGGCTAAATAATATCACAATGCACTTTCATTCCCTCCCTCCTGATGTACATTTCTCCTCCATCATCTTTTTAGTTCTTGCCTAATTTCAGTCTCCTTTTATCCACTAATCACCTTCACTTTCTTTGTCCATGCCTTCTTTTCCATATCTATCAAAATGATGATTACAATCTAGTTATATTCCTGGGACCGGGGCGGGGAGGGGAAGCCAAAAATCAGATTGTATAGAACAAAGACCAGTCCTTTCAACCTTTATAGTCAAATATTTCTAGTTTCCTTTAAAATCTTCTAAACATAAATATTCCCTTCATAATCCTAAAAAGAAATCAGTTTTCCTCCTAAGCATTAGCTTTCTAGCTAAAATATACCTATTATCTAATTTCATTGTGTTTCTCGTATAACCAGTTAAATATTAGTGATAGCAGTATTTTTCTTTGCAATTGTCTTGTGAGTAAATCCCTAATTCTCACTTCCTTGTATCTATAAGAAAACGGTGTCAAGTTAACTAAGATCCAGATAAGTTACTTCCATTCTTAAATCTATGATACACCATAGTCCTAATGCATTAAGGTAGGAATTTTGCCACCATATCGAGGATTTGTGGTTCTATATTTCAAACAACTCTCTTTACAAATGAATTTTTGGAACACAGGTTGTTCTTTGAATTGGGGGCTTTCAGGACATGCTGTCAAACCCTTCATGATTTTAAAGCATTTTGCAAGTGTTTATTTAATGGTGACTGTTTTGATAGTACAGATGGATAACAAAGGAGGTTACTTAATTCCAGGACCATTTTCACTATTGAAGCTTCTTGCCAACAATAAGGCAGCAGTAAAACTCAAATAGTTTATAAATGTCAGCAAAATCCTATGAACAAATTACTGCCCAAGTCATTTTGTTTTAGTGTCTTTTATTTGGAAAAACATACTTTTTAAGGGAGGAGAAGAAGATGCCATTTGATTGTTGAGATACACTACCATTTTCCACTAAATTGTTGTTAACAACTTTAAAAAATCAAGTTGAAGCTGCTGATTTAAGTTGCTCACTTCATGTCAATTTCTGAAAATGTTAAGCATGGCATTAAAATCAAAGATGCATTTAAGGAGAAACACACACTTAGTTTGCAGGGATGAATAAGAACAACCTGTTTGGTTCACATTAAGCTTGCAGTTTATCAACACTGGGTACACATGGGAAAGACAGAGCGAGTGTTTATGAGCTCTCAGAAAGGATTGATTTTTACAAGTCCCTGATTTAGCTGGAAGGGGTGCCTATATATTTAGTTACCAAAAGGGTTAATGGATTTAACCTTTTGAAAAATGTATTTTTCCACGTG
Source organism: Aepyceros melampus (assembly GCA_006408695.1). Taxonomy (NCBI): domain Eukaryota; kingdom Metazoa; phylum Chordata; class Mammalia; order Artiodactyla; family Bovidae; genus Aepyceros; species Aepyceros melampus. The sequence goes on from SJXQ01010508.1 coordinate 508,022, forward strand.
CAAATAACATGATGGATAGTTCACTGAATGCACATAGGTAAACATAGGTGAAAACAAATTAATTGGAAGGTATAAGGTTTATTTTTTTTTCTTGATAGATGGATCTCATTATTTTCCTTGGGCAGACAAAGCCATAACAGTTTCCAGAGAAAGGAGAAGTGACAGCTCCAGGAAACTGCTTACAGATGGACAGCCAGCAGGCTAAAAATATTATTGTGTCCTCCTCATCAATAAGCTGGCTCCACGAAGAGCGGCAATTATTCTTTTCCTGCTTATGCTGCCTTTGAAAGGCATGAAGACAATTATTGATAGCTGGGTATGCAGAACAAAATATATACAGTAACACAAACCCACTTACTATGGCAAATCCATATCAGAGAGACCACTGCCTTTCATGCCAGTATTTAAAGCAGCAACATGTACCCATCGATGTCTTAAGAGGATTATGCTGATACTATGTTTTGTTGCAATCCTATTAATTATTAATGATGCATATTTATTATTCACCTATATTTAGAAAGTCTGTATTATGTACTGAAAAGAGGGAGAGAAACAGCACTGAGTTGAAGGAGGTGTTTTCAATCTTCCCACACGCATGAATGTCACAACTGGCCTTTATCTACCACAGAGCTTTAAGCTACTTTAAGCTTTGTGCGACAATTTTATCAAAAGATATGAATGAAATAAAATTGTATATAAAATTGCAAACTATCAATGCTTGTTAGCCATCAGGAAACAAGATACACAGCTTTATTATTTTTTTTAACATGAGAAAAAAATTGGAGTACCAATTACTGTGCAGAATCAAAAAAAAAAACCCTCAATTAAAGGCACAACAAAATAAATGACAGATTCCGGCCTCAGCATAGAGCTAAAGGGATTTCAATGGGCTCATTACTTTTATTATCCTGCATTGCTCAGCCAAACCTACAGTAAGGCTGTGTTTAGACACAAGATCTGCTGTGTACTTGCAGAAATGTGGGCAATGGATCAGCTCACCTGAAACCAGTAGAGCAGACATGCAAAATCAGGGCATAGCAAATGCTATACTTCTTCTGCTGGATGCAGAGAGGAGACAGGTATCAGCCAGGAAAGGAGTCAAGAGAAAAATGGCAGACAGTTTCAACCACAGCAGTCAAACCTCGCCATATTCAATCACATAGTTTAAAGCACTGTGGATATCCTCATGGCTTTTGTTTTTAGGATGTCCCTTTTCCTGGCATTTATATTCTAAGATAGATGAAAAGGATTCACATTTTTAATTTCAACAAACTGCAGAATAGCAAAAGTGCCATTTTTCGTAAGTCAGTCTAAATGAGAGAACATGAGTTATACACTGTAACATTTTTCAGATAGTTCCAGGCTTGAAGGTCATAGTGATCAACTGCGCTGCCTTATTCTAGAGTTGAACAATTATCCAATAATCAGGGATTCCATGCAGAGTTCCCATGACTACACTCAGGAGACCCTTGTTCCCAGTTTTCCTAAATGTCTAATCTCTGAGGACTAGAGAGACGCGTTCATTCAAAGGTGAATTGTCTTTCTGGGTGTAAAAAAGCAGTGGATAATTAGAACAAGCAACAACTAAATATCCTCCACCTAAATCCCAAGTCAGCTGCCCATTTGTAACTGCAATTTTGAAAAACTATAGGTTTTTCAGTCTGCGATACAATTACTGTTTTTTATTTAGAAGATTTCCAGAGTGCTGGTATCTGAAAAAAAAATATTCATTTGATAGTGACACAATGTGTTATATTTTAAATTATGCATTCTTTTTATGCTGCTTTTTGGAATTTCTTGAGATAGCAACTAAATGTAGTTGTAAGGGGAAAAAGCATACTGAAACCCTTGTGAGATCGAGACAAGTTATTTATTCACTCCCTATGTAAACTGTTCAGGTGACAGGATTTTTTAAATGGGCAACATAAACAACAGCCTAAGGCTCCTCAGGCGGCTCAGTGGTAAAGAATCTGTCTGCTGAACAAGAGACAGGTGTTTGATCCCTGGGTTGGGAAGATCACTGGAGAAGTAATTAGCAACCCTCTCCAGTATTCTTGCCTGGGAAATCCCATGGACAGATGAGCCTGGCAGGTTATAGTCCATGGGGTCGCAAAAGAGTCAAACAGCACTTAATGACTAAAACAACCACCACAAGATAATCCGGGTGAAATCATATTTGAAACACATTTCACCTGAATTTAACTAAACTTGTAAATTATTTATTCCAGCTAAAAAAACTAATGTCCAATGACATATAATAAAGATTATTTGCTTTTGAATTATATTGAAATAGTCCATCAAGAAAATTCTTTGATTATCTTATGACATTTTAAATTAAAACTGACAAGCAACACAGGAAGGGAGACCACTGGTTGTTCTAATTAAGTCATAAAGGAGGGCAGTGATGGAGCCACTCACTTCACCCAAGGACCAGGGTCCTGAATGCAGTAAGGATCCTTTTTCCACATTCCCCGACCCCCACTTCTCAGAGCCTGAAAGGAAAGCCCTGTGTGTTGTGTGGGTGAGTGTGTGTTTTCAGGAGGCACCCACTGGAAGTCAAGAGCCCATTCCTTCCTTGACCTCTGTGAGCAGGGATCCGGGTCATAGGGAATCATATTTGCTTAGAAAGGAAGTCAGGCATTCTGACCATTTGGCTAGGGGAGGGCAAGGGAGGAAACTGTCCAAAACTCAGAGAGTGTATTCCCAGAAGTCTTGGGCAGAGAAAGCACTCCCTGAAATGTTTCCCAGATGTCACCAATGGACTAAAGGCAGTCCATGTTGGGATTTTAGACTTCTTCTATGTCTAGGATATCTGTGGCAGCTGGATTGTTTATCCTAGTAACATTAAGTACTTATTGATTAGAAGAACCCAGGACTCTTCTTGTAACATAGTCACCAATTTGGAGAAGGCAATGGCACCCCACTCCAGTACTCTTGCTTGGAAAATCCCATGGACGGAGGAGCCTGGTGGGCTGCAGTCCACGGGGTCGCGAAGAGTCAGACATGACTGAGAACTTCACTTTCACTTTTCACTTTCATGCACTGGAGAAGGAAATGGCAACCCACTCCAGGGTTCTTGCCTGGAGAATTCCAGGGATGGTGGAGCATGGTGGGCTGTCATCTAGGGGGTCGCATAGAGTCAGACACAACTGAAGTGACTTATGGATTGTTTATCCTAGTAACATTAAGTACTTATTGATTAGAAGAACCCAGGACTCTTCTTGTAACATAGTCACCAATTTGGAGAAGGCAATGGCACCCCACTCCAGTACTCTTGCTTGGAAAATCCCATGGACGGAGGAGCCTGGTGGGCTGCAGTCCACGGGGTCGCGAAGAGTCAGACATGACTGAGAACTTCACTTTCACTTTTCACTTTCATGCACTGGAGAAGGAAATGGCAACCCACTCCAGGGTTCTTGCCTGGAGAATTCCAGGGATGGTGGAGCATGGTGGGCTGTCATCTAGGGGGTCGCATAGAGTCAGACACAACTGAAGTGACTTAGCAGCAGCAGCAGCAGTCACCAATTTGTAACAAGTACTGTTTAATAAAATTAATTTGTGTGCCTGGCCATGTTCCTCCTGTACTACAAAGCCCCCTTGGTCTCAAGCTCAATGCTGTTTCTCTGTCTGTTGTTAGCACAACCCTTAGGCACAAACCCTACCATTTCCAGGGACTCATTTTCATTGACTCTGTCCTGTGCCCTAGGTGTCCTCTACCAGAGACCAGTCTACCGACAGAGCAGAAATCGCTCACTGATCTCTCATCTGTGCTCTTTTTGTAACTTTTCCTTAAGAGCAAGGTAAAATTACAGGAAAAACCAGCTTTGACTCAAAAGTGCGTTGAAACTCATCTTTACATCTTTCTTTGATGTGATTTTATCCAAATCCCAATAATTATCAAAGTTTGACTTCTCTTTAAAATACTGCTGTGAAGACAGACAAATATATCTAAGATCCCTTACCAAATATAAATACTATTTCTATTCATGCCATCAATTACACTGCTTTCTTTCCTTTTAAACACACTGAAACATCTTACAACACTCTTACACTTGTCGGCATCAGTCCCACTGTTGTTTTCTTCATCTTTACATACTTTGAAATCTGGAAGGATAACAATCCTAACAATAAAATCACTGTTCCTAGAATCTTGTAACTGCTAGATTAATCCAGATTAACATTCATGATTCTTGGACATATTTTTTCTCCACAAGCCCTATAGTAGATACACCCTCATAAGCTCATCCCTACATGTATTTCAATCCTTACCACAGACAGGAGACCATCTTCTCAAACGAAAAACAAGCTAATCAATAGGTGGACTGAATCCACTCCTTAGAAAACAGGTCTTCCTTATGCATTAAGAGCACACAAAGGATCAAGCGGCGAGCATTGTTTAAATAACAGCACTGCCTGTCCTTGGGGAACTGTCTGGATCATGAACTGTCTTTGATAAGGACTTTAGGAATTTAATACTGTAACAATCCTGCCTACACCTGTGCAGGTATGGCAAATGGCTCATTGCCAAGAGTTCTGGTCTAGGACAGGCATATTTAGTGGCCAATGAAATGCTGACATCAGAGATTTAAAAAAAAGAAGTATGACTGAAAAGATTCAGTCTCTGGCTTTCAACCATTATTCCACCTCACACGAGCTACCAGCATTCATCCCTGATTTGGCATTTTTACCTGCTGTTGGATATCATATATATGTTGGCCAGGCCCCAGATGTTAAATTTAAGACACGAATCACTGTTGCTCATTCCCAAACCTCTTTCCTTCAACTTCTTCTTTTTGTCCTCTCTCCTGCTCCCTCACTCTCTCTCCACCTTCCCCCCATCCCTGTCCCATTCTCATCTCTTTTTCATGTGTCTCCCTAATTTCCTAGTCTTCCCTGGTTTAGCCTTTTCCCTTTTCTACATTCAGACCGGTGGAGTCCGAGATCAATCAAAGGAGTTGAGCCCCAGATATGAAGGCCACCTCACACATGCCTTCTATCATCAATGTGACTTCTCTTCTTACTTTCTTCATCCTCACGTTAACTGAAAATGATATTTTCCATTCCTTGGATGGCTCTATACATTTTGGTGGATCATTTTGTACAATTGCCATATTCTGCCGTCCATTACAATTTCTCATGTAAACAGCTTATCAGTTTTTTACAGCTTATCTTGTAAAGCATGTATCTTTGTATTTTTTAGGCAAAAGTATTTTATTAATTAGTATGTTCTAATAACTTCTGTAACTTTTGTATTAGGCCATCCTTTATTGAAATTGTATTTCTTTTGGTTAATCATTCAATAAGCAGTCCAAATAAATTTAGTTTCCACTCTCCAAGCACTTTTGCTTTCTAACATTAACAAGCATTCAAGTTAACACACTTAGACATTTTATATATAGTCTAGGCTCCTCCACACTGTTCTCTTAGTAGGGCATGCTTTTTCACACTTGTGAAGTACTGGCAAAGGGCCTGGGTCATTTGACTGCAAGCGTGAAATACAAATAGACTGTAAGAATCAAATACAAATAAAGTAGTTTGGGGAGTTAGGCACAAAGCATTAACCCTTTTTTCTGAAATCAGTATACCTATGACTTGTGACTTTCTGGTTAAAGACCTGTTGTTTTAACAGATGATAAAAATACTTATCCAAGCAGCTATCAGTATGGTTACAGACTCAGCCTTACTGTTTATGAATCAAATATCCATGTTTAGATTTGAGTATTGCCCACAAATTATACACACGCACTGTATACCCAGTCAAGTAAAAACTCAATGACACAATGTCATCATATGTTGAAACAAGCACTTCCTTTTCCTTTACCTCTGCATTCTCAGTTCCACCAACAGTTTATGTTCTTGGTATCACCCAAACCACCTTCTTTGTATACTTACATTTACCTATAAAAATGCATACACATTGTTTTATATGTGCTTTTGGTATATGTATTTCTGTATACATCTTTGAAACTACAGAGTTTAGCAGTTTACATATTCTTGTGAAATTTTCTATTTTTACTAAAACTTATATAACATCCAAGCATACAGATAAAATATGGCTGTCATGAATCTCTTTACTGTTGCACATTATTATGATTTATCACATTTTACCACTCCACTCACCCATGGATGACATGGAGGGTGGACAATTCACTGTTACAGACAATCCTGAAGTGAACATCCACATAGGTTTGTGTATAAAGTTTTTTTTTGTGAAATTTTATTCAGTATCAAGTTTTTATGTAGGGGTCATTTTTTACAATAGTTCATGCACTAATGTGCAAAATATTCATACAAGTTAAACTGTGAAAATGAGAATACACCACCTAATTTCCCCATCCCTGGGATTCTCCAGGCAAGAACACTGGAGTGGGTTGCCATTTCCTTCTCCAATGCATGAAAATGAAAGGTGAAAGTGAAGTCGCTCAGTCGTCTCCGACTCTTAGCGACCCCATGGACTGCAGCCCACCAGGCTCCTCTATCCATGGGATTTTCCAGGCAAGTGTACTGGAGTGGGTTGCCATTGCCTTCTCCAACACCTAATGCTACCTATCATTATATAAAACTGATGTTTAAAGCATTTAGCATCTGAAAATTCATGTGGGGGAAAAATTAACTTTTTCCATTGAAAAAAGACTGTAAACTTAATGGTCACCTCAGAGAGCCTGATTGTATCTTCTATCTCGTGATGGTATGTAAATCATTTAGAACACAAGAAAAACATAATCTAACACTTGCCACAGTAGTATCTTCAAGATAAAATAAATTTTTCTAGGAATGACCTTCAGAGTAAAATAGTGGGGTACCATCGAGTCAATATGTCTCAAAGGTAATGGATTACACTTGGAAAGTAAGGCTTTCTTGAAAACTCCAGGTTTTCAAATGAGTATCAGGAGGAAGTTGGTGAAAATAAACAGATAATAAGCATGACTAAATCACTGTGGATGGTGACTGCAGCCATTAAATTAAAATATGCTTACACCTTGAAAGGAAAGCTATGACAAACCTAGACAGCATATTAAAAAATAAAGACATTACTTTGCAAACAAAAGTGTGCATAGTCAAAGCTATGGTTTTTCCAGTAGTCATGTACCAATGTGAGAACTGGACCATAAAGAAGGCTGAGTGCCGAAGAATTGATGCTTTTGATTTTTAGTGCTGGAGAAGACTCTTGAGAGTCCCTTGGACAGCAGGGAGATCAAACCAATCAATCCTAGAGGGAATCAACCTGAGATATTCATTGGAAGGACTGATGCTGAAGCTCCAATACTTTGGCCACTTGATGAGGAGAGCTGACTCCCTGGAAAAGACTCTGAAGCTGGGAAAGACTGAGGGTGAGAGGAGAAGGGGGTGACTGAGGATGAGATGGTTAGATAGCATTATTGACTCAATGAACAAGAATTTGAGCAAACTCTTGGAGAAAGTGAAGGAAAGGGAGCCTAGCATGCTGCTAACCATAGGGTTGCAAAGAGTTAGACCCCACTTAGCAACTGAACAACAACAAAATGTTGCTAGATAAACTACATAGTACCACAGCCTCACATTACTACTTGTTCCAGTGTGAGTGACTCTCCTATACTTGAGCATTGGGATGAGCACTCCACTGGAATTAAAAAAGCTAGGTTCCAATCCCACCTGTGTCTCTTACAAATCATCTATATATGGAAAAGATATAAATTATTTGAGGCTCAGATTCATCTTTAAAGTGGACCTAACAGTACCCCTTCACAGAGCTGTTCTATATGTTGAAATTAGGTGTGAAAGTTCTGTAAAGTCCAAAGCACTATACGATTACTGAAATAGTTTTCACTGCCACATTTTAAATATGCCTTAGACCACTATAACCACCATTCCGCCTTGTTGTCTGCTCACCCACCCCAAGCAGTCAGGAGGATCTGGGAGTGACATTGTCAGGGGCCACTTTTGACTGTTTCGCACTTTCTCTTTTAGTGCCACAACTTCCACTTCCCTTATACCTGTAACAAGCTAAATTATGTAAGCTTTATCTTCTTTCAGTCTTTTATTGAATGCCACTAAACCACTGCTTCCAGGGAGGCCAAGGCTAAAGTCATTCTGTTCCCCTAAATGAACTTAACCAATGTGACCAACTCATTTTGGTCCACTTCACAGCATCCCATTCAGTGTCTTAGTAGCACAAACTCCGAGTTTCTTCCCCAAAATAGCTAATGGAGAAGGAAAAGATGACTGGCTTGTTAATAAATAAATGGCCATTTATAACATCACACAATGCTATTTCTGAATGGCATTTATGAGTTGCTATTAATAAAAAATTATTCTTTCTGAACTCCCATACAGCTGTCTTTGAAGTCACTAATAATTATTTTAACACAAAGCTTCATTCCTTTTCTCCAAAAAGCTCTAAGCACCTGGGAGACATTATCTAATTAACCCTAATGCATGCAGAGAGGCTCTGACAGGGTGTTTCAGAAGACAGAAAGTGTCTATAAAGTTCACCATAACTATCATTAAAATATTATCTGTTCAAATGCATGTATAAAACACAAGTCTTTAGCCACAGGAATTCACGTCATTTAAATTGCTTGTAAAATAAAATGGGTTTCTATTGACAAGTACTATGTGCTATAAACTGTTAAAACAGATTACTTCAAAGGCATATCCTTAAGTTATTTTGACTCACATGTATTTCTCTTTCTCCCTCCAAAAAGGATAAAATTATAAATATTTTAAGACCTTAATCATCTCCAAAATTCCTAAAATGTCTTGCTGACTCATAGGAACAACTGATTTTACACAACACTGGTCTTAATTTTTAGAATTTGTGTCACTTGAACACAACTTTTAGAAAAATCGGAAAAACTGAAATTTTTTTTCATGAATTATATTTAAGTATTGGGTTTAAGTGGATGAGTAGCCCCACCTAAACTGAGGAGCAAAGATGACTATGAAAATAAATTTGGTTTGGCTTCTTTGTGTGAAGCACAAGGACATGGAGTGACCATAGTTTAACTCAGTTAACCACATTGGCTGAAACAAGTCAGGCTAAAGAACACAAGTGACTTTGCTGGTCAATCTCTTTGTCTGGTGGAGTTTCTCAGGGAAACTCACTGAGCCCCAAGCCAGGCTGACCCATGTACCTCCGCACTGTAGTGAGTAGGGTGATACAGATACTCACCAGCTTGATCATACAGCTAGAAGATGTGACCCAAGCTCTTTAACCTCACTGAAGGCAAAACCTCGTATCTTCCTTCTTCTGTAGACAAGAAGTGCCCTGATCAGTGCCCTGATCAGTGCCCTGATCTACCTCAAGCAGTGCCCTGATCAGTTGAAAAGTGAAAGTCACTCAGTCATATCTGACTCTTTGCAGCTCCATGGACTATAGCCCACCAGTCTCCTCTGTCCATGGAATTCTCCAGGCAAGAATATTGGGTGAGTAGCCGTTTCCTTCTCCAGGGGATCTCCCCAACCCAGGGATCAAACCTGGGTCTCCTGCAATGCAGGCAGATTCTTTAACCAACTGAGCTATCAGGGAAGCCTGATAATGTCAGTTACAGTTACACTAAGTGAAATCCCCTCGTTCTATGTTCTATAGTAAACTACCACCATGAATTTCTTTGGCAAGATGCATCATCTTTATAGCTACCCTGCTTCTATGCATCAATGGTCCAAAAATCTGTATATTCAGTGAAATCAAGGATAACACTTCACTCTTCAGTCCCAATATAGCACACTGTTAGGCATATTATTTAATATATTCTGACAGAGAGATGGATGGAGGCTTTGATGGATAAATAAAGCAGCTACACTTACTGACTACGTCCCCTAGGTCTTCTGAATCCCAGTGGGGCTTTGAATACCTGGGAGAGATCTGGAAGAATCAGAGAGGAGTGGTCATAGGAACTCCTGAACCCCTCTTGCATTTTAGGGAATATATTGGGGAATATTCCCATACATTGTTTTCAGTTGAGAATGCAGAAGGCCTTACTTTTTAAAATCATTTACTGTTCATTTTGTAACACCTGCTATATGCAAGAAACTATGGTGGGCCATGTGTGAATTAGCATATGACTCAAATGAGCAATGTAAAAGTCCTTTCTTTTAATTTTAAATACAATTTTATATTGGGACTTCTACAGTTATGAAAATAAAATATGAGAGTTGACTAAAAAACTGTCAAGGCCATGACAACTCAAAAGTCAATATTGAACATAATTAAGTGAGTTTTAAAAGTTTTGTCATCTTATAAATGGAACTAGGGCCTAAACAATAAGCACAATAAAAATACGTTTTCAAACAGATTCTACTTCTGCTCTTCAAGAACATTTGCTAAATTCATACTATAAGTCATGCTCAGTTCATTAAGTGTTTCAGCTTTTAACGATCAATAAAGTCCAGAATAGAGACCTACTGTGATTGAGAGATACACTTAGGAAAATTACTCTAAGAGCATTAAACAGTTTCCATGTGTCTCTTAAAACACATTGCTTTTCCTTTGTTTATTTTCCTATTGACAGCTGAACTTTTCAATTCGTCATATCAAACATGAACATAACTTCCAATTAATTGATAAACATCACAGAGACTCAAAAATATCCCCTACAATTTAGAGCCCAGGATGCATTTTATTCTCTTGCACATTCTCAAAAGTAACTGTCAGTTTTGTGTACATGCTGGCATATTTTCCCCTACTAGAGGGAAAGATTGATCAGTCAGAAAGAAAGGTTTACTGATATTGTCTTAACAGTAGTCAGTGCAGAAAAGTCTTTCTGAAATATTTAAATCTTCCTCACTCTCTTTATATCAATTATACAGAAGCCCATTTAATTGTTTAATTGTATGCAAATCAGGTGATCTCCAAGCTCTGTCTTGCCTCTCTCTAATTTACTACATTAATGGAACTGTACTCTGTCACCCTAATAGCTTCTTCTCTCATCTAGATGATTACTTTCAATACTATAACTCTAGCCCAGGTCTCTTTCTCTTCCCTACATAATTCTATCAGAATACATGGTCTCCAAGCAAAAATCTGACCACATTTTACCCCCCTATTCAAAATCCTGCATTGGCTCCTCACTGAATACTGGAAAGTCCAAACTCCATAAGGTTGTTTGTTGCTTTTGTGCTCAGTTCAGTCACCCATTCATGTCTGACTCTTTGCAACCCCATGGACTCCAGCACTCCAGGCCTCCCTGTCCATCATCAACTCCCGGAGTTTACTAAAACTTATGTCTACTGAGTCAGTGATGCCATCCAACCATCTCATCCTCTGTCATCCCCGTCTCCTCCTGCCTTCGATCTTTCCCAGCATCAGGGTCTTTTCCAATGAGTCAGTTCTTCACATTAGGTGGCCAAAGTACTGGAGTTTCAGCTTCATCATCAGTCCTTCCAATGAACACCCAGGACTGATCTCCTTTAGGATTGACTGGTTGAAACTCCTTGCAGTCCAAGGGACTCTCAAGAGTCTTCTCCAACACCATCAAATTAAAATTCACTTCAAAACCATCAATTCTTTGGTGCTCAGCTTTCTTTATAGTCCAACTGTCACATCCATACATGACTACTGGAAAAACCGTAGCTTTGACTAGATGGACCTTTGTTGGCTCTTTGCAGCCCTAAGGACTGTAGCCCACCAGGCTCCATGGGATTTTCCAGGCAAGAATACTGGAGTGGGTTGTCATTTCTCCTCCAGGAGCTCTCCCCAACCCAGGTATCGAACTCACATCTCCTACATACCTCCAATACCATGTCATATAAAAGCCACTATTAACCTGAGTTCAGGTGCTTTTGGGCATGACCACTATGCCTACTTTACCTTCCCAAATCAAGGTATTTCAACTGCTTCCAATTCCCATAAAACACAGGCTGCTATGTCTTTGCTTTTCTCATGCATTGTTCCCTCTGGAATGTATCCTCCCACCCCATCCAACTAGCACGTACGCACTTATCTTTATAAGAGTCACTTCCTCTTCTAAGGAGGGTCTCCTCGTGAGCATATCAAGATTAAATCAGCAACTCACACAGTCAATTTTTCATTATATTTCTTCATCAAGATGCCAGAAAATACAAATGTTTTCATTCATCACACATCTGCCTTTCTCCCTTCAGTTTCACTTTCTTGCATCTCAGAAAATATATACCAATCATACTATTTTTCCCTTCCCACCTCTATCTTTTTTCACATCCCTTCAATACTCCTCAGTGAATGCTATCATGCCATGAAGTAAAAGGGCTTGTGGATGAAGTTGTAATGGAACTTGGGCCCACCAGAATTCTAAAAATGTGTAAGGAATGATGAAAAAAATCAATCAATTTTTCACTCAAAACTCAAGTCCTTAAACTGTAAATAATTTCCTCTTTCTGTAATATTTTGAATGACTATTCCAATATATTTTCCTGGATTTATAAATCTCACTTTGTCATAAATTGATTAAAAACATCATAAAGATTTTGTTTTCAGCTACAAAAGTAGACATAGGTTAATCTGAATATTTCGCACATCTTTTCTGACATTTCTGCTGATGTTTTCCTAAGTTTCAGACATCTGTCTGTTCCTACCACATAAATATATTAGGTTGGTGCAAAAGTAATCATGGTTTCACACTGTTGAACTTTGCCATTTAATATTGGAATATCATCTTAAATAAATGTGGTTATGTTATACATCATTTTAATGTGCATTTCTCACTTTATGTTTTATGCTAATCACTTATTACTTGCTGTTTGTTTTATATTTATTTTAGATTATAGAAATGATGTTAGACTATAAGCAAAGTCAAGTGATTTTCTTACTTGAGTTCAAAATAGGTCATAACGGAGCGGATACAACTCACAACATCAACAACGCATCTGGCCCAGGAACTCCTAACAAATGTACAGTGCAGTGGTGGTTCAAGACATTTTGCAAAGGAGCTGAGAGCCTTAAGATGAGGACAACAGTGGCTGGCCACCGGAAGTTGACACCAACTGAAAGCATCATCGAAGCTGATCCTCTTACAACTACATGAAAAGTTGACAAAGGACTCAACGTCGGCCATTCTATGGTCATTCAGCATTTGAAGCAATTGGGAAAGGTGAAAAAGCACAATAAGAGGGTGCCTCATGAGCTAACCAAAAATCTAAAATAACTGTCATTTAGAAGGATCATCTTCTCTTATTCTAGGCAACCACAACGAACCATTTCTTGATCGGATTGTGATGTGTGATGAAAAGTAGATTGTATATGACAACTGATTGCTACCAACTCAGTGGATCGACTGAGAATAAGCTCCAAAGCCCTTCCCAAAGCCAAACTTGCACCAAAAAAACAGTCATGGTCACTACTTGGTGGTCTGCTGCCCATCTGATACACTACAGCTTTCTCAGTTCAGTTGCTCAGTTGTGTCTGACTCTTTGCAACCCAATGGACCTCAGCACACCAGGCCTCCCTGTCCATCACCAACTCCTGAAGTTTACCCAAACTCATGTCCATCAAGTCAGTGATGCCATCCAACCATGTCATAGCTTTCTGAATCCCAGCAAAACCATTACATCTGAGAAACATGCTCAGCAAATCAATGAGATGCACTGAAAACAGCAACACCTGCAGCCAGCATTGGTCAACAGAAAGGGTCCAACAACGCTCAACCACACGTCGCGCAACCAATACTTCAAAAGTTAAATGAACTGAGTTATGATGTTTTGCCTCAGCCACCATATTCACCTGACCTCTCACCAACTGACTACCACTTCAAGTATCTCAACAACCTTCTGCAGGGAAAATGCTTCCATAACTGGCAGGAGGCAGAAAATGTTTTTCAAGAGTTCATGGAATCCCAAGGCACAGACTTTTATGCTATAGTAATATACAAACTTATTTCTCATGGCAAAAATGTGTTGATTGTAATGGTTCCTATTTTGATTGATAAAGATGTGTTTGAGCCTAGTTCTAATGACTTAAAATTCATATCCAAAATTGCAATTATATTTGCACCAATCATCCTATGTATTCTTGTCTTCATAAATTAATGAAAATTCATTATTTGTTCAGGAATTAATTAGCAGAGATCTATTGAATTGTATATACCTGTTTCTTTTTTTTTCTGCAAAGTAACAGTGAATTAAGTACCACAGAGTATGGGACTGTCCCATTTTCTATTCTACAGTCAGTGCAAAATTAGAGGTAATTTAAGGAAACATCAATTTTAGATACTTTCTTTAGTGAAAAACAATCATTGAATTTCAAGATTTCAAAAATGTGTTAATATTTTAAAAAAAAAACAATTTATTGTTGTTAAGTCTTTAAAGTGTTTACAATCCAAGTAGTCACTAAACCTACACAAATCCACAAAATGTTTTGAACATTGATAGGAACTGAGGACTTGGCAGAGTCTCTAATTGTATATGGTTGTATCGTTTAGTTATCAAATATGCTATTTAGATATGCAACTTAGTATATTTAATATGATTTACAAAGAGATGAAAAACACAGATATTATTAAATACAATCTATTCTTTGATGATTTAGCAGGTTCTTTAGGATCACACAGCACGTCACAGACATCATTAGGAGCATCCATTAACACTGAAATTCATCCATATGGTGAGGATGATAGAGACAGTGAAGATTTCAACCACTGAGATTTTTCAATATATGACAAAACAAGCAATGTATAATATTAGGCAAAACTAGTAGAATACCCATCTGAATATTATTAAAACATGTAAATTTTGTTAGTGTGCACATGGGAAAACAGAAAAACAGCACAAATGGTGTTAATTGCTGGCCAATGAAAGTATAAGCTATAAAAGATATTTTCTCTAGCTCTGCAAAAGAAGCAATTGAAGAATCAGGTTTGCTTATGAAGATATGAGGTAAACATAAGGACAGTAAAGTGCACAAAATTAATTTGATTCCTACAGTTAGGAGAGTGTGGCTTGATATTCTTAATATTTAATATTCTTAAATTAAGGAAATATTCCCCTTTAAAGCAAAAAAAAAAAAAAATGCATCTATAAATCACAGACAGATGGTAAAGAAGTGCTCCAATGGGCAGAAAGGTTGGAAGAGAACACTGGAATCTACGGAGACAAGCTGTGTCAGAAAGTCTGATGTCCAGTCCTACGAAGATATCCAGGATGCCCAAGACTAAAACGATACAATTGATAACTGATACCCATGGCCATATCACTGAGAGTGCTTACCCATACAGCACAAAGTCAAGAGCAGCTACTTTTTGATTCACAGGTCTGGGATCCTGAGATCTGGGAGGAGGGTTCTGGGGGTCTACCAAAGTGACAAGCAACACTCCTTCCTAGGAAGACCACTGTTTTGATCCTTTATATAGCAATACGGTAAATGTAGCTGGGTGCTAAAAGACAGACTAACCAAATGTCTTCACTCTCTCTTTTCCCTTTGTTAAATCCAGTGCCAAGAATTAGCCAGATAATTTACACACTGGGCCTGCTCTCTGCTTAAGGAAGGAATTGGTCACTAACCAAAATATTTTGGGTACCAGAGCTAATATCATTCACTGAGTCTTTAAGAGTGGATGACAATCTGGGTGTCTGCAATTACAGCGGAGCCTCTGAAAGCACTGCCTGACTGCTGGGGAAGAAGCTTCATTTCCTATATTGCTTTCCTCAGTGTGATACTGCAGGACACATGACAAGACCTTTACCCCATTAAGATCGTGCAACTTGCCCTTTAATTACATATTTGTAGACTAGATTTCCTCCCCACCTTATTCCAATGTGTATTTTACTCTCCCCAGATCACTGTAGATACATGGAAAAACAAGCTGAGATGAACTTTCAACAAAGGGTCAAATCCATGGGATTTAGAGATGATACTTAGACACAGACACACACACACACACACGGACACACACACACATTCCTGTTGCTGCAAATATTTCCTGCTTTTAGGAGAATGCAGGGGTCTAACTGTTGAGTGGTGCACTCTCAGTCTTGTTAAAATCAAAATACATCACAAGACAAGTGCAAAGACCCCCAACTCACACACTGTGTGTCTCTGAAGGTCTTCCACGACAGAAATCAGATTGTATAGGGTTAACCAGAAAGTATGTCATGAGGAAGTGGAAGAAGGACAGATATTGACCTCAAACCTAAGATTGGTCATATTAGCTCTCTTGTCTGACATAGGGGCTTTTTGTAAGCACAGATGGCATTTTAAATCGCTTGATAGACCCTTCATCATCATAACAGATACCACAGAATCACCCTGCTTTACTCCTTGACAGCTTTTCAACAAGCACCTAATAGATCAGGTGGCAGAGCCCACTCATCACAAGGAGAAGCTTGAGATCTCAAAGTCTACACTCCCACGCTCAGGGTGAGGAATCTTCTCCCAGCTTCCACATGTTCACCCATCAGAATCACCTGGACAACAGATTAAAGCTCAGCTCATTGGGCACATCCCCAGAGTTTGATTCTGTAGATCTGGGATTCTAAATTTTCAGCAAGATCCCCAGTGATTCTCCTGCTGCTAGTCCAGAGGTCTGATCTTAAGAAGTGCTGCTAGAGACTGGGTTTGAAATGTATTTTCTGATTCAGTGACTACCTGACTCTCACTTTACTTTTACCTCCATTTCTTCTTTCCTTTCCTCTCTCTCTGCATAAAATATGTTTTTATTTGGAAGCTGTGTTCACGGCACAAAGTTGAATTAAAAACATCTTTCTACTTTTAGTGCAATGAAAATACCCTGTGCTCTGTGCTCAGTCCTGTCTGACTCTTTGTAACCCTATTAACTGTAGCCCACCAGGCTCCTCTGTCCATGGGGATTTTCCAGGCAAAAATACTGGAGTGGGTTGCTATTTCCATCTCCAGGGGATCACCCTAATCCACAGATTGAACCTGTGACTCTTGTGTCTCCTGTGTGGTAGACATTTTCTTTACCACTATGCCACCTGAGAAGAACCTATGGTACCATAATAATGAACAACTCATACATTTGTCCAAACTCATGGAAAGTACATCACCAAGAGTGAGTTCTAAGCTAAGCTACAGACTTGGATACTTATGGTATCTCAACCAGCTGTAACCACTCTGATGAGGGATGGCTGATGATGGGGAGGGTTGCATATTAAGGAGAGAGCAGGGAAAGCTCTGCCTTGCCTCTCAATTTTGCTATAAACCTAAAAGTTCTCCAGAAATAATAAAATACCCTCTTATATTTGAAGGGCACTTTTTTCTCTACCATAGAGGGAAACTAAGTAAATGAATTTGTAAGCTAAATTCTTTATCATTTAATTTGAATTCTCCTCCTCTGAAACCTACTATCATATAAAATGGTCAAGGGCTAATGCAGAATCAAGTGATCCAGAGAGGTTTGGGAAACTCTGGGTTACGCAAACGTAGTTTCTTTGTTGGAGAACTATTCAGAGTGTTAAATGAGCTAATATGTATTTGGACTCTCCAAGAAGTTTGTTTTGCTTAAATCATTTACAGAGCTTGATTCACTAGGGAATACTTTCTGGGTGGAACACCAGTGTTCTGGAAATACAATTTGTGAAATAGTATACTTTTCCCCAAAACACTCAGATAAATGACTGATTTAAAATAGGCAGCATCATTTTTATTTTAAATCACTTCATGAAGAAAGTGATTTCTTTATGAAATATGATTTGTAGACTAGTAGATTAGGACACTGTACACATGTGTAAAAGGATTGCTTGTAAGATAACTTCACTAATTGGTATAAGCTCATAACTGAAATTTGGTTTTACTAGACTTATTATTGAATCCAAATTCCTAAAAACCTGCAGAAAAATAAAAGTGAAATATCCTTCTCCTCCCTGTTTGGAACTGGGTAGTTATTAGAACACCTGCTAATTAATGTTTCCTGTACTTAATGGAAAAATAGAGATCACAAAAGACAAGTTTCAATTTTCAGATCCAATTATTAAGTTTGTGGATTTCATAATTATTTCAATTTAAACTCACACAAGTCTATAATACTATATCAAAATATCATTAAGCTATTAAGTTAAACATTGAATATTTACTGAAAGGGTCAGAGATTGATAAGGATTCTGTTAGTAACCTTTTGAAACCATAATGTGTCAATTTCAAATTACAGAAAATGGTTTAAATGTCACTTATACATTGAGATAAGCTGAAAACACATAATCACCATCCCTATGAATTACCACTTAGCCTCATCTCTAATCCTCTGATGCAGACAAAGGTTACTAGGCTACAGTCTGTGTTTTCTATTTGATAAGCATTAAGTGCTTAATTTTTAGGATTTCACTGATCTTAAGAGACAGGGCAGACACAAATTGCTTCCTAAACAAGAGTAACAACTGTGTATTTATAAACACATCCATAAAGATTTCCTCTTCCCATGAATGTATTTAATATAAAATCACAAGTATAAAACCAAGAAATTCTTATCTCTATATGTCACTACATAAATTCCATAAAACCTTTCTATTTTTCCATGGCCAAGAGGGCATGCCATTTTCTTCATTCATTCACTCATTCAAACAGTATATATTCAGCTCCAGTGATATGCAAGGATGATATCAGAACAGAGAATTTTTAAAAAATGAATCAGTAATGTACTAGAATATGCATATATGTATATATGTGATATATAAATATATCTTTCTAGCAGGGTGGTTTGACTTAAAGAAATAACTATATACAAAGCTGAATTATGCCATAAAGAGTTTCAATGATGGTGAGACAGCTTTTTGATGAGCCCACAAAATTAACTCAGCTGGGTAATTCCAGGCACGAAGGCAAAACTTCTAACTCTTCCAAAAAAATCAGAAAACCCAGTTTAGGCTGCTTGAGGGAGCAAGGTGGGGTGAAGAGCAAAAAGACTTACTTCTTTTCCTTACAATGATTATGTATACTCAACTTCAGCTCTACTGATTAAAAAGAACTTTTCTTCTGATTTCATTTCTCTACTGCAGGTAAGAAAATTCCACTCTTAACATCTTTCAATGATAATTGGAGGATGTTGCAGAAAATACAGATAACTGATCAGCACTTGGGAGGAAGGTTAGTACTCTGCCAAAGCAATTGACCTGCCAAGTAAGAGGTCAAAAATACCATTTAAATTCTTTCTAGGCAACTGACCTTGCTTAATGCACAGGGAAAGAGGAAAGGGCTCCGAGAGAATCCTACAGGAGCCTGGAGTCCCAGGAGTGTGCGGAATCACAGCAGGTGTGCAGTGAGACAAATGGGTACAGTACTCAAGGGAACTTCCAGGCTTGGGAACTGGTCACAGTTCTGGTACTCAAGCATCCATATTCAAGCAGTTGCAGTTATGACTGGAGAACTACTTCAAGAGACAGTCCTTGATGGACCTGGAGTAAACTCAGCATTTTCAGAGATCCAAGAGCAATAAAGGGTAGTCCAGAATAACCCCAATCCTATGTCTGGGGATGAAGGAAATGGCGACCCACTCCAGTATTCTTGCCTGGAGAATCCCATGGATGGAGGAGTTTGGTGGGCTAGAGTCCACGGGTCGCAAAGAGTTGGACACGACTGAGCGACTTCACTTTCACTTATGTCTGTAGAAACCATTTTTCACAGTTTTTATATTTTGGGACTGTTACTATCTTTTCTTATGAATGCCTTCAAATGTCCCTATGGTTGAAAATGACTACTTTTGCTTTCCTTCTAAAATCAATTCCAACATAAATGGTGTCTATTTAAAATACCTGGACATCTTGCGAAAGTCTACTGCATAGTAATGAGTTGTAACTCTGCTGGTTAATGCAATAATAAAGAATCTGAATGTTTTACAAGAAGCCCTAGAGATATTAACTTCTTCCTTTGTAAAACAAGATAGTAAGACTGAAAAAATAATGATTTTATAAAAGTGGTGGGATTTCCTTGTGGCTCAGCTGGTAAAGAATCCGCCTGCAATGTGGGAGACCTGGGTTCAACCCCTGAGTTGGAAAGATCCCCTGGAGAAGAGAAAGGCTACCCATTCCAGTATTCTGGCCTGGAGAATTCTATGGACTATACATTTCATGGGGTCGCAAGGAGTCGGACATTACTGAGTGACTTTCACTTATAAAGGTGGTAGATAAACAGCAGAAAGCAGGGTCTTGATTGCAATGTCTCTACCGTCCCATGGTAACTCAATAACGTTTTAAGTCTAGAATATTTATCTAGACATAAGTTCTAGATGAACAAAAAACTATTCACATTTCCTGACTTTTGCAGTAAACTATAGGCTGTATTGTTTTCCATTCACCAGTTAACTCACTGTTTAATGATCCACAGTCGTACAACACCCCAGGTGCACTGTCTTCAGGTGAAGAACATCTCATTCTTCTTATACCATCACTGTCTGATGCAATGTCCTATACAACCTAGATACTCAAAATAGATTTGTCTGAAAGCTGAGCATTCAAGGAATATATGACAATCTGCTAGGAATCTTCTTCAAACTCCATAATATTTAAATGACATAATTTTGAAGACATATGATCTCAGCTACCATCTGGCTGTTTGGTCTGCCAGGTGTGGTAGCATGTTCTAAGAAGCATTATTTTAAATATTCTCAAAATGGATCTTGACTGACAAAAGGCTATAGGACACCTTGCACATTTTAAGTTTATAAAGAAAGTTGGATTTTTTTTCACTTTTTAAAGAACTTTGAAATCTGTAGAAAATACAAGTTTTAGATTAGTTGCTGTCATATACAGTATAATTTAGATGGTGGACAACTGGAAAGGTTTCTAAATTAGCCATGCCTTCAAATAAATCTCGTTTAGCAATCTGCCTAGCATTTTAGTAGAAGTGATTAAAAAACATTCTATTAAAAGTGTTTAATGCTCCATCATAAGGGAATTATTATATGTGCAAAATACATCAAAGCAAGTTATTCTATCTGGAATTAACTTCATTTCACAGACAATTTTCCCTCCATCCATCTAAACTAAATGACAAATTCCTCTCAAAAGGAAAAGTCTACTCTGTATAGATGTGATTACAAAATCTTTTTCAAAATAGTGTCTTTCTAGCTTTCATTTGGACACTCTAGGTATTTCAGTTCATTTTAGAAGGTTATTCTGACTTTGAATCATTTAAGAACTAAAAAATTTAGAAAATACTATTCTTTTTGTTGCAATGTGAATGGAATTGTTTCCTTAATTTCTTTTTCTACTTTCTCACTATTAGTGCATAGGAATGCAAGAGATTTCTGTGTGTTGATTTTATACCCCACAACTTTACTATATTCATTGATTAGCTCTAGTAATTTTATGGTGGAGTCTTTAGGGTTTTCTATGTAGAGGATCATGTCATCTGCAAACAGTGAGAGTTTTACTTTTTCTTTTCCAATTTGGATTCCTTTTATTTCTTTTTCTGCTCTGATTAAAGAAACTAAAGACATATATATAGAAAACTATAAAACACTGATGAAAGAAATCAAAGAAGACACTAATAGATGGAGAAATATACCATGTTCATGAATCAGAAGAATCAATATAGTGAAAATAAGTATACTACCCAAAGCAATCTACAGATTCAATGCAATCCCTATCAAGCTACCAGCGGTATTTTTCACAGAGCTAGAACAAATAATTTCACAATTTGTATGGAAATACAAAAAATACTCGAATAGTCAAAGCAATCTTGAGAAAGAAGAATGGAACTGGAGGAATCAACCTGCCTGACTTCAGGCCCTACTACAAAGCCACAGTCGTGAAGAAAGTATGGTACTGGCACAAAGACAGAAATACAGATCAATGGAACAAAATAGAAAGCCCAGAGATAAATCCACACACCTATGGACACCTTATCTTTGACAAAGGAGGCAAGAATATACAATGGATTAAAGACAATCTCTTTAACAAGTGGTGTTGGGAAAACTGGTCAACCACTTGTAAAAGAATGAAACTAGAACACTTTCTAACACCATACACAAAAATAAACTCAAAATGGATTAAAGATCTAAATGTGAGATCAGAAACTATAAAACTCCTAGAGGAGAACATAGGCAAAACACTCTCCGACATAAATCTCAGCAGGATCCTCTATGATCCACCTCCCAGAATACTAGAAATAAAAGCAAAAATAAACAAATGGGATCTAATTAAAATTAAAAGCTTCTGCACAACAAAGGAAACTATAAGCAAGGTGAAAAGACATCTTTGGAATGGGAGACAATAATAGCAAATGAAGCAACTGGCAAACAACCAATCTCAAAAATATACAAGCAACTCCTGCAGCTCAATTCCAGAAAAATAAATGACCCAATCAAAAAATGGGCCAAAGAACTAAATAGACATTTCTCCAAAGAAGACATATGGATGGCTAACAAACACATGAAAAGATGCTCACCATCACTCATTATCAGAGAAATGCAAATCAAAACCACAGTGAGGTACCATTTCACACCAGTCAGAATGGCTGCGATCCAAAAGTCAACAAACAATAAATGCTGGAGAGGGTGTGGAGAAAAGGGAACCCTCTTACACTGTTGGTGGGAATGCAAACTAGTACAGCCACTATGGAGAACAGTGGAGATTCCTTAAAAAAACTGGAAATAGAACTGTCTTATGATCCAGCAATCCCACTGCTGGGCGTACACACTGAGGAAACCAGAATTGAAAGAGACACGTGTACCCCAATGTTCATTGCGGCACTGTTTATAATAGCCAGGACATGGAAGCAACCTAGATGTCCATCAGCAGATGAATGAATAAGAAAGCTTTGGTATATATACACAATGGAGTATTACTCATCCATTAAAAAGAATATATTTGAATCAGTTCTAATGAGGTGGATGAAACTGGAGCCAATTATACAGAGTGAATCAAGCCAGAAAGAAAAACACCAATACAGTATACTAACACATATATGTGGAATTTAGAAAGATGGTAATGATAACCCCGTATGCAAGACAGCAAAAGAGACACAGATATATAGAACAGACTTTTAGACCCTGTGGGAGAGGGAGAAGGTGGTATGATTTGGGAGAATGGCATCGAAACATGTATACTATCATGTAGGAAATGAATCGCCAGTCTAGGTTCAATTCAGGATACAGGATGCTTGGGGCTGGTGCACTGGGATGACCCAGAGAGATGATATGGGGAGAGTGGTGGGAGGAGGGTTCAGGATTGGGAACTCATGTATACCCGTGGCGGATTCATGTCAATGTATGGCAAACCAATACAGTATTGTAAAGTAAAAAGAAAAAAAAAATTTAGAGAATAGCATATAGAATTTATTCCCATTAACTAGCTCTACAGCATGCTTAACAGTTCTGTGGGCTTAAACTGCCAAATTCAGTTGCTTGTGTGCTATAATGTTCAGAATTAGTACAGAGCCTGTATTTTGCACCATTAGATGGACATACACTTCAGAGATGGGTGTGTGGATTTTTTTTTTCCTTAAATGAGTGGAGAGAATATTGAAACTAACTTACATTTCTCAAGGTATGTAAAGAGTAAAATGAAGCTATACATTAACCGAGCTTCCATTTTCTCACTAGTGCAGTGATGTTTCGCAGCCCTGAGCAGCAAACAGCTGGGCCACGCATCAGTGTGGTTCTGTTGTCATATGTGTTATAACTTTAGGAACCATATGACCAGTCAGGAGAGGTATCAATATCTCTGCCAAAGGCCACCTTGTACGTTTCTCTGAATACGCTCCTCTCTATCCTGGCTTCCAACTCTGGGGTCAACATCTCTGCTTCCAAGCTCGTAAGGAAGGGCACAATCACATACTGGGGGACAAGTGAAGTGCCTTTCTGTTTCATTTAATGCATATGCTGGCCCAATTAAGCCACAAGCGGATCCAAGCTCTCCCTCATAGTGTGTGTGCTCAGTCATGTCAGACTCCCTGCAACCCCATAGACCATAGCCTGTCAGGTTCCTCTGTCCACGGGATTCTCCAGGCAAGACTAGAGTGAGTTCCCATTTCCTCCTCCAGGCGATTTTCCCCACCCAGGGAAGGAAGCTGCATCTCCTGCATAGGCAGGCACTTCACCAGTTTACCAAAGGCTCTTTACCACTGTGCCACTAAATCCTGTATAATCAAAGCTATCCCCTCCATTACCATGGTGGAACTTCCAAATAGCGTTTGCCTAGTGAAAACAAAAATTTCATTCATTCCAATTTATTTAGAATTGAGAAATAGCAAGAATATACATTTTCCCTGTTTGTCCAAGTGAGGAAAAACGTGGACACTTAACAATGATTTAAGCAATCAACTAAAAAAAGAGTCAATATTCAGAAAACAAATTGGACTTTGGGGAATCATATTACGGGGAATCATATTAATGAATACTTACATATCAGATAAAAATTGTTTTACAAAATAAATGAATATATATACAAACACTTAAATTTCATATATTAAACTTCAATGACTTGATGTTTATCTCAATTTGAAAGATTGTGAATGTGATGAATATATTTATACACTGTTCTCTTTCCCTTTTTTATTCATTCTCTGCATAGACAGAGAGCCAACATTTCTTCTTTATTAATAGCAACAAAAATGTTATTTTATATGATTCAGTGTAAATATTTTTTTTTTTTTGCAAAACAATAAAATAAACAAACTCAAGTCACAAATACAGGGAATTTCAACCTCTGAACTATAATAACATCCTACTTAATTTAAGCTGGTATGAGACTAATCTATTAGAAATAATATTTGCATTTCAAAGCAAGAAAGCAGTGCTAAATGTTCAATGATAAAAAATCCAAAAGAAAGTCAATATATCAACAAAATGTAAGTATTTGCATTTGGGTTGAGCAAACTCAATCTTGCCTCAAGTTTTCAGTTTCTGCTTATCCAACACGGTTTTAAAAGGCAGAAGTCTCCTTTGTCGTTTCAGTTTCTACGCCCATAAGGCAGTGGTACTCTAACAACGGTGTGAGATGGTATGCAGATAATTACCATTAAAGCGTAAGCCATTCACAGTTGTTAATACTGACAAGAGTGATGATTAGACTGTCGAATCAAAGGCGAATGAAGCCTCAATAGTTACTGAAACAACAATAAACTAGAGTATACTCTTATAACAATAGCTCTATCAAAAATATATTCATATGGCTTCCTGAAATGTAGCCTGTTAATGTGTAATTACAAATTCATCTCCCAATTTGTGAACTATCCAAATGAATTAAGGTACACAAAATAGCTAACTGGAAATAGTATCCATTAGGAGTGGAGTGTAAGGCCTTGAACATTAGAATCAGGCCTGATCCTCGCTGCCACTCATTGCCTCTTTGATCTTAGACAAATGTAATAATAATAATGTTAATAGTCACAGTTTCTATGGCATTTACTTGCATTATATCATTTGATTTTCATCTCATTAAGTACAAATTTCATATCCTTTTTAGAGATGAGAACATTGAGATTAATGATGTTAATTAATTTGTTTCTGGT
This sequence comes from Aepyceros melampus, assembly GCA_006408695.1. Classification (NCBI taxonomy): domain Eukaryota; kingdom Metazoa; phylum Chordata; class Mammalia; order Artiodactyla; family Bovidae; genus Aepyceros; species Aepyceros melampus. The sequence continues at coordinate 533,373 of SJXQ01010508.1, forward strand.
AAGTTTAGCTATGATGGATCCATGTGCTTAACCACAAATGCCATATAAGGAGCCCCAGAATCTCTGTCTGAAAACAGCTATATCACAGATGTCTGAGGAGCAGTCGATGATGTTATCAAGCAAAGCTTAGCACAGAATTTGATAATGGTAAATATTATAGTAGCATATATTTACTAAATAAGAATAATAGTAATGATAAATCAGAAATCAATAAAAGCAAAGACTAGATCTACAATATAAGTTATGTCTGAGTTAATTCTGACAAAGAGGAAATCAAGAAAACACTACATACAAAACCTATGAGATATAACTAAAGCAGTATACAGAAGAAAATTCATAGCCTTAAACACATTTATTAAATAATAATTAAAATAACTGCATAATGTATTCCACTTGGAAATTTTGGAAGAACTATGAAATGAACTTTAGGAAAACAGAAGGAATATAGAATAAATATAAAGGCAGAGAGTTAGAAATTAGAAAACTATAAGAAATCACCCTTATGAATATTAATGAAACTCATAAAATAGCAGATATAATTATACAATATATTTAAAGAATAATAAAACATGATCACATGAGGTTCATTTAAGACTTTCAGGGATGACCCTCCATTAGGAAATCTGTTAATAAATGACATGTTTGCCCCAGAGAGGTCCTGATAAAGAGAACAAACTTCTTTTACTGTAGGAATAAGTGTATACTTAATCCAGATCGTAAACATATGTGTGCCATATGCATATGTGTTGGAGAGAAAGCTAAGCCTGGAGATGTATATATGTGTGTCTCAAAGCAAAAGCCAGAGTCATGCCTTGTGACCAATAGGAAACATCCTATTACATTCTCTTCTCTAGAATTGCATGCTTGCTTTCTGGAGGATGCTCAAAAGAGGTTAGTTGAATAAACAAATAAATGAATGATTGAATATAAGCAAAACCAGAAATATATCAATGATAGCAACGCCAAACAGAACATGAATTGGATTAGCTCAAGAAATGTATCTAGTCAATTAAGATGCGCAAGAACAATTGAACAAATGACCAATATTATGAAGACACATAAATATACATACATACAGGTGAACATATTGACCACATAATGCCTTGCCAATAATGAAAGAAAAAAATTTTTTCCGTAATTCCCAAAATGAAACAGCTCTTGATAAATGAAATAGAAGACTGTTGAGGGCTACTTGCCCTATCACATACTAGATAATATTACAAAGCCACAATAATAAAAACAGTATGAGTCTATGCTGCAATAGAACCTACATATAAGCCTATCTACATAGGGATCTCTAGATGCTGGCATTTCAAAGTATTTTTTATTTTACTGATAATATTTAGCAACCTTGTATGTATTTTTAAAATAAGCATGCATCAATAAATACTCAACTTTAATAGATGTTTAAAACCTTATGAGTGTCCTTTTTGTATGAGAAACACTTTATGGGAGATTAGAAAAGCCCCCAACTATTATTCATCACCATGAAAACTTGTCTGAAAGGAGACTTTGATTTAAATTTGTCAGAGCTGTCAGCAGTCTCCTGAGGGAGGGAAGACAGCGCCAGTTAAACACCCTGGATTCTAAGTGCAACAACTTATAAAATATTGAACTCTTCTGTTAAATTTGTTTTTGATGAAACTGGAAAGTATCAATGTGTACACAGTCCTAAATAAAAGTGCCAAGATTTTATGTACCCTACCCATCAAAATGAAACTTCCTGGGTGCATTTCATTGAAGTTATATATCAAGAGAAATTGCCTCTGAATCTAGCCTCATCTGAGCCAGCTATGAAATAGACACTATGAATGGAATTCATAGAGGGCACACGTGTGTGTGTATGTATATATTGCATGTACACGTGTGTTGTAAAGAGGAGGAGAGAGGGAGGAGACAGAGCAGAAAATTCATTTTCAATATATTTTGCTAAAAATCTGGATTTTGGATCCACCAGTGATTTTACCTCAAACCTTGTAGTATAAAATATAAAGTAATTAAATTTTCCAATACTTAGATCCATCATTCTTGGGTCTCATATTTCCTTTTGAGAGTATACAGTTTAAGTATCCTGGTCAGTTCCAGGTGGAAGCTAGTCTAAGACTAAAAACCAAGTAAAAATGAAACTTCTCAGACAGCTGAACTGTCAAATATTTCAGTATCCACCATGTTTCATATTTCAGTCACATTTAATTAATGCAAAGTTTGTGGTAAGCTTGGTTGATTTCAGGATCATAAAGAGAAGTGATCTCTTAAAACTTCATTTTCGCTGTCCTCAGTTCAATAATGCAAGTGAGTCTTGTTCCTTCAGGGGACACACTCAAAGTCTCAGGCCCACCAGACAGCTCGGAAATCATAGGACCCTGACTTTTACAAAACAGCTCTGCTTTAAAGTACATCCTATAGTCCTGTGCCCCTTCTAACTTCTACCCAATAGTGGACCTTTCATATGCTTCCATGCTCGTTGAACATAGGGCTCATGCAGTTGCTTCCCTCTGTTGTTCCACTACTGCTGTTAGATATTACAATTGCTTTTTGCTCCCATCACTCTACAGGTATTTACCCACCTTACCATAACCCCAGAAAATTACAGAATTTCAAAATCCAGCCTACTATTCTTATCTTTAGATATATGTCACTACAGTGAGACATCCAAGGATCAACAAATCTTTAAGTAAGGTCTTAAAGTAAAATCATGCAGTTTCCAACTCTGCCTCAAAATGCTGTTTGGTGCACGCAGGAGATAACACTGGTTTAATCTGATTTCACTCCATGATTAAATTTAATGTGTCTCAATTTTCAGAAGGAGATAACTTCTGAGAAATTCCAAAGTACACAAATTTTCAGGAGCCAATAACTTTGGGGATTTGAAGAAAAATGACATCTGTGAAACATATGAAAGCAAAATTCACTGGTATTAACTTTTGACATCAACGACAAGACAAACTATTAACTGAAATTGTCACTGGAATGTTTTGTTGTTGTTCACTCAGTTGCACCTATTTGTGACCCCATGGACTACAGCACACCAGGCTTCCCTGTCCTTCAGTATCTCCCAGAGTTTGCTCAAACTCATGTCCATTGAGTCAGTGATGTCATCCAACAATCTTATCCTCTGTTGTCCCCTTCTCCTCCTGCCCTCAATCTTTCCCAGCATCAAGGTTTTTTCCAATGAGTCAGTTCTTTGTTTCAGGTGGCCAAAGTATTAGCGCTTCAACTTCAGTCCTTCCAAGAATATTCAGGGCTGATTTCCTTTAGGATTGACTGGTTTGATCTCTGTGCTGTCCAAGGGACTCTGGAGAGTCTTCTCTTGCACCACATTTTGAAAGCATCCATTCTTCTGTGCTTAACCTTCTTTATGGTCCAACTCTCACATCCATCCAGATTACTGGAAAAACCTCCAGAATTTTCCATATCAGAAATAATTTTAAAAATTTAAGCCTCCTTCTTTAGGCAACAGTATAATATTGAAAAGACTCCCAATATCCTGAGTTTTGTGAATCTCCTCATGTCATCCTGTATCTCTCCCTGTTGATCATTTCTGTGTGACTCTCTTCCACTGCATCTGGGACTGAAGTGGCTCTTGTGCTTTTGGGAAGTGAACACAGCCTCCCTTATCATCCCAGTGTGGAACGCCTCTTGTCCTGCATGGCAGCAGAAGAGTTAACCAGTCCAGGTACAAGGGCCCATGGTAGGAAAGGGAACACATTCTAGTTTGAAAGGCCCAGATATAGGCTTGTCAATTCTAACCTGACGAGTATTCTCTCAGGAATACTGAGCTGCAAGATAAGAATGAAGCTTTGATAATCCAAATGCACTTTGATAGAACATCAACTGAACTTAGCACTCAAGAGTAGCATTTCTAAGGTTCTAAATTTTAGCTGGAGGCAGAGGGAAACCAGAAGGAAAATAAATGAAAGCTGCTCACCACTTCAAAAGCTAATCTTTGTAATGCTTTCATTAGCAGTTAAAAAAAAAAAAACCCACATTCACACTTTAGAAGTAGAAAAGAAATTATTTTGATGCCTGATTGCTATGGGTGTAGTTTAACTCCCCAGTCTTTCCAAAACAGGCAAGGTCAGGAATTCCTTTTACCACTGTTGAGCTTGTAAAATATTTTGTTTGTAAAGGAACCAAAATAGATGTATAAGAAAGAGATTAGCTGATGAACTGCTCATTTAGTTCCTGCAATAAAAAATAAGGATCTGTTATACTCAAAGTCAAAAAGGTTCTTCTTTCTAAAGAAACTATCCCCTTAGGCTGGACATAAACGCCCTATTTTCAATTTTAAACAAATATAGTATAAAAATATTTGGACTAGACTGTAGAGAAGTTGCAGTGGGACTGAACTAGCAGAATTTACACTCAGTCTCCCTTAAACCTTAGCAAGGAGGGGAGGGGAGGGAAACAAGTGAAAATATTGTTAGTTGAGTCTAATGGGAAAATGTGTGTTTCAAACCTAAATATATAACTCGAAGGCCATGCAAGTTCGTAAACAGGAGGAAAACAGGTAAAGTTAAGATCATGCCTGCAACATCTATACTCGAAGGGATTTCCTACCTGAAGATCTAGCCTCGAGGAAAGTCCTGCCTGCCAGATACAATGTGGGTTTTGTGGTTAATGGATCAATGATATTATGGATATAACATGTGGGCTGAGGCATAACAGAGAATTCCTAATTACCCAATATCTGCATAATATCAATCTTAAGGAAGAGACAATAACCATCATTTATTCTTTCAATACTAAGTAATTCTAAGCTCTTTTATATCATTACAAAGGTGTGCTTTTCAAAACTCATTTCTAGCACGCTTGTTATTTTCCCTCTCGTATACCATCAAAAACTCATGGTTGACAGATTGTCTTGGGGCTTCTTGGCCTGTCCTCTATGCTATCACAAGGGGACTCCATTATTTGCATTCACAAGAAACACTAAAGTACAGTGAGTTTCCAATCTTGATAAATACCATCAAAAACATAGAATTGAATTTCTGGTGAAGGTGAAGTCGCTCAGTCGTGTCCGACTCTTTGCGACCCCATGGACTATAGCCCACCAGGCTCCTCAGTCCATGGAATCTTCCAGGCAAGAGTACTGGAGTGGGTTGCCATGTTAAATAAAATGTTCTACTAGTTACTTAAAGCATGGCAGAGTCTGAATAGAAGGGTAACAGAAACACCAGCAAAGTTGTTAAAGCACTTTTGGGTATTGGCTGCTATTATTTAAACCAAGTCACAGATAGAGCAAAAGGACATTAGGATGAGGCAACTCGCACAGAATCACGTTAGTGGGGTGGCTAGAAAAGAGGAGCATACTTATCCGAAGAAAGAAGGTACAGGGAAACGATAGAAGAGCTGGGAATGATTTTGGGGGGCACTGATGCAGGGTCCTGAATGCCAAGAGAAAATGAAAATCACACTTTTATTCTACAAGTATTAGAAATATCAAAGGACTGCTTAAGTGAGCTGAAGAAAAAGGTGTTCAAGACTAATTTGCTGTATCTACAAGACATGCTATAATGTAACATCAAGGCTTTCTGAGCTCCTGTGCATTGCTGTTAGACCCATAATTTAAACATTTAACTGTTTATGGTCAGATTATTGATTTGGTTTGGGAAAGACCAAATCCTAATGTGTGAACAATCGTTTTACAGCACTCTCTCACTTTAGGTTTTATTAGAGTCTCTTGCAGGAGAGGCCCAATTTCTCTTTTTTGAATTTCTACGGATGTGAATCATAACTATTTGTGATAATGCATTACAAGTTGTTCATCTTCATGTTTCTGCCCTACTGGGGATCCAATCATTCCATCAAAAGTTGGTTTTTCTCAGAGACAATACATTGGATACGGACTCTCCCAGGATGCTGTTTAAAAAAGCAGTGATTAGAAAAAGTAGCCCTGAGAATGTGACTGTGGCAGACTTTAATACAAACCCTCAAACAATACTAGAAAAATCAAATCACCACCCAAAATAGGTCAGTAATACCATTATCACAAATGAGTAAGTAACACAGTGGTGTGAATTATCAAAACGCAAATTTCAAACTTTGTGGAAAAAAAAATTTTCCTTTTAGATCACAGCATAATACAAATATTTCTGTAGGGAAAGAGTATTCCTGCTATATCAAAAGAGGCATATGTAATTAAACTAGAAAAATATGTTCTTCTCCATTAATGCTACTTTGAGAAATTCCACAATGGCTATTAGGCAATCAAAAGTAGCAATGCTAAAGCCATTTCTGCAAGAAGACTATGCATTCAGTTGCTTTATTCCTGTTTCCCTGACAACCTGCCAGTATTCATGACCCAACCAAATTCCCAACAGTATTACAGAACAGGCTTTTAATAATGCAAAGGCCTTTCTTTCTTTTGATGGGATGATGTCCTCTTAGTGAGAATAGAATCAGCCATTAACAATCTGTTCATCAGTTTTCCTTTCAACGTCTCAATGTGATTTAACCTTTGTTAACCAATTCTCAGATTATTTTACACTGGATGCTAGTTAGGAAGTACATTTATAACTATGATTCAATTGATGTCCAAGGGCTCGGAATAAGCAGCTGCTTAAAACACAATGGTTGGCTTTCTTCCACCTACTTGTATATCATTAATTTATTTTAAATACCTTTTAAGTGTTATAACTAACATGACAAGGGCAAAATAATCTTTACTGAGATAGGTTCTAGCAGATTTTTAAAAACTTAACTGGTTTTTAACATAATCATTGAAGTTATTTTAAGGCATTAATGCAATGCATTTAACTCTGCATAATAGAACACTCATCTCCAACCTTTTTCAAGTCCCTGAAACCAGACAATATGCTACTCCTGCATACTGGTAAATGACTAATGCCTCAAATGATTTCCAATTTTTCTTTTTAACTTTTTGTATTGTTAGTCACTTTCCTCTTTATTCTCTACATTTTTGTTAAAAGAGACATACCTGCTTTCCTTCAGCTAAGCATTTCTATTCAAGTGGCTCTATCATGCCAGCAATAGGCAAAGTGGTTCAGTTTACTAAAACACGTAGGCTGGGTGTTGTTAATCAATGACATTTTATTGATTTCCTTTTCTAGAGTACAAACTAACACAAAGTATTATATACGAAAATAGGGCACTAGGCAAAGAATCATTCCCTGAAAGGAAATATTGTTATACTATGGCTGTGTAACCTTCATCAGTTTGCAGCCATGAAAATACAATGAAAGAACAGCAATGAATAAATTGATGTGTTTCAGGAAAAAAAATCTTGCCTTGAGTGTTCTATTATTTTATATACTTTCATTATTTTTAATTGAGAAAATCAAATGATGTTAAAATATTATTCCACTAGTACTCCAATTATATTGATGTGTAGTCCCCATCTTTAAATTTAATCAACAGTGCCCTTCACCCTAGATTTTTACTGAAGATTCCAAAATGAATGATTTATCTACCTACCTGCCTACTTTATCAAACAGTGAAAATGACAACACCTAACCTAACCGAAAGTTATATGGAAAGATAAGACTTTCAGTAGAAGAAGTTTGCGAACTCAAGAGGCACATAATCCATCTCTTCCTAAAATATCCTTAACAAGATGGCACCAGCATTCTGTTTAGACAAATTAGTGAAGATCACAGTGGAATGATTACTTCCTGGCTATTTCCTGTTGTACTGAAACATATGTATCAGTATCGTCACACTCGTCCCCTGGAATTCTAAATATCTGACATTATGCCTGTACTTCAGGAGTCTTTGTTACTTTCTTTAAATCCATCCACAGCTTCCCACATCTCCACCATGCCCCTCAGCCATAGCCCAGCTTCACTGTTTGTTTTTGCTTTCTTCTAAAAGATTGTAAAAGTGCTGCTTCTTTTCATCCTGGCCCTCTGTCAGCTGTCATCACACACGCTGGAGAACATGGCTGGTTCCTCTTGAGAAATAAGACCACCCAACTTGAAACAGTGCATGAATCATTGTGTGGTTAACAATTAAGAAAACAGCAAGGGGGCTCTTCTCCACTTGGAGCCCTAATAGCATTGACCCCCACTTCAGTTCTGTTGAACAAAGATTTACCGAGCCCATAATTCATTCTAGGCACTAGACTGCCTGTCAGGGTACAGAACTATGTGAGACTAAGTTCACAGACTCTAGGAACACACTGTAAAATGTGTGTGAAGTTGTCTGCCCCAAAGCTAGCCTTCTCAGTGAACAAGAGCTATATCTTAGTTGGCATCTCACCTCAAGTGAGATCAGTTCCTAAAGAAAGCACATTCGGTACACAAAGACAAAATTATCCTTTAATTTCCTTAAATCATCCACGAAATGCAGCATACAACATCTTGTACACCATCACTGTCCTAAGGATTGTGCATTCAACACTGTGAGCACCACGGAGCAAGCCCCACGAAAGCAACAAAAACAAGTTTCGCAAAATGCACCTGGATAGTCGGCAGCCTCTTATTATTAAACTATTAAAAGGATGGAAAGACAGAAGATTTTAAAGAATCTCTATTTGCCTGCGTGTTTGATCAATTCTACTTTAATATAAAAATCTTATATCTTTTAACAAGATTGATTTTGCTTTTCTAAGGTTTCAAATGTATCTAAAAGCATCTAGATCTGGCACACAGCATATACCAGCAAATGTTTCCTGAATTTAACCTAAATTTTTATATACAACTTTTAGAAAGATGAATGAAGAACTGGCCATTCCAAACTGGTATTGCTTACTGTGACTCCACATACTGACTCCACATACTAACTCTCCCTCTCCATTTCTTGAACACTGGGTCAGTCAGATTAGGTCCTATTTCTCACCTTATTTGGGGTAGATTCTGAAATTTGCAGCTTTAGTTCTACATGAGTATGATGCAACCTACTGTGAGAAAAAAAAAGTGCCACGGAGGTTTCAAGAAGAGGATTTTAGGCTATACTGAGACCTCAGAGAAGGCTTCATAGAGCTGAGGAGGCATATATGGAATCCTAGAATAACTAAGTTAAATTGGCAAAACAGTAGAGTGCATTCAGAGAGTGTTAAGTGTAAAGACACAAACTAATGAAATCCTACAATCTGTGCAGAGACCACCACATCTTCCAGGGCCATCATGGCCTAAGACCAAAAAATATAGGTAGGTACAAATTGGGTCACAGCTGTTTGTTCTAGGCTATGAAGAATTGATGCTTTTGAACTGTGGTGTTGGAGAAGACTCTTGAGAGTCCCTTGGACTGCAAGGAGATCCAACCAGTCCATTCTGAAGGAGATCAGCCCTGGGATTTCTTTGGAGGGAATGATGCTAAAGCTGAAACTCCAGTACTTTGGCCACCTCATGCGAAGAGTTGACTCATTGGAAAAGACTCTGATGCTGGGAGAGATTGGGGGCAGGAAGAGAAGGGGACGACCGAGGATGAGATGGCTGGATGGCATCACTGACTCGATGGACTGAGTCTGGGTGAACTCCGGGAGATAGTGATGGACAGGGAGGCCTGGAGTGCTGCAATTCATGGGGTCACAAAGAGTCGGACACGACTGAGTGACTGAACTGAACTGAACTGAAGGAGACTGGCCTTTATTTTATAGGTATTGGGGAGGCATTTAAAGATATCAATTAGGTAAATGTCATGGTTGAGTTTTCATTTGAGATATGTTCTTTAGGTAAGGAAGAAGCCTAAGAGAAATAGAATGAGAAGTTAAGAGACTAGTTAGGGGGTTATACACTGGGAACAGAATGAAGAACTATTTGGAGCTCACCTACAACTGACCAGTTGACTCAGCTGAGGTGAAGGTGTGTGAGAGTGCTGGACAATGCCTGTGCCCCACAAATCAGGCTTGACTGCATAAGGATGGAACTCTCCAAAAGGCGGACTGGAGGAGGCCGCAAAGTCATAGGGCTTCCCTGGGGGTTATCTGAGAAGATGGCCACCACAGACTTTGACCCACAAGACTAAAGCTCAGAGAGGAGGCTAACTTAGAGGCTAGAGATCTGAGTCTTCAAACTCTGGTTGCTAATAAAAACACTGAGAGACTGACAGACCTGTAGAAAGGGACACTACAATGGGTCAAAGCCTTCCTAGAGAAACAACGTTGTAAGGAGAGGGCAGCTCAGGAGTTATCAGAATACAAACGAAGAGGAATGAGGGGACAGTAGGAGGGAGCTGAGGAAGAGAGCTGGATGAACAAATGCAGCGGCAAGAAGATACCTGAGCGGACGACCCCTAGGAAAGGTGAGTGGCAGGGCAGCCTCCGGACGAGCTGAGGCCTACAGCCCAGTGGTCCTGGAGCCACACGGGCCTGAGCAGGGAGAGCGAGGTGAGCAAGCTGGGAAAGCTGGTGTAGACCCTCTCTGAAGCAGCTGAGCTAAGGAAGGAAGAGATTAACAGAGAGTAACCAAAGGGCAAGAGGACTCAGGGTTTGGCTCAGCTTGGCTTTAGGATGAGGACATTTAACATGTTTACAAAAAAGGGATATGAAACAGCTTTTTATGAACGCTGGCAACACTGATGTGTAGTGACTGTCTGAACACAAGGTCAAGAACAACTGAACCCTGCCTGTGGGGTCCAAGGGGAAAAAAAGGCAGTGACTAAAGATGAGTGCCTGCTACAAACAGGAGAGGGGAGTCCTGGGAGAGAGAGCCTAGACTTTCCCTTCCCTTACAGGCTTTCTCCAAATGATTAGTTATTCACAGGTGAGGTGCGCTTTGTACACGTCGGTAAACATTGTTGTTGTTTAGTCACTAAGTCGTGTCCAACTGTTTGCGGCCCCGTAGGCTGTAGCCCGCCAGGCTCCTCTGTCCACGGGATTTCCCAGGCAAGAATGCTGGAGTGGGTTGCCATTTCCTTCTCCAGAGGATCTTGCCAAACAAGGGATCAAACTTACTTTTCTGCTTGACAGATGAATTTTTTAGTGCTGAGCCACTGGAGAAGCTGGTCATCATCACAGTTTTCTAATTATAAAGGGAAAGGGAACTGAGGAACAATGGTAATCTTGGTAAGGAGTTATACGGAACAGCCTACCCAACTGCCATAGAAATAAACTTCCCTAGAATCCACTAAATTGGCTATTAGAATGTTTGGAAACCAAACATGAAGGCATTGTTTTCCCAATTAACAATGTGTTTGAAGGACTGCCCTTAAAAACAAATAAAAACAAAAAAAAGGTTTAAAAAATGAAAGAGAGATGACACTGATTAGGCTATTCACTCTTTCTTGGTTTTTCATTTTGTTTTGTTTCCTATGCATGTTGCTTCTTATCTAGGCTTTGTTGCTGAGAACCTGGGGAGAGGGTTCTCTGCAGTGTGACCTCACTCTGCTGCCACAGAACTGTATGTTGGGTTGGGACAAGAGCAGATACTCATGGATCACAGATCTGAATCTCCAGTCACATCTGTTACATGTCCCAGCAGATCAATACTTCACAGGATCTGTGAGGAAGTACAGGAAAAAAAAAAAAAATTACCTCAAACCCTTAACCTCGAAAACAAAGAGAAGAGATAGAGAGAAAAACACGTGTTAGTAAGTCAGGAACAAAATCCCTACCAAGAAATTGGCCTTGGATTAGTTAAAGCAAAACCCATTTTCCTGAATCTACTATACACACAGATTCAAGACGGCTTATCCTGAGCACGGGCTATTTTGAAAATGGATGGCAAATGAATCATAGAAGATACGTGAGTGATTTAGTTAGGAAAAGCACTCTACTAAAATGGCAGAGTTGTAATTAAAAAAAAATTTTCATAGTTATTGTCTGATAATCCTGTATAATATCACATAAACAACTGATCATCTTAAAGCCTTTTTAAATACCTATCATTTAAGTATGGAAATAAGTCAGTGAGTATATATTAAACAAGTCCATATGTTATTTCATAGATCTCCTTGCATTAGTTTGTTAAATGCTTAATTTTTCCCCTTTCTGAAGATTCACTCTCCAGCACAAGAGGACTTGTTTTAACTATGCAACCCAGCAATGGGAGATGCCCACGTACAGATGTGTTTTCTACAATTCGCTCTGTGCATTCTAATTCATTACACATCATTTTATAAAAGTTACTCAACAATGGTAAAATGTAAGTGAGCTACATGTATAAACTATCATANGGGAGATAGTGATGGACAGGGAGGCCTGGAGTGCTGCAATTCATGGGGTCACAAAGAGTCGGACACGACTGAGTGACTGAACTGAACTGAACTGAAGGAGACTGGCCTTTATTTTATAGGTATTGGGGAGGCATTTAAAGATATCAATTAGGTAAATGTCATGGTTGAGTTTTCATTTGAGATATGTTCTTTAGGTAAGGAAGAAGCCTAAGAGAAATAGAATGAGAAGTTAAGAGACTAGTTAGGGGGTTATACACTGGGAACAGAATGAAGAACTATTTGGAGCTCACCTACAACTGACCAGTTGACTCAGCTGAGGTGAAGGTGTGTGAGAGTGCTGGACAATGCCTGTGCCCCACAAATCAGGCTTGACTGCATAAGGATGGAACTCTCCAAAAGGCGGACTGGAGGAGGCCGCAAAGTCATAGGGCTTCCCTGGGGGTTATCTGAGAAGATGGCCACCACAGACTTTGACCCACAAGACTAAAGCTCAGAGAGGAGGCTAACTTAGAGGCTAGAGATCTGAGTCTTCAAACTCTGGTTGCTAATAAAAACACTGAGAGACTGACAGACCTGTAGAAAGGGACACCTACAATGGGTCAAAGCCTTCCTAGAGAAACAACGTTGTAAGGAGAGGGCAGCTCAGGAGTTATCAGAATACAAACGAAGAGGAATGAGGGGACAGTAGGAGGGAGCTGAGGAAGAGAGCTGGATGAACAAATGCAGCGGCAAGAAGATACCTGAGCGGACGACCCCTAGGAAAGGTGAGTGGCAGGGCAGCCTCCGGACGAGCTGAGGCCTACAGCCCAGTGGTCCTGGAGCCACACGGGCCTGAGCAGGAGAGCGAGGTGAGCAAGCTGGGAAAGCTGGTGTAGACCCTCTCTGAAGCAGCTGAGCTAAGGAAGGAAGAGATTAACAGAGAGTAACCAAAGGGCAAGAGGACTCAGGGTTTGGCTCAGCTTGGCTTTAGGATGAGGACATTTAACATGTTTACAAAAAAGGGATATGAAACAGCTTTTTATGAACGCTGGCAACACTGATGTGTAGTGACTGTCTGAACACAAGGTCAAGAACAACTGAACCCTGCCTGTGGGGTCCAAGGGGAAAAAAAGGCAGTGACTAAAGATGAGTGCCTGCTACAAACAGGAGAGGGGAGTCCTGGGAGAGAGAGCCTAGACTTTCCCTTCCCTTACAGGCTTTCTCCAAATGATTAGTTATTCACAGGTGAGGTGCGCTTTGTACACGTCGGTAAACATTGTTGTTGTTTAGTCACTAAGTCGTGTCCAACTGTTTGCGGCCCCGTAGGCTGTAGCCCGCCAGGCTCCTCTGTCCACGGGATTTCCCAGGCAAGAATGCTGGAGTGGGTTGCCATTTCCTTCTCCAGAGGATCTTGCCAAACAAGGGATCAAACTTACTTTTCTGCTTGACAGATGAATTTTTTAGTGCTGAGCCACTGGAGAAGCTGGTCATCATCACAGTTTTCTAATTATAAAGGGAAAGGGAACTGAGGAACAATGGTAATCTTGGTAAGGAGTTATACGGAACAGCCTACCCAACTGCTATAGAAATAAACTTCCCTAGAATCCACTAAATTGGCTACTAGAATGTTTGAGAAACCAAACATGAAGGCATTGTTTTCCCAATTAACAATGTGTTTGAAGGACTGCCCTTAAAAACAAATAAAAACAAAAAAAAGGTTTAAAAAATGAAAGAGAGATGACACTGATTAGGCTATTCACTCTTTCTTGGTTTTTCATTTTGTTTTGTTTCCTATGCATGTTGCTTCTTATCTAGGCTTTGTTGCTGAGAACCTGGGGAGAGGGTTCTCTGCAGTGTGACCTCACTCTGCTGCCACAGAACTGATGTTGGGTTGGGACAAGAGCAGATACTCATGGATCACAGATCTGAATCTCCAGTCACATCTGTTACATGTCCCAGCAGATCAATACTTCACAGGATCTGTGAGGAAGTACAGGAAAAAAAAAAAAAATTACCTCAAACCCTTAACCTCGAAAACAAAGAGAAGAGATAGAGAGAAAAACACGTGTTAGTAAGTCAGGAACAAAATCCCTACCAAGAAATTGGCCTTGGATTAGTTAAAGCAAAACCCATTTTCCTGAATCTACTATACACACAGATTCAAGACGGCTTATCCTGAGCACGGGCTATTTTGAAAATGGATGGCAAATGAATCATAGAAGATACGTGAGTGATTTAGTTAGGAAAAGCACTCTACTAAAATGGCAGAGTTGTAATTAAAAAAAAATTTTCATAGTTATTGTCTGATAATCCTGTATAATATCACATAAACAACTGATCATCTTAAAGCCTTTTTTAATACCTATCATTTAAGTATGGAAATAAGTCAGTGAGTATATATTAAACAAGTCCATATGTTATTTCATAGATCTCCTTGCATTAGTTTGTTAAATGCTTAATTTTTCCCCTTTCTGAAGATTCACTCTCCAGCACAAGAGGACTTGTTTTAACTATGCAACCCAGCAATGGGAGATGCCCACGTACAGATGTGTTTTCTACAATTCGCTCTGTGCATTCTAATTCATTACATGTCATTTTATAAAAGTTACTCAACAATGGTAAAATGTAAGTGAGCTACATGTATAAACTATCATAGCTACTAATCTTTTTGAGGGCTTACCTAATAGACTTGATTTAATATACATATTAAATGATATATTTATTAATTCATGAGTCCAGGGAATATAACCTACTGACTAAACAAATGATGTATTCATGTATGTTAGTCACTCAGCTGTGTCTGACTATTTGAGACCCCACGGACTGTAGCCCACCAGGCTCCTCTGTCTATGGAACTTCCCAGGCAAGAATACTGGAGTTGGTAGCCACTCCCTTTCCAGGTGATTTCCCAACCCAGGGACTGAACCTGGGTCCCCAGTGCATGCAGATTCTTTTCACTGAGCCACCAGGGGGAGAAAATAATAAAACTGGACACTCTCTTCTGATCACAAAAGTAGCTAGCATTTGAATCCTGGACGTAGTTTCTCTTATTACCAAATCATCACTACCTCATCAAAAACAAACAACACTAACTACACATCATAATCCCATTTTTGTTTTTTAATATGACACTTTATTTCCTAACAATTTTTAAGGATATTATACTGTGTTCTATTGTATCTCTAATCACTTCAGATGGCTTTTTTTGTATCGATGTTTTCCTCTCCTTGTCCCATCTGGAACTTTATTACTAGAGGTTGCTTCTAAACTTTAGAAGACACGTTTCTTCAGCTTTTTTCCAATAATGCCCAGCCCAAATCCTTCAACTATTTGCCTTTACATCCTGTAACTTTTCAGTTTCAAAACTGTGATATAAACATGTCTTCTTTGAGCCCTACAGTGCTTGGCAGAATGCTATTTGTATTTTAGCAGAGCTAAGAAAAACGCAAAATTAATCTATCCTGCAATAATGAGAAAAATCTCTAGAATCTCAAATTCTTTCAAGTATATTTTTACTTATAACACCAACAGTCTTAAATAACATAACAATGATGTATTATTAACATTAATGAGTTAACATTTCAGAGCTATATATGTCGACATAAAAATGAACAAAAGTACATTAAAAAAAAAAAAAAGCAAGACCCAGAGCAAGATGTCAACAAACTGGGAAAAGCGTGACTTGAAGGAGTCTTCCGGGAAAGGTAAGTCAGAGAGGTGAGACAGGAGAGCAAGCGATCACAGCATTGTGGGGCACATGGCTATGCATGTGTATGCACACTCACACGCAGGTGATCGTACAGACACACATTATATAATACAAATGTACACACACTATACATTACACAAATGCACACTTTACATGATATACATACACAACTATACATACATGTGTGTTTACACACATATATATTTTAACTAAAAATTACACATGTACACGTTTACACGTATGGGCAGCAGAACCCATATGGCTACAGCAGGTGTAATAAATGTGATTGTGTTTCCCTTAAAAACGTGCCTGCCCTACAAACCTCCCCACTGCTTCCAGGAATTCATGCAAGGCACTCACCCTCTGAAGCCTGTGGGAGGGCAAGAGAAAGAAAGGATAGGCAAATTAGCCATAATTGGATCTTATTAACTTAGTCATTTAAATTGCTAATCTGTTTCCAAGTAGGCTCATTTGTAGATAACTCATCTTTAGCTGACTGAACTTGGCTTTTCTAACCCGTGTTTATAATTGGGAAAGAAGAGAATAACTTGTCATTTATCTTCCTTTTTCATTTCAAAAATAAATAAATGGTCAAAAATGTCAAAACCCACTAGAATTTGGGTAGAATTTATAGCTACACAGTTAAAGACTATGATCATGAAATGATTAGATTTTACATGTGTTCAATTATCTTCCGATCTCATGCAAACCTAGATGATGTAATTAAAGGTATAAAATGGGGGGGAAGGGAAATTACTCAATTAATTTCTCAGCAAAGGCTTACAAAATACATGCTTATACAGAAAAAAATCTAAAAATATTTTCTTTTTAAAATAAATTTTATGTCATTTCACAACTTATCCAAATGACAAATTATTGTTGTACACCTGAAAATAATATTGTATATCAGTTGTTTCTCAATTAAAAAAATAATCCTTTTAGGATTCAAAATTTCATAGAAAATGTAAATTAACTGAGTATAAAACTTGCATTTTTTGAGTTATTTTTAGAAGAGAAAATTGCTGATGATTTTAGAGGATAGTATTCACAGTGTATAATATTGAATTATTAAGAAATATAATTGGGCTTCCCTGATAGATCAGTTGGTAAAGAACCCGCCTGTATTGCAGGAGACCCAGGTTCAATTCCTGGGTTGGGAAGATCCCCTGGAGAAGAGATACGCTACCCACTCCAGTATTCTTGCACTTCTGTGGCTCAGCTGGTAAAGAATCTGCCTTCAATGTAGGAGATCTGAGTTCAATCCCTGGGTTGGGACGATTCCCTGGAGAAGGAAAAGGCTACCCACTCCAGTATTCTGGCTGGAAAATTCAATGGACTTTATAGTCCATGGGGTCACAAAGAGTCGGACACAACTGAGCGACTTTCACTTTCAGGAAACATAATATGGGACATTTATGTTATATAAATTGAAATGACATAAAATAATTCAGGGTAGATGTTAAGCTTATGAGAGAAAAGACTCTTTTTTTAAAGCTTTGTCTTTAGGACTTAAACTCTATCCAGAATATAGTAGGTGCTCAACAAATACTGGCTGAATGAATACACAATTCAGTAATTCATTTAAGAGTCAATACAGGATACCTGTTTTTATGTTGGTTTTTATTTCCCTTCAAAAATTAAATACTGACTTTATATATCAATATGCTATATACCAAATCATTTCCTGAAACATACAGTAGTTGGCACAGAAAACTTAGTTTTTATGTTACTTCCATTTTAGCCTATTCTCAAGATGCAAACACACAAAAGTTAGAATACCTGGGAAAGTTTTCCCTGATTGCCAACTCTAGATAACTTACATAGGGAGAAATGATGCTAAGAGAATGGACCCAATAAAAGTTTCAAAACTCTAATATTAATATGCAAAAGGACTGAGCAATTATATAATATAGACTAATTTTGGCAGGAATGATTTTGCTCCTTCACCAAGAGTGAATGATCCGTTTTCACACTGGCTTTTGGAAACACAAAGAGTAAGTATAGACAGCCTAGGTACAGATGTGTACTTCACAAGATCTCAGGGGAAAAAAAAGTCCTCTCTGCTTCCCGCTGCCTTTTATTTGAATATTAAGAGGAACAGAGAGATCACTCAAAGTACTGATATTATTTCAAGCTAAGGTGAACAATAGCATTAAAGAGAATGGCTGAATAAGCAATAATATGCCTATCTGCTATATCAGCTAGACCATTCAAGTTCACTAACAGAAAAAGTCCACTAATAACTTACATTTTAACAGCTTCCATTGAACATTGTTTCTACAGAGTATCTAGATGTAATATCTCTACTAGTTTACAGTTGCCTCCATATAGACATCCTTATGGTGATATTGATCTAAAGTCTTTATCTTCTCTATAAGATGATCCATTATCATCTATAAGATGATCCATTTTATTAAAATACCCTTTTTACAAAAAGGGTGACATTAAGTATAAGGTGACCCAGATGAGTTCATTACTCTAGAAAATCCTCATAAAGTCTTTAAAAAAATCCTTATATTTTCAAAACTGACTATTTAAACTGAACTTCAAGATCAAAAACACATAAGACAAAAAAAAATTCAGAGACATTTATTATTCAAATGCCAAAAAATATTTATCTCCAGGATGCCAAAGCTTTTGACTGTGTGGATCACAATAAACTGTGGAAAATTCTGAGAGAGATGGGAATACCAGACCACCTGACCTGCCTCTTGAGAAACCTGTGTGCAGGTCAGGAAGCAACAGTTAGAATTGGACATGGAACAACAGACTGGTTCCAAATAGGAAAAGGAGTACGTCAAGGCTGTATATTGTCACCCTGCTTATTTAACTTATATGCAGAGTACATCATGAGAAAGTGGGCTGGAAGAAGCACAAGCTTGAATCAAGATTACCAGGAGAAATATCAATCACCTCAGATATGCAGATGACACCACCCTTATGGCAGAAATTGAAGAACTAAAGAGCCTCTTGATGAAAGCGAAAGAGGAAAGTGAAAAAGTTGGCTCAACATTCAGAAAACTAAGATCATGGCATCTGGACCTATCACGTCATGACAAATAGATGGAGAAACAGTAGCTGGTTTTATTTTTCTGGCCTCCAAAATCACTGCGGATGGTGACTGCAGCTATGAAATTAAAAGACGCTTGCTCCTTGGAAGGAAAGTTATGACCAACCTAGACAGCATATTCAAAAGCAGAGACATTACTTTGCCAACTCATGTCTGTCTAGTCAAGGCTATGGTTTTTCCTGTGGTCGTGTATGGATGTGAGAATTGGACTGTGAAGAAAGCTGAGCGCCGAAGAATTGATGCTTTTGAACTGTGGTGTTAGAGAAGACTCTTGAGAGTCCCTTGGACTGCAAGGAGATCCAGTCAGTCCATTCTAAAGGAGATCAGTCCTGGGTGTTCATTGGAAGAACGGATGTTGAAGTTGAAACTCCAATACTTTGGCCACCTGATGCAAAGAGCTGACTCATTTGAAAAGACCCTGATGCTGGGAAAGATTGAGGGCAGGAGGAGAAGGGGACGAGAGAGGATGAGATGGTTGGATGGCGTCACCGACTCAATGGACATGCGTTTGGGTGGCCTCCGGGAGTTGGTGATGGACAGGGAGGCCTGGCGTGCTGCAATTCATGGGGTCGCAAAGAGTCAGACACTACTGAGCGACTGAACTGAAAGTGAGGGAGGTAGGAGTTAAGCTCTGGAAAAAAAATCAAGGCAATCTCACTTTCATACCATGTTTTAAAAGTTGCACATTGAAGTGGGAATGTTAAGAGAAAAGCCCCTAATTGGTTACATTTTATGACAAACTGCACCAGAATGTGCAGGGACGTCATTTTGAGAGGCATGGAAAGTCTAGCCATTTAACTGGTAAAAGCACTGGGAATTTGACAGGTCACAGACCTGGATTCAAATACTTGTTCCAATGCGTACCTTAGGCAGGCAAATTAAGATGTCTAGCCTTTGGTTATTTAATTTGTAGAATATAAATAATAAAAGAAACAACCTCACACAGACACTCTAGATACTAAGAGAAAATGTGTATGAAGAATTTTAAACTATACTGGAACAGAACAGATGGAACTTAAGTTATTAGTATAGTGAAATTCAAATGAAAACTACAATGAAATATCACCTCACACCAGTAAGAATGGCCATGATTAAGATGTCTATAAATAATAAATGCTGGAGAAGTTATTGAGAACAGGAAACCTTCCTACACTGTAGGTTGGAATGTAAATTGGTAAAGTCACTATGGAGAACAGTATGGAATACTTAAAATAAAAATAGAGCTATTGTGTGATCCAACAATCCCATTCCTGGTCATATATCCAGAGGAATTCATCATTCAAAAATTTACATGCAACCAAGTGTCCACTGCAGCAATATTTACAATAGCCGGGACATGGAAGCAACCTAGATGTCCATCAACAGAGGAAAGGATAAAAATGAAGTGGTACATATAAACAGTGGAATATTACTTAGCCATAAAAAAGAATTGAAATAATGTCATTAGCAGCAACATGAATACCTTGATCCTGTCATACGGAGTGAATTAAGGCAGACAGAGAAAGACAAATATCATATGTTATTGCTCCTATGTTGAATCGAGAAAAGGTACAAATGAAACTATCTACAAGAAATAGAGTTATAGATGTAGAAAACAAACTTACAGTTACCAGAGGGTAAAAAGAAAGACAGTAAAGAGGGCGTGGGTAAATTGGGATTGACATATACTGACTGCTATATATGAAACAGATAACCTATATGAATCTACTATATCACAAAGGGAACCCGACTCAGTCCTCTGTAATGACCTCTATGGGAAAAGTGTGTATATATGTAGATTGTATAATTGATCCATTTTGCTGAACACCTGAAACTCACCCATTGCAAATCAATTATATGCCAATAAAAATGGAAAGAGAAAACACTTTACCTCCACAGTAGCATGGATTGTGGCTGTTGTTGGGGTGGCTAATTTATGTATGTAGAAGAAGGCTGGGGTCCAGAGAAGTAGCCTCAGAAATCAGTACTATTTAAGAGAATAAAGCTGAGCAAAGAAATTTTATTTCACAGCCAAGTTAAAAATACAATTCCATCTTCTTCAAAACTGATTAGCATTGTGGACTGTGGCATGAATTCATCCAGCAGTTCAATCTATTTTAAGCAAAAAAATGATCTCTGCTTTTGGGAGGAAACCATGCACTCAACTGCCAAGTTAATCAAGGTACAAACATTGCATATAAATGCTTTTTTTCCTCAAAATTCAGAAATTCAATTACGTTTATAATTAACTAGTTCTTGACAGTACAGTTTCTTGAAGTTTTAATAAATTTCCTCAGGAGTTTTAATTTTGCAATTTTTTCAGCAAAACCTGACCATGATTCCTTCGCCTTTCATTAACAAGGGAGCATTAGGTTTCTTTTGCACATGTAAATTTTGTCAAAGAGAGGCCTACCGTTGGCAGTTTTTAATCTATTAAATAGTAAGTAATATTCCTCAAACTGTTGCCTTAAAATTTTAATATATAAAATTCAAAATGTAAACATTGGAAAAGATCTAAACAGTCTTATGTAGATTTTCTTAAATTTTCAACTTGTATAAATTGATCACTGAATCCACAAAGTTGAAAATACCTGGAAAGAAAAAGAAAATCTTAGACTTTCAAATAATTAGAAAGATACAAGATGTTGACGGGGGGAATTTTAGTAGTATAGATTGATTGCACACTGAGATGGGATGGGGTCCGTTGTAGGGGCCAAGTAGGGGGAGTTGAGAGAGGGAGAGAATGTCTACAAGGTTTATTCCAGGAAAGAAATTCTGCAATCTCATCAACTCATAATGCTGTCACTAGAGATGGTAGACCATCACCCAGCATACCTAGGTGGAAGATTCAAAGCACACCTGGAGTGGCACTCTCTCAAGAAAACAACTCTTAAATAGTGATTCTTCTATGAGATGCATAGGGCAAAATAAACTGAACATCTTTGGACTGATGTATGTTATCAGAGGAGATGTTATCATTACTAACGACTCGGTCACAGCTAATGATTTTACGGCTAACCAGAGACCTGGGTAGCTATGCTAAACTTACAGAACAGCTTTGCAGCATCTCATGGTGGTTTTTATTCTCAGCTGAAGCATTTAAAATGTGGTTCACTTAATGAACTATGAAGTGATCCAATAAGATCCTCTCAAGCATGAGGCATGCTATGTGACTTCGTGGTGACAGAATTTAAGAAGCCAGGACTCAATTTAAAAAAAAAAATAAAAATAAGGAATGGAGTTAAAATTTAAAACCCTACAAAAACTATCAGAAATATTGATTAATAAATGTACTTTGGGAAAGGAAGGAGTTCACTATATCTCTCATTAAGACAGAGAGAGGAAAAAAAGAAAAAAAGAAGTGCTGTGTTTTTTTTGTTTTTTTAAAGATTTTGCCCCAAAAATGGTTTTAAGCCCCACTTCTAAAGCACTCACTGACAAAGGGAAGGTGATTAACCATGTAACTATGGTTGGCTCATATCACTCAGAATTTACCCTCAAGAAAGGTTCAGGATCCCTTTCCCTGAGTGGCCAGTAAAATTTCTTTGGAGACAATCTGATAATATAAGTCTAAGTCCTACTGATTACACATTCCACTGGAAAAGGAAATTTATTTCAATTTTTTTAGCTTAAGAAAATGATCAGAAAAGTAAAAAAATGTGTCCATAAGACTTGATTTCAGGAATATTTAAAATATCAAAATAATGGGAAAATGTGTCCCTTAGAAGGAGGTATGTTAAACAATGAGATGTTTATATTGTTAAATAATATGTATGATTATATATTGAAACATATATAATGATATAAAATTATATCATTTTGAAATGATATTATCACCTTGAAAATGATATAAAAATGTTAAATAACACTTAAACTTTTTTTATATAAACATATGCTCTAAAATAAAAACCCAAGATGTGATATCAAAATGATAACAAAAACCATAGGTAACTTATTTTATTATCTATACTTTTTTAAATTTTCTAAAGTATTTTAATAAACATTTTTAAGATGGTACCAAACTAAAGGAAGCAAGGAAGGAAACAAAGAAACTCCTAAATACTAAAGGTAGTAAATTTGTATATTTTTTATACTAGCAGGAAGTTGTAAATAAGTTGTCCATGTCCACCATTAGAAGACTTGTTAAGAAAATGTGTAGAAATGTTATTGACACAGAAAGATATTACTGAATGAAAAGAGCAGGTTACAATACTGTATACTTTGTACATTGGCATTTTTGTTTTATAAATACTTATAGAGAGGCATCCTGTCTAGGTGTCAGGATATCCATGCATGCTTGCTAAGTCACTTAAGTCATGTAGACTGGTGCGACCCTATGAACTGTAGCTCACCAGGTTCCTCCAACCATGGAATTCTCCAGCCAAGAATACTGGAGTGGGTTGTGGTACCCTCCTCCAGGGTATGTTACTGATCTAGGGATCAAACCTGTGTCCCTTACACAAAACCTGCATTGGCAGACAGGTTCATTACCACCTGAGAAGCCAGAATATTCATGGATGTAATTTATTGTTTAAATTTTTGTCCTCATTCTTTAATTTTTGTACAATGAATATTTATTTTGTTCTCTATTATTCAGGTTTTTTTTAATTTGCTAAATTATAAAAAGAAGGTTTTTGCTTGTTCATAGGAAAGAACAGTTTAGAAAGGAGAATATGCAAATTGTGTTAGTTTTCCATTGCTGCTGCAGCAAATTATCATAAATTTAGTGACTTAAAAATACAAATTTATTATCTTGTACTTCTGTACAATGTTAGGAACCTCTGTCCATAGCTCTTCAGGCACTCTATCAGATGTTCATAACATTGTACAGAAGTACATGGTATTAAACATTCCCAAGAAAAAGAAATGCAAAAAAAAGAAAACGGTTGTCTGAGAAGGCCTTACAAATAGCTGAGAAAGGAAGAGAAGTGAAAAGCAAAGGAGAAAAGGAAAGATATACCATCTGAATGTAGAGTTCCAGAGAATAGCAAGGAGAGATAAGAAAGCCTTCCTTGGTGAACAGTGCAAAAAAATAGAGGAAAACAATAGAATGAGAAAGACTAGAGATCTCTTCAAGAAAATCAAAGATACCAAAGGAACATTTCATGCAACGATGGGCGCCATAAAGGACAGAAATGGTATGGAGCTCAAAGAAGCAGAGATGTTAAGAGATGGCAAGAATACATAGAAGAACTATATGAAAAAGAGCTTAATGACCTGGATAACAACGATGGTGCGATCACTCACCTAGGACTAAACATCCTGGAGTGTGAAGTCAAAGCTAGTGGAGGTGATGGAATTCCAGCTGAGCTATTTCAAATCTTAAAAGATGATGCTGTAAAAGTGCTGCACTCAATATGTCAGAAAATTTGGAAAACTCAGCAGTGGCCACAGGACTAGAAAAGGTCAGTCTTCATTCCAATCCCAAAGAAGAGCAAGGCCAAAGAATGCTCAAACTACTGCACAATTGCACTCATGTCACACATTCTCAAAGTAATGCTCAGAATCCTTCAAGCTAGGCTTCAGTAGTATGTGAATCAAGAACTTTCAGATGTACAAGCTGGATTTAGAAAGGGCAGAGGAACCATAGATCAAACTGCCAACATTCATTGGATCACAGAAAAAGCAAGAGAATTCCAGAAAAACATCTACTTCTGCTTCATTACTAAAGTCTTTGTGTGGATCACAACAAACCAGAAAATCCTTAAAGAGATAGAAATAGCAGACCACCTTACCTTCCTCCTGAGAAATCTGTATGCAGGTCAAGAAACAACAGTTAGAACTGGACAGGAAACAAGGAACTGGATCCAAATAGGGAAAGGAGTGTGTCAAGGCTGTATATCATCACCCTGCTTATTTAATTTACATTAGAGTACATCATGCAAAATGCCAAGCTGGATGACTCACAAGATGGTATCAAAATTGTTGGGAGAAATATCAATAACTTCAGATATGCAGAGGACACTTTCCTTATGGCAAAAAGCAAAAAGGAATTAAAAGAGCCTCTTGATGAAGGTGAAAGAGGAAAGTGAAAAGCTAGCTTAAAACTAATCATTCAAAAAAATGAAGATTCTGGAATCCGGTCCCATCATTTCATGGCAAATAGATGGGTGAAATGATGGAAACAGTGACAGATTTTATTTTCTGCTCCAAAATTTTGGGCTCCAAAATCACCATAAATGGTGACTCTAGCCATAAAATTAAAAGATGCTTGTCCCTTGGAAGAAAAGCTACAACCAACCTAGAGCGCATATTAAAAAGCAGACATCAATTTGCTTAGTAAGGTTCATCTAATCAAAGCTGTTTTTTTCCATTAGTCATGTATGGATGTGAGATTTGGACCATAAAGAAGGATGAATACTGAAGAATCGATGCTTTTGAACTGTGGTGTTGGAAAACACTCTCAAGAGTCCTTTCGACTGCAAGATCAAACCAGTCAATCCTAAAGGAAATCAACCCTGAATATTTATTGGAAAGACTGATGCTGAAGCTCCAATACTTTGGCCACTTGATATGAAGAGTCGACTCACTGAAAAAGACTCTGATGCTGGGAAAGATTGAAGGCAGGGAGAGAAAGGGATGACAGAGGATGAGATTGTTGGATGGCATCACTGACTCAATGGACATGAGTTTGAGTGGACTCCAGGAAATGGTTAAGGACAGGGAAGCCTGCCATGCTGCAATCCATGGGGTCACAAAGTCAGACATGACTGAGCAACTCAACAACAATTACCTTGTACTTGTATAGGTCAGAGACCAACAAAGATTCCATAGACTATAAAACAGTGTCAGTATGGCTGCATTCCTTTTTTGGAGACTAGGGGAGAAGCCCTTTCCTTGCCTTTTCCAGCTTCTAGAAGCTATCTGCATTCACTGATTTGAGGCCCTTCACTTTCAAAGACAGCAAGGTAACAGCTCTCTAATCTTTTTTCTGTGATTTTCTCTCTCTCTCACCTTAGCTGGAAAAGGTCCTCTGTCCTTAAGGGCTCGTTTGATTACACTGGGCCCACAGGATAATTTTCCCATCTCAAATACTGGAAACATCACTGCATCTGTAAATTTCTCCTTGGTACATAAGAACCATTTTTGCAGTTTCTAAAGATTAGAAATTGGACTGGTTTGGGGGGACTACTGCTCACCCTACTACACAACATTATCAGAGATGCCTGTTTTAAATGGTACTGCTGCTAAGTCACTTTAGTCGTGTCTGACTCTGTGTGACCCCATAGATGGCAGGCCACCAGGCTCCTCCATCTCTTGGATTCTCCAGGCAAGAACACTGGAGTGGGTTGCCATTTCCTTCTCCAATGCATGAAAGTGAAAAGTGAAAGTGAAGCCAATCAGTCATGTCTGACTCTTCGAGACCCCGATTTTCCAGGCAAGAGTACTGGAGTGGGTTGCCATTGCTGAAATTTTAATTTACAAAGAAAAGAACTTATTCACTAATGCCTCACCTTACCTCACCTCAGGATTCATCCTATCTTAATGATATGCAAAAGATGTGCAAGCATATATGTAAATCTTAGAACCAAAAGACTTCTAGGCAAAAGCATAGGCTAGAACCTTGGTGATTTTAGGCTAGACAAAGATTTCTTAAATAGTCAACAAAAAAATATATATAAGAATAAAATTGATAAATTATATTTCATAAAGTTAAATACTTATTCTTCACAAATACTATTCAGAGAATGAAAGGTTTAATATTTGCAAATGCATGCATCATAGAAGACTTGGATGTAGAACATATGAAGAAAGCTGAGTTTCAAAAGCAAATTTCCAGTTAAAAATGGACAAAAGATTTGAACAGACAGTTCACCAAATAATATATATAGTAACACATAAAAGATATTTATTCAACCCAGGTCTCCTGCATTGCAGACAGATTCTTTACCATCTGAACCACCAGGGAAGCTGTAACATCATTAGTCATTAGCAAAATGGAAATGAAACCACAATAAGATCTACTATGGACCTGTTTCAAATGCTAGAAATTAAGAAGAAAACATTCTGGCAAGAAGTCAGTACCTAGAACGCTTACGTACTGCTGAGAACATAACTGCTGCAAACACTTTGAAAAGCAATGATAATAATTTCATAAAAAATAAAACAACTACTATATGGCCCAGCCCATCATTTCACTATTCAAGAGAAAGGACAGGTTTTGGGGGAATACTGCTATTTCTTTATTCAAGAAAAAGGAAAGCATACACCCATTAAAATAATTATATACAAATATTCACAAAAGCTTTATTTTTAAAACCCCCATACTGAAAACAACTCAGATGCTCATCAGCAGGCAAACGGATAAATTGTGGTATATCCATAAAACAGAATACTAGTCAACAGTGAAAAGGGAGTGGACTGTTAATATGGACAACAATATAAGTATGCTTTCATCATTTTGTTGAGTGAAAGAACCCAGACAAAAGTAGGAGTAACATTTTATGACTCCATTTGTGTAAACTTCTAGAATGGAAACTCCCATGTGGTCTCAGAAAGGCTCTCAGTTGCTACACACAGGAGGACGAAGGAGCACAAGGAAACCTTTGGAAGCGATGAGTTAGGTCCCCTATGTTCACTGTGGTCATTGTTTCAATGCTGCATATATATGTCAAAACGTATCAGATAGCACACTTATGTTTAGTTTGTCATGTGAATTAAGTATACTTACAAATTGCTTAAAAACAAATTTTAAAAAACAAGTTGCCTATATGAAAAGAAAGAAAAATAGGTGATAAAGCTGGACAGGTAAGATTGGGCTCAGAGGGTCAAAGAATTTGTCACAGGTTTGAATTCTACTCTGAGCCAAATAGGGAGCCAACTGGGACTCACAGCAACAAAAATGCAGGAATGACCTTATCAGAGCAGCAAGGAATATACCCTGAAGTCAGCAGAGAGAATCCTCTGCTGAACTTGAATGGCAAGAGTCTGGTACAGGAACATACTAGTTATAAAGGCTGTACAGGTCTTTAAACTTTAATGAATTCTAACCTAAAGCAGGAACAATGGAAAAAAGAGGAGACTGATCTGAGATATAGACACAAAGTATAAGGATTCAGTCTCTAAAAACAGATGAGAAACTCAAAGGCATTGAGAGAGTGTTAGATCAAAGATGAACTAAGTTTGGGAAGTTTAGTACATGATGAAGCCACAAGACTGAAGTATAAAACAAGGCTGAGGAAGGACGATAATGATTTAGGTTCTGTACATGTTGACTATGAGGTAAATAGATGATACTCAGATGGAGACTAGCCTTCAGTTAAAAATAGAAGCTGGGACAGACAATGTAGATCGTGGAATAAATACTTGATAATCATTTGAACAATGATAGATGGGGAAACAATGGAAACAGTGATAGACTATTTTCTTGGGCTCCAAAATCACAGCAGATGGTGACTGTGAAGGTCACTCAGTCATGTCCAACTCTTTGCAGCCCCATAGACTTTTTGGTCCATGAAATACTCCAGGCAAGAATACTGGTTTGGGCACCCATTCCCTTCTCCAGGGCATCTTCCCAACCCAGGGATTGAAGCGAGGTCTCCCACATTGCAAGTGGGTTCTTTACCAGGTGACCCACCAGGGAAGCCCATGGTGGCTGCAGCCATGAAATTAAAAGACATTGGCTTCTTGGAAGAAAAGCTATGACCAATCTGTACAGCATATTAAAAAGCACAGGCACTACTTAGCCAACAAAGGTCCATCTAGTCAAAGCTATGGTTTTCCCAATAGTCATGTATGGATGTGAGAGTTGGACAATAAAGAAAGCTGAGCACCGAAGAATTGATGCTTTGAACTGTGGTGGTGGAGAAGACTCTTGAGAGTCACTTGGATTGCAAGGAGATCAAACAAGTTAATCCTAAAGGAAATCCGTCCTGACCATTCACTGGAAGGACTGATGCTGAAGCTGAAGCTCCAAGTCTTTGGCCACCTGCTGGGAAGAAGTGACTCATTAGAAACACTCTGATACTGGGAAAGACTGAAGGCGGAGCGGGGAGAAGGGGATGACAGGATGAGACAGTTGGATGGCATCACCGACTTGAAAGACATGAGTCTGAGCAAGTTCTGGGAGTTGGTGATAGACAGAGACGTCTGGTGTGCTACAATCCATGGGGTCACAAAGAGTCGGACATGACTGAGCGACTGAAATGAACTGACTGAATCGTTCAGAATTAAAGCATAGATGATGGTACCACTAAAGCAGAGCATACAAAAAACATTAATGAAAAGTGACTTCAGTTGAATCTCCAGAAAATATCATCAAGGGTTGCGTGAGTGGAAAAAAATTTCACCCAACATAATGAGGACCAAAGGAGGAAGCTGAGTTCAGTTCGGTCACTCGGTCATGTCTGACTCTGTGACCCCACGGACTGCAGCACACCATGCTGCAGTCGGCCCATCACCAGCTCCCAGAGTACTCAAATTCAAAGGAGGGAGAGATTCTCAATAATGGGCAGAAGAAAGTCAAATGGTTCCAAATCAAAGGCAAAGTAGTTTTGCAATTCTGCAATTAGGTGGTCAGTAAGAACTTCGTGAAAGCAGTAGCCATACAGCCTTAAGAGAAGAATCTGGTCAAAAATAATTTAACCAGTGAATGACAGTTAAGGAAAAAAAAAAAAAAAAGAGTGGAGATAATGACTGGGGTTTACTCCTTAAAAATTTATCAGCAGGTAGGTCAATAAAAATTATATGTAGGTAAAATAAATCATGCTAATCCTTTTGATGATCAAAACTGAATAACAGAAAACTGAAAAAGTAGACATTTTCCATTTTTTAAACAATTTCTAAGAACATAGAGAATCATCATAAATGCTATCACTGTAGTAATAACTAACTAAAATTTACTAATCCCTTATGTTCCAATAAGTACTATAAGCAAACACAAATTTTAATCCTCAAATAGCCTCTATATGTACAAACTATTCTTATTCCTATTTTACAGATAAAGGAACCGAGGTTGAGAGGTTAAGCACCTGGCCCACCATGGGGTCACTAAGAGTCGGACACAATTGAGTGACTTCACTTTCACTTTTCACTTTCATGCATTGGAGAAGGAAATGGCAACCCACTCCAGTGTTCTTGCCTGGAGAATCCCAGGGACGGGGGAGCCTGGTGGGCTGCCATCTGTGGGGTCACACAGAGTCGGACACGACTGAAGCGACTTACCAGCAGCAGCACCATAAGGGTCACAGTTAGTGCTCGAGTCCAGATAACACTCTTAGCTAAGGTATAATGACAACTCTAAAGGGCTTTGGTATGACACAGCCAACTTAAAAGGAACCGAGGTTGAGAGGTTAAGCACCTGGCCCACCATGGGGTCACTAAGAGTCGGACACAATTGAGTGACTTCACTTTCACTTTTCACTTTCATGCATTGGAGAAGGAAATGGCAACCCACTCCAGTGTTCTTGCCTGGAGAATCCCAGGGACGGGGGAGCCTGGTGGGCTGCCATCTGTGGGGTCACACAGAGTCGGACACGACTGAAGCGACTTACCAGCAGCAGCACCATAAGGGTCACAGTTAGTGCTCGAGTCCAGATAACACTCTTAGCTAAGGTATAATGACAACTCTAAAGGGCTTTGGTATGACACAGCAACTTTCTCAGGAGTTTGTCCCTGAGATTCTCTTAATTCTATAATGAAAGCACACCAAGTAGTTATATCACCTACAATGTTAAAATATGAAGAAAGATATACAAAACTCCACCAAGGCCATAGCTATGAGCTACTAAAGTGATGATCATTCAATTACTATTTCACACATTCCTTTACTTCTTGACCACTAGTATGGAGAGAAGGTTAGGCCCTTGTCAGTTAAGAAGTGCCCAAGGGCTACTTTGATCTGTTCCCAGTGGAGAGTGAGGTCATTTTACAAAGTCTTTGATTCCTTTAATTCTTCAGACAGCAAGCTCTCAATTAGAAATGCTAGTGGTCATACCAGTTATTTGGATGGAAATGTCACTCACCAAAGGAACCTTGAAATATTTAAGGAACAGATTGTGTAGTCTGAGCTCTGTAAGAGGCTGAATCAAAACTACTTAAAAAATTAAGACCATGGTATACTTCAGAGGCTAGAGTTTTGTTTCTCTGACATACTCTGACTTAGGAATGAGAAGGAAAAGTGTATTAAGAGGCTAATGTTTTGCCTTGGATGAGGACATTGTTTTGAAGAGATTTTGCATAGTAAGACTACGGCAAACTATTATTGATATCTTTCATAGATTACCAGACTTTGTGTATTCCTGTTAAATCAACTTAATTTCTTGACTGATTGTGTCTCAGTTATCATGCTTTACAATTCTATGTGTGGTTGAAAAAAATATCAGTTACTTAAATATGAAAATGGTAGACCAGGTGTTCAAAATTATTTTGTCTCAGAACACTTTTACAGTGTTAGGGGAAAAATAAAAAGCAGCACTGAGGATCCAAAAGTGGTTTCAGTTATATATATTTTTTTGTTTACCATATCAGAAGTTAGAAAATTTTAAATATTTAATAACGTAAGACTATTACATATTAATATACTTTACAAAAAGTAACTGTTTTCCAAAACAGGTGAGAAGTATAATTTAATTTTGCATACATCAAAATGGCAAGTTTTAATGAAAGAAAGTCTGTTTTCATATTTGGTTGGCCATTCTATGTCATTTTGTTTGAAGAATATGTAAGAAATCTAGTTTCACTTGTGGTTGGAAAGGAGTATTCAAATAGCCTTTTAATATTGTTTGATACTATACAAAAATTATAGTAGTTTAAAAGTTAAGTTACAATGTGGATCTGAAATAATATTAAATAACATTTGCCTGGAAGGCTGCAGTCCATGGGGTCACAGAGAGTCAGACACGACTGAGCGACTTCACTTTCACTTTTCACTTTCCTATATTGGAGAAGGACATGGCAACCTACTCCAGTGTTCTTGCCTGGAGAATCCCAGGGATGGGGGAGTCTGGTGGGCTGCTGTCTATGGGGTCGCACAGAGTCGGACACGACTGAAGTGACTCAGCCGCAGCAGCATAACATTAAAAGCAGTTAGTACATCTTATACTTTGAATAGATTTTTCTGTCCATGAATAATTTTGTAATATCCTGCATTAGTAACTGAAAAATAATGGTTTGCTAAATTATGCAGATTTTCTAAAGGAAGATTCATCTCATTAAACAATATTTAAAACTCATACTTATTAATATCACTATCCATCTTATCAGACAAATCTTCAAAAGCTGTTAAACTAGTGGCAGAGACTCACTTTCCAAAACTCAAAAATCAGATTTTATCAACAAACATGGTGAGCAGTCTTCCTTGAAGCAACAAGCTCACTTTGCCCATTTCCAAAAAAGAAAGAAAAAAAGCTGAAAATACCCAAGTCTACATAACCACAGTTTGTAAATTGTTTTTCAAGCAAAAACTGATGACATGCTGATGATATGGAAAAAAAAAATCAAACTTTTTGTTCAGTTTGCAACTCAAACAACTGCACAAGGATTTCCATGAGACAGCAAAAACACTTCAGTACACAAAGTGCTTTTTGCATCCATTCTGTTTTGTCAGAGAATATTAAAAAGATGCTAGATGTTTATTCAAGGGTTAAAGATTAACAAAACGTATAAATTGTACTACTTCCAAGAATTTAACTGAAACTTTTTTTCGAACTACATACCTTGTGAATGCATGGTGATAAACAACTCAATGGCTAGAACAGTTTGGTGTCATTGCCTTGATTCATGCTAAGGTGACTATACCATCATTACTTTTTGACCATCAGGACAAATGTCAAAATGAACAAGGTAAATTATGTCTTGGGACTATTAGGAAAATCATTTGACCCTCCTGACTTCCTGAAAGAACATAAATCATACTTTGAGAACTGCCATGAGAAATAACAAGCAAAGGAGTATACATTTAGACAGTATTTCTAATAACATATTATGGCTCTGATCTTAAATTATTGATTATTGAGAAGAGATATGAATACACTCTCTCCTTTAAATTACACATACCTATTTGTTAGGACACATTAACTGTTGGCAAAAACAGACGGAAGGATTTACAGGTAAATGCTCACAGTGTGTGTGCAAGCAGAGACACACAGAGAGAGGAACACAGAATAATAGAGAGAAAGAGAGAGAGCTAGAGGTTGCAAACAACTTAAAATGGATTAAAGATCTAAGACCATAAACTGTAAAACTCTTACAGTAAAGTATAGGCACAATACTCTCTGACATAAATCATGGTAAAATTCTCTATGACCCACCTCCTAGGGTAATGGAAATAAAAATAAAAATAAACAAGAGAGATTTCATTAAACTTAAAAAGCTTTTCCACAGCAAAGGAAACTATAAACAAGATGAAAAGACAACCCTCAGAATGGGAGAAAATAACAACAAATGAAACAACTGACGAAAGAATTAATTTCCAAAATAGATAAGCAGCTGATGCATCTCAATACCAGAAAAACAAACAACCCAATCAAAAAGTGGGCAGAAGACCTCAGTAGACATTTCTCCAAAGAAGACATATAAATGGCTAAAAAACACACGAAAAGATGCTCAACATTGCTCATTATTAGAGAAATGCAAATCAAAACTACAATGAGATATCACTTCACACTGGTCAGAATGTCCATCTTCAAAAACCTACAAACAATAAATGCTGGAGAGGATTGGAGAAAACCCTCTTACACTGTTCATGGGAATGTAAATGACACAGCCACTATGGAGCACAGTATGGAGATTCCTTAGAAAACTAGGAATAAAACTGCCTTATGACCCAACAATCCCACTGTTGAGCATATATCCTAAGAAAACCATAATTGAAAAGACACATGTACCCCAATGTTCACTGCAGCACTATTTACAATAGTTAGGGCACGAAAGCAGCCTAGATGCCCATTGACAGATGAATGGATAAAGAAGCTGTGGTACAAATATGGGTTTCCCTGGTAGCTCAGCTGGTAAAGAATCCCCCCGCAATGCAGGAGACTCCAGTTTGATTCCTGGGTTGAGAAGATCCCCCTGAAGATGGGATAGGCTACCCACTCTAGTATTCTTGCGTTTCCCTGGTAGCCCAGATGATAAAGAATCTGCCTGCAATGTGCAAGACCTGGGTTCAATCCCTAGGTTGGGAAGATTCCCTGGAGGAGGGCATGGCAACCACTCCAGCATTCTTCCATTGACAGGTAAATGGATGAAGAAGTTGTGGTTCATATATACAATGGAATGTTACTCAGCCATAAAATGGAACACACGAGTCAGTTCTAGTGAGACAGATGAACCTAGACAGACATGGGGAACGGATTGTGGACACAGGGCAGGGAAGGAGAGGGTGGGACGAATGGAGAGGGTAGCCTGGAAACACTACCATATGTAAAATAGATAGCCAGTGGGAATTTTCTGTATGATGCAGGGAGCTCACCCTGGGGCTCTGTGACAACCTGGAGAGGTGAAATGGGGTAGGAGATAGGAGGGAGACTCAAGAGGGAGGGGACAAATATACCTATAGCTGATTCATGTTGATGTACAGCTGAAGCCAACACAGTACGGTAAAGCAATTATCCTTCAATTAAAAATAAACTGTTAAAAAAGAGACTGCAGACAACAAAATGGACAACTTTTAAAAACCACTCCTCAGTACCATTAAAAAATAATAACTTTTGAATGAAAAAGTCCACACATGAAGCAACTGCCCTAACCATAAGCTAATTTCTGTTTTCAGAGGTATAAAGAAGTGTGGAAATAGAGTGAAAGTTGGGAGTACCCGTTTGGCAAAAGAACAATCGGTAGGTCTCAATGAAGAGGGAGAGGGAAGTGCATACAAGGTGTGGACTGGCAGGAGCAGCTGGTCCTCTTAAGCTGCCACCTAGCATTGCTTCTGTGCATCTGTGAAGGGAACACCCATTTGGTAGTAGGGTGAGCGGTAAAGCAGACAACTCAAGACTTAGAATTTTCCTTAGAGTGCAATAATCACTTCCAATGACTGCTTGCTATTTATGGGTATAAAACATAACTTCTCCATCTCAGCTGAAAATATAAGGCCACTAGATAGCTACATGCCTTCCCAGGTGGTGCTAGTGGCAAAGAACCTGCCTGTCAATGCAGAAGACACAAGAGAGGTGGGTTCAGTCCTTGGGTTGGGAAGATCCCCTGGAGTAGGAAATGGCACCCCACTCCAGCATTCTTGCCTGCAGAATCCGATGGATGGAGGAGTCTGGTGGGCTACGGTCCATAGCGTTGCAAAAAGTTGGATATGACTGAAGCAACTTAGCACCCACACACAGATAGCTACAAAAAAAGATTGGGCAATATTTAGAGAGAGACACAGAGAAGAGAGAAAGGCCCAGAGACAAGGGAAACCCAGAGAGAGTATGAGGAATAGACACTTCAAATTTAACCAGAGAAGGGAAATAAAGCTTTCCATTTCAGGATTACAACTGTTCAGAGTAAGTTTGTGATCACTGTTAAGTTGACATATCCAGTGGAGTCCAATAATGTAAATATTTTAATTCTTTAAAATTTTAATGAAAACTTTTCTTTCATGTGCAGAAATACGAAAAGCATCTCTTTTAAATATATTTTAATTGGGGGATAATTACTTTGCAATATTGCAGTGGGCTCTGCCATAGAGAAACATGAACTGGCCATAAAAGTACATGCACAAATCTCATGACAAGCTTATCATCTTTTCTCTAAGAAGAGTCAGAGCAATTGGCATAGGTCAATGTGCACATTTGTTGGAGTTACATATCGGGGCTAGGCCCTTGAAGGGTCCATCTGAGGATCACCCCTGCTATTATTCCCCTGGCCTGCATTGAGTTCACCTGATCTGGTTGGTCAAGTGTCAGTTTTAACGTTGCCAAGACAGCCATTTAGCAGGGTCACTTTTCAGGATGACAAACACGAGATTTAAAGCTTGACCCAATTTCTAGTTACTGAACATCTCCTTTAGAAGCAAGGGGATAAGGATGAGTTTTTATAAACATGCATCCAAGCAAATACGCTTTGCCACAATCCCCGAGACCTCTAAAATTACTGACGGGAGGTTGGTCATCATAATGGGATTTGTGCTGATTCTCTGGAACTGCTTCACACAGGCCATTTCCTCTCTTACCCAAGGGCTCTAGGGCAAACTGAGTTCTTTAGGGAATCAAACATACAATGCCTTTCACATTTACTATGATTCTCAAATGCTTTACAAAGAGACATACATAATATTGAGCTCTATTTTTTTTAAAAGAAGTCATGACCTATGACTACCTGCTTCCCTTTGAACAAAAGTGTTTACATTTTCTCTGGTTTGTACACTGGTTGTACTCTTTAGTTGTTAAGAAAAAAAGGAACTGAAGCTTGTAAACATACCCTGGGCTGGCAGGCAGTGGCAACACAGAGTATAGAGGAAAGATGAGCGGGCGTGAGATGAAAGATCACATTTCTCAGTTGACACCACTCAAAGCATCTGACCAAAGCAGAGCCATTGGAGAGTTCAAGTTAAATTAAAAAAAAAAAAAAAACAAAAAACAGTATTCTTCACCCTGACTATACCTTCTGCCCTGGATTGACCTGTGGGTCATCGCTGGGTTGGCATGGCCAGCATGACGTGATGGACAGGGATTTTAAATAGGATATGGTCCTATGCACCATTGTCTATTTGCTCTTTATTGAATTACCAGGTGTACAACTTCCTTTCATTCTTTCTCTATTCATTTCTTTTTAACCTATAAACCCCAAATTCAAGCCCCAGAGACACAAGGACATGGAGTTGGCGGGTCAATGAAATAGAGACTCTCCAGTGCCCTCTTTCCCTGTGTTCGGGCAAATAGATTCAAAAGTCATGGGTACACTGATCCAACTTGCTCTTCTGAATCTGAACAAAAAAGTCAATAAAGATGATACGCTCTAGAGTCAAACTGTCTGGTTCAACTTCCAGTTGGTTCACACACTTACAAACTAGGTAACCTTAGAAAAGCCACTGTCACATCTCTAAAGCCTTAATGGCCCCATCTGTAAAATGGGGATAATGAATACCTTGGGGCAGAGGATTAAATGAGTTACTATAAGTAAAGTGCTTAACATGCCAATCATTGTTAGTTAAGAAAGAAAAAGGAGAGGGAGGAGGGTGAGGAACAGGAACAGCAAGTAGAAGAAAGGACAAGTACATTCTACCAAACTGCCTTTAATTGTAATTGGTAAAATCAATTTCCCACTTATTCTATGATAAATTCAGAGATAACACTTTGAATATAATATGTGTGTGCTCAGTCACATCCAATTCTGTGACCCCATGGACTATAGCCCTCCAGGCTCCTCTGTCCATGGAACTGTCCAGGTAAGAATACTGGAATGGGTTGCCATTTCCTACACCAGGGGATCTTCTCACCTCAGAGATCAAACCCGTGTCTCTGGAGTCTCCTGGACTGACAGTGGATTCTTTATCACTGTACCACCTGGGAAGCCCTAAATGTGTGTGTGTGTGTGTGTATACACACACATACACACAATAAAAACACACTTAAATATAACTTTAAAAAGCACATACTGCAAAATAGCTATGATAAAACCTAAGTATTTATTAAACTCCAACCAGCAGCTATGCCAATAACCAAGTAGAAGGGATAATGCCCACGTGCTTTAAGTTACTGGTTTTTACAATTTTTTTTAACAAAAGTCCACCAAATATACACTGTTTATGAACAAGAATTTTAAAAACATGAAAATGAAGTTTCAAAAAATCATTACATTTGTTAAATGTTTCATTCAAAACATATCATTCATTCTACTTTGATAGTTTCCAGTTTCATTTCAAAAAATGTGGTTATGACTCAATGAACTGATACCATGATTACCAATCACAATTCATGATATGTATATTTTAACTTTAATCCATATTCTCAGAGTGGTTAGCATTCTTAGACATGGCCTAAACAGGAATAAACTCTAAGGCAGTAAAACTAAGGACTTTAAATATTACTAACGTTGATGCCAGAGATTTTAAGGGATACCAAAAGCCCTATTTTGTTGGTGAAATAAC
This sequence comes from Aepyceros melampus, assembly GCA_006408695.1. Taxonomy (NCBI): domain Eukaryota; kingdom Metazoa; phylum Chordata; class Mammalia; order Artiodactyla; family Bovidae; genus Aepyceros; species Aepyceros melampus. The sequence goes on from SJXQ01010508.1 coordinate 571,203, forward strand.
AATTGTTCAGTATAAGTGGTTGGTAGATGCCCTGCCCTTCCATCAGTCTGGCAGTACATAGATCTCCATTAGTCCTGGGTCCAAGTCAACAATGGTTTTTCACAACATACACTGTTTTGTAAGCACTGCAGTTGGCTCTTCTTTTTATAAGGCAAGTGCTTGACTTAAGCTTTGATTGCCAAAGCATCCACATCAAAGAGGTACCCACATCAAACATGGCGATCTTGAACACAGTCCCAGCTCTGGACTAAACAACAAGACAGGCTATCCACCCAAGTGGCCCAAATTTGCTCAGGACAATTAACTATAGCTACTTCGCATGCTAAGTCACTACAGTCAGGTCCAACTCTTTGCGAGCTATGGGCTGTGGCCCACCAGGCTCTTCTACCCGTGGGATTCTCCAGGCGAGAATACTGGAGTGGGTTGCCATGCCCTCCTCCAGGGGGTCTTCCCGACCTGAGCATCAAACCCGCATCTCCTGCATTTTTGGCACTGCAGGTGGATATTTTACCACTGAGCCACCAGGGAAGCCCGACAGTTTTACTGACAACATTGTGTTGAGAAACTTGGAATGACTTCTCCTGGTTTCTACTGCCCACACCTTCTTCTGATAACTGAATTTTTTCCTTACAGGGAGCCGAGTCTTGCTCTCACTAGTCCATTCAGTTGAGAGCGTCTGACCCCACTCTCAGCTTCATGTAGGTGTGTGCACACTGGAGCACTTCATCTTGCCAGGCCCCATTAGTGGCACCATGGTACTTTTGCGAAAACAATTAGAAAAAGATAACCCTGGATTTGCAGGCACTAAGGACACAGCTCTGCTGGGTCTTAGAGGGAAGGACAGTAAAGGGGAAAGAAGAGTGATTTCTAATATTCCTTCATACAGCTTTACTGCCTCAGCAGGACCTAATGCCAAGTTTCCTCTTAAACTTCTTAGTTTGTGAGCCAATAAAAATTTTGCCTTTTACATTTTCAGCTAAATTTGAGCTGTGTTTCTGTCACTGGAAACTGAAAGAGTACTAATGCAACCCTTCTGTATCTCGCCCGCTCTCTAAGGCTTATGAAATGAAATTCCAAAATTGCTCTGACAATCCTTGCCCTGCTCAATCGAGATTAGAGCCCCTCAACCACTATCTCACACAAATTCTGGGACCTCCATCTCAGTTTGCTCACCACTGCTTGAAAAAAAACTGCTGAAAGCTTGCTCAAGAGATTGCTCTTCCTGGGTTATTTGTTGTGGCTGCTGTTGTTTAGTCACTCAGTTTGTGACCCCAAGGACTGTAGCCCGCCGGGCTCCTCTGTCCATGGAATTTCCCAGGCAAGGATCCTAGAGTCGTTTGCCATTTCCTTCTCCAGGGATCTTCTCAACCCAGGGATCAAACCCGTGTGTCCTGCACTGGCATGTGGATTCTTCACCACTGAGCCACCAGGGAAGCCCCCTCCCTGGGATATGTTCCTGTGTAAATTCTACCTGTTCTGAAAGTCCAAAATGTACACCTCCTTTGTAAAAATCTCAGCCATTCTTGCCCTAGGGAGCACGTTAGAGCCTCCTGCTTAAACACTGTTAGGTTTTTACAGCCTACAGAGGGACAACCTAAAGTAAATTCTACACTAACAACACATAAGAGCAGCATTTCTAACAGATTAATCTTTTGGAGTGTTAGGATGGATGAGTGGGGAAAGAAAAAGGGGAACTTTTAGGGGTCTATCACAGGGGCCTTGCTGTGAGAGGGCAAAGGCTTGTCTCAAAGAGTGACACCAGGGGCAAAGAGAAGCAGTTATAAGGGTGCAATGCCAATGCCGAGACATAAGAGATGTGGCTTCAATACCTGGGTGGGGAAGAGGCCCTAGAGGAGGGCATGGCAACCCACTCCAGTATTTTTGCCTGGAGAATCCCATGGACAGAGGAGCCTGGCAGGCTGCAGTCATGGTGTTGCCCAGAGTAGGACACGACTGAAGCGACTTAGCACACATGCAAGTATATATCATTTTAAAATAAAGTTTAAACATGCTAACTGGTTCCTAAGAAAGACATTTATAGTAGTATGCTTTCAGTTCAGTTCAGTCGCTCAGTCATGTCCGACTCTGTGACCCCATGAATCGCAGCACGCCAGGCCCTCCTGTCCATCACCGTCTCCCGGAGTTCACTCAGACTCACGCCCATCGAGTCCGTGATGCCATCCAGCCATCTTATCCTCGGTTGTCCCCTTCTCCTCCTGCCCCCAATCCCTCCCAGCATCAGGGTCTTTTCCAATGATTCAACTCTTCGCATGAGGTGGCCAAAGTACTGGAATTTCAGCTTTAGCATCATTCCTTCCAAAGAAATCCCAGGGCTGATTTCCTTCAGAATGGACTGGTTGGATCTCCTTGCAGTCCAGGTAGTATGTTTTAGATATTTGCAAATATTCCACATGTGATAATTCCATACATTTTTTCCCCCAGAAATGTTAGCAAGGGTATTCAGGGAAGAATTTATTTGTCTGAATCAGTAAGTGGAAACATGTTATTCTGTTTTTCTGAACTTGTTTTGATCTTTGTTGACTTTAACAGACTGGTTGATCAATTTCAGTTCTTTTACTCCCTCTCCGTCTTCTGTCTTCCTTTTTAGTTTTCTTTCCTCCTTTTGAACTTCCCTCCTCTTTTGGGTTTTATTTCTAGCAAGTACTCAAGTAAGTGCTTTTCTTTCTCAAATGCATATTTGAGTGTACTTGGGCTTTCTTTCTCTTCACTCTTCACTAAAGATCAATCTCATAACCAGGTTTGGAGATAAAAAGACATTCTGATTGGTTCTTCACGCATCTGAACAGAACCACAACTGTACTATCCAGGTGGCTACAACAGGCCCTTGAAGGAAACTTCAGATGGGCATAGCAACCAAATAGTCCTTTCTAAGATATTAAAGGTGGCTCATATCCCCAGTCTGAAAAATCATTTACCTAACAAAGTTAGTGACTAAGAAATTAGCAGATATTACTACATGCTTGAGAATTAGCTCAATATTTTAGTCCAAATAATGGACATCCATGCAAAAAATCCACACACTTTCTCCATGAACTTTCAGCTCTAGTCAGAATTAGAGTTTACTATTTCAATTTCCAGTCTAGATCTCTATGCTGTCTTTGAAGTCTAAAGTGCTGGGCAAAGCCTGATCATGACTAGCTCCCTCGCTGATATCTAGGCATCATAGTATGCCCCATTGCTGACATCCATAGATTTGCTGGAACCCCTATAGGTGTACTGCTGCTCTGAGATGGTGTGCCGTTTGGACACTGTCTGAGTCACTTTTGTGCTCCTCTGAAATCTGTAGGCAGAGGTTCCAGGCACTTACCTTCCCCACAAAACTCATCTGCTTTGACCTACAGAGTATATTTTGAGTCAACCCCATGCAGTCTGCCCCATCTATCTGGTCTTAGTCACATGTCTTGTCAGTGTCCACAGGGATAGGACACCTAGGTCAGTAAAACAATACCAGAAACATATTAGCTAATTCACAGAAAAATGTTTGGTAAATAACTGCATTCCATCAGAAAGTTCTGAACAAGCTTGATGTTACCAAAGATGAGAATGTCAACTGATAGGAGATGGTGGTATTTGGGCTCTTTAATGTCGAGTACATATTAATAATCTGTATGCATATATAGCCATGGCAAGAATACATTAATTTTGAATATATAGAGTCATTCCAAATTACTCAGAAATCATAACACATGTAAGTGTCCAAACTTGTGTCATCAATCAATAAGTCTATGAAAATTTGACTCTGGATTTCTATTTACATCTCTGATATCACCACCTTTTCAGAGATGATAATGAAATAAATTTTGGTGCTTCGTGTTGTTCTTTTAAATAATAAAGGGTCATTTCTGTGAGAAAAGTGGGATTTGTCTGCCTTGGATCAAGAAAAGATATCAAAACAATTCTGAAAGAAGTGTGGAGAGAGAGTCTAACCATGAATTCATTTACCTACTTGGCTAACACGAAGCTCCAAACAGAGCCACTCACCCTTATGTTCTTTATAACTCATATCAGAGCTTAAGTCGGTTCAGCATGCCAGCAAAGCCCTGTTCAAATCTCAGAATGCCATGTGGGCAGTTCAAAGCCTGCCAAAGCCTATTTATAATCCATCTGAAGGCTTGTCTCATTCTCAGTGGATTTGCAAATTCAAACACAGTATAATACTGCAAAGGTCGTCAATTCTCTCACTGTTTTTCATGATAATTCTAATTCTTTTTTTGCAATAAGCAGAAAAAAGAAACTTAACACTTCTGAGCAAAACAGCAGTAAATGAAAATGAGAACTGTAGTCAGGCCAGGTTTTGAACCCCCTTCAATGCCAAAGTAACATGGGTAGAGCCTAAACTCTAGGACCAAAGCATATTTATGGAAGACTTAGGCTTGTCTCATTCTCAGTGGATTTGCAAATTCAAACACAGTATAATACTGCAAAGGTCGTCAATTCTCTCACTGTTTTTCATGATAATTCTAATTCTTTTTTGCAATAAGCAGAAAAAAGAAACTTAACACTTCTGAGCAAAACAGCAGTAAATGAAAATGAGAACTGTAGTCAGGCCAGGTTTTGAACCCCCTTCAATGCCAAAGTAACATGGGTGAGCCTAAACTCTAGGACCAAAGCATATTTATGGAAGACTCATTTTGTAATGATATTCAAGAATGGATTATGGGTGGGGGTAACATTTTAAAAAATAATTCAGGAAAAAATTAAAGTCTGAATTAGGTGAGAGGTAATAAAAAGAGAGACAGGAGAATACATTTAAAAACAAGAAAGGCTTGGTTCTTAGTCATTTTTTCAGTGATTCATCACCAGCACAAAGTTTAATTTCTTCACAGACTATTCATTTGACTCAAATTATGCTACTCTATATTACCTCTTTCAGTGGTTATCCTCTGTCCCCAATCATATATTACAATCTTGGAATGTCTATAATATTCAGGCATCACATACTTGTGGAGTCCCTAACTCAGAGGGTACCCCAAAATATGTTCATGTTCAAAGCAGAGTGTAGAAGTAGCGATAGCATAACTTGGTTATTCTTGTTATATATTAAACTGGGGAGAAGTCAAATATAAAGATATCCTTTAACTAGAAAATTTCAGGACATTAATTTGTCTCTGTATCATCCTGTGTTGAACACTACTGCAATCCTGGGGTCCAATAAATATTTGTTGAATAAATAAATTACATACAATCGTATGCAAGCAAACAATAACTATGATTCAATGTAGAATACCAACATGATTGTAATACATGGGAAGTGTTTGTCCTTTGAGTAACTAAGTCTTATTTGCAACATGCACTAATTTGCATATACAGTACAGTTAGTGCCTAAGAGAATGTCTTAAGCATTTTTATCTAGAAAAGGGTATGAGTGATATAAATCATTATTTATGCCAACTCATTTTAGAATCCACTTGATTTTTATGGGCATGACTCCTTGTCCATCTTTCTAAGCAAGAATGTTTAAAATCTGTCTGTCTGGCTCCTAAATAAATTATCATTACTTCCTAAAGAGTTAACACCCTTATCCATATGTCTGCATTCTTATTTAGTTGAAACCTTAGAATATTTTTAGAAAACACATTGCTTATTTATTAAAGATGTCTGTAAGTGCAAGCAGTGTATAAGATTCTGCTATGTAGGCAGATGTCAATTTAAAAAACAGTGTGTTACTTTGTCCTATTTGTGACTCTTAAAAATATTTACATGAAAATGAAATAGATTATTTTAATAGTTCTGAATAACTGTTTCTCATATAATTCAACTTCCTAGCTCATATTTATACCAAAACTGCCCATTTCCTTTTTCACTCCCTTTATGTAGGTATCTTCTTCCTGTGGTGTCACGTCTTTTTGTCTTTTCCTACTGCCAACAAAGGTCTGTAGAGTCAAAGCTATGGTTTTTCCAGTAGTCGTGTAGAGATGTGCGAGTCTGAACATAAAGAAAGCTGAGTGCTGAATAACCGATGCTTTCGAATCGTGGCACTGGAGAAGACTCTTGAGAGTCCCTTGGATTGCAAGGAGATCAAATCAATCAATCCTAAAGGAAATCAACCTTGAATATTCATCGGAAGTGCTGATGCTGAAGCTGCAATACTTTGGACACCTGATGTGAAGACCTGACTCACTGGAAAAGACTTTGATGCTGGGAAAGATTGAGGGCAAGAGAAGAAGGGGGCAACAGTGGATGAGATGGCTGGATGACACCAGTGACTCAACAGACAGGAGTCTGAGCAAACTCTGAGAGTGAAGACAGGGAACCCTGGCATGCTTCAGTCCATTGAGTAGCAAAGAGTGGGTCATGATTTAGCAACTGTACAACAATGTAGACATACCTTTAGTCACAGTTATCAGAATTAGTTATCTGTAATTATTAGTAATCTAATCTCTAATGTAACACTCAAGAGCCATTCCTTTTAATGAATAAAAATGAAGGAAAAATAAAATCTATAAAACATTACTCCAAAAGCAACAACAAAAAACAAATTATAGTGGGAGATTTTCAGCATCTCTATATGGCATCTCCAATTGGCCACATGTAGATTATTCTGAAAAGATATTTTATCACATGTCAATGCTATTGAAACCAAACCATGTCATATTTTAATATTCTGATTATTTATTATGTGCCAGGCTTTTGCTAAGCACTGGTGATTTAGTATTTACTTCAATGATGAATGAGTATTTTACCTTCATAGACTTTACAGTTTATTAGAGCAGAAAAACAATTAAATAAGGACTCACACTATATTGAGGCAAAGGACACCTCATAGCAATGCCACTAATTAACAATAATTGTTTTTAACTAACAGTAATTGTACTTCTGGTGTAATTTTGTCCACCTTTCCTCATAAACCACAACATCAGATAACAGGATTGTTTGCCAATATGAAAGAAATGTATTGGCAATTCAGAGATGTTCCAGTTAAACAGTGCAGCCTAACATGTAGCAAGAATAACAAGCTCACCATCTTGATGTTTAATGGCTGAAAAATCCTGCAGAGAACTTTCAGCGGATGATTTTAAAACCCAGATTCCTAAACACATGGTGAGGGGAAAGCCAGTATCCATGGAGTTGAAATGGAGAAGACATGACAAAGCTTCTTCTTCCACTGGCTTCAGGGAATTATATTGTTCCCCACACTAAAATTCAAAGAATTTATGGAGTGTATTTGTTAGTTGTCAGACTCCTGGAATGATTTTTTTTTTTTAAATCTTCTCCTGAGGTTTCCGCTATAGCCGAGTAAAAGCTGATGAATTTCATGGTAAATACAAGACAAACATTTTATCCTGGAACTTCAACTGACTGTTCTCACTTTTGCCTCATTTGCATTTATTAAAATTCAGGTTTGGGACACTACATTTTATCTCCGGACTTTTTGCTTTAATTAACAGAGTAGATATATGTGTGGCAAGAATTGAAATTCTGAGTTTCCTTAAATATGGAGAAGTTATTCCTTGTTACCATATCCTTACCAAGCATCACCTGTCACTTTAACGTTGCTAAGAAAGGAGCTTTTGGGAACAGAATGAGATGTTAAGCAGATGAGAGTTTTTGCTGGATTTGTTCATTAACCAGTTTCCTAGAAATACATCTTTTTATGGCATTCTACTAAGAATGTCTGGACTGTTTTTTTTTTAAGCAAATATACAATAATTAATTAATAAATAATAGTATATGAAACTCTGCTGATGCGCTCTTATGCCTGTTTGTAGCTTACTAAAACCCATTGGCAGCAATCAAGTAGAAGAATACAGAGATTCAGAGACAGAATTCCCAAGCACCCTACCAGATGAAGCTCTAATACTCTCTAACCTGCTAATGGGAGAGCTCCTGTGACAGACATAGTGACAATGTGCTGACCTCTCATTCTCCAAAGGGAATGTCCATCTCTACCCAAAACAGCCCTCTGAAAGCAACATGTAAGCTTTACCTCCAAGTTAGTGAGCCCTTTTGACAAAAGCAGTACTGTACTTCAACTCTGAGGTGACTTTTTATCTTTCACATTTTCCCAGTTGAAACTGGGATGAATCTTCAGTTTATGAAAAGTCATCCTTTAACTGGAAGCACTTTCCCTTTCTTAGTGGTACACTGAGCATCATAATGCACCCTACATTGATGACACCTTAGAATGGGTGAAATGTGATTGCTCTCAACCTGGAGGGGTTTCAGATATGGCAGCAATAAATACTGGAAATATAGTAGGTCAAATGAAAGCCCTGTGGATTTCCTCTGAATAAAGATGCAGCGGAACAGTTACTTTCCCACATGTGAGGCTGAACCTCAGGCCCCCTTTGACCTTTCTAGTACACCTGCACAGATAGGAAGTTCTATCTTCTGTAATAGCAGCTCAGAATATAAATGCCAGGATCTTGTTTTCATAAATAATGCAGTCCCGAGGGCTATTTTACCTTGATTGCTTATTCTCCATTCTCCAAAGCTTATAACTTATACCCAATTGATGTAACCTTACCATTTGCATTAATTCATGAATTTGAAAACAACCCTCTACAAGTTCCCTGGGGTGGTTTCCTTTCATTGGTATGCATGTAAATAGCACCAAAGCTGGCATAAAAATTAATGAACTATTTACTTTAGGAGCTTATGCATAGCTGTGAAAAAAAAAACAAGCAAATGCTTAAGTTTATTAAAATAAAATTAAAGCAATAAAGTCTTAAATATGAAGATAGTGTCTAAAATTGGTGGTGCTTAAGTTTGAAAAGTATACTGCCCACCAACCAAAATATAGTCTGATTCTGGTACTACTATGGAGTTTAGGAGACAAACTAGTAAGAACTCAAACCAATCAGGAAAATGGTAGTTCCAAGCATATGGGGTTTAGGCCAGAGATAAATATACATTTTAAACCTGCCTTTCATTAGTGAAAATACCTGTTCCCATTTTTATAGCACTGAGTATAGTTGCCTTGTAATATGAACAGTTTCACATTTTATACATTTTGATAATAAACACCTCAAAAAACATTTCTTGTCCAATTTGACCATGTCTCTTTGAAATACCTTCCAACAGATGTCTCTGCCAACAGCCCCATAAGAATTAACCCTAGATTGACCAATCTTACCCACGAGAATTCTGTAGAACTTCCCACACTGCTCCTTCAATGCAGCTAATTGCAGTATTAATTGCAACTATTCCTTATCTTGTAGAATGCTGAGCTTACCAAATACATCTCAACTTCAGGGTCTAGATTTGCTCCTAATTTTGAAGCTGTTGTGGCTTCTGCTTAAGTTTTTCATGTTTAATACATTCAACACAGCATAGCTTTCTTTCTCCATGTTTCAGTTGCTTTAGAGAACCAAACGGAAAGATTCAGTTTTAAATAATCTGTTTATTTCAGCAAATATTATCTTTTGGCAAGCTGCCTTTTTGCCCCCCTCTATGTCTTTGCTATATCAAAATATCAAACTCAAACCAATGTGAGTTGTTTAAGGAGGGAAATTCACAATTCTAATTAACACAAAATTGGACTTGATCCAAAAAAGTAGCAAAAGAGAGAACTGAAGGGTGGACTATTAAAAAGAGTGGCGGGAAGGGCGAGGTGATCCGTGTACAACTGTTTTCATCATTCCGTTTGAAAAAAACCTAGAGAGGCCGAAAAGCAAATTATTCTTTCAACAAAAAGCTGCAGCTAGCAACACTTTCTGTTCTGATTCACAGAAAGGACTTCGAAATAGCTGCTCTGAGATTCCTATATTGTTCCATATAAGATCGTCCATGGCCTCAAAGTGATTTGCTAAGTGGTGCTGGTGGAAGGACCACTGTGAACTGGCACTGGGCCAAGACACTTGGCCGTACCTATCACCTGGAGGCCTCTTGAATGTTACAAGAACAGCAGACCTGATGTTTCTGGATTCCTACCACATGGTGCAGCCATAAATGGGTAGCAATGAAACAGATGAAACATGTTTTATGGGATAGTTCCATTTGGCCATGCATATAGAGAAGTCACAAGACTACTGCGTGAGAAAAGGCTTGAAAGAGACTGTATTTAACACACAGTATCTATGAAAGCTAGAGTTACTAAAAGCACATCAGCCTAAAATAGAATTTTATTCAAATGCCTCAACACAGCTCTATCTTTTGATCACACATTACATTGGATTGGCCAAAAAGTTCATTTGGGTTTTTCCATGCTACTGCTGCTAAGTCGCATCAGTCGTGTCTGAATCTGTGCAGCGCCATAGATGGCAGCCCATCAGGCTCTGCCATCCCTGGGATTCTCCAGGCAAGAACACTGGAGTGTGTTGCCATTTCCTTCTCCAATGCATGAAACTGAAAAGTGAAAGTGAAGTCGCTCAGTCGTGTCCGACTCAGCTACCCCATGGACTGCAGCCTTCCAGGCCCCTCCATCCATGGGATTTTCCAAGCAAGAGTACTGGAATGGGTTGCCATTTCCATACCATCTTCCAAAAAACCCAAACGGACTTTTTGGTCAACCCAATATTAGAGTTATTGATACAGATGACAGAATGGTTGGCGTATGCTGAAAGTTACTACACAGAGATGCATAGCTCATTTATATCAACTCTCCAATATCCTTTCAAGAAAAAGACTATGTAATTTGGAACAAAATATGTCTGTATTTCTAAACAACTCATTCAATGATGTTACCTATATAACCACAACCAAAGTGCTCCATTTCCACTCATAAAAGGTTCATATGTATGTGGAAACAGTGTCAGACTTTATCTTTTGGGGCTCCAATGGTAAAATTATCTGTCAAACTAAGTAGCCATGTGGTGAAACAAAGTTCAAAGGAACTATAAATCTGAATATCTTTCTTTTGTGAAAGATTTTCAAAGATTTGACAATACATACATTTTAAGAAATGTCTCATATATGCTAATCTCAAATTATCAAATTTATAGAAACAATCCATAATCTATAATAAGTGCAAAGTATTTTCAGATATCCCACACAAATAAGGAAAAAGTACTAATCACTAAAATATGGGGAAATTATATTTAAGACTTTACTAGTTGACAATTTGAAGTTCTTTAAGAAAGCTTAACTTTTGAACTTTAAGCATTTAAAGTAAAACAGAAAATTTGCTATTGTGTGTTCTTCTTTGCACACTAACACATTACAAGTTTGTTAGCTAACTTGAATTTTCAACTACCAAGAAAATCATTTTCTTTATTGCAAAATAATCTACTAAAAATATGATGGCAAAGTGTAGACTTTAAATTTGAGAATAGTGGGCTATGGTGGACATTAACGATGAAAATCTGGGGGTCCCTTACCAGGAAAAAAGAAAAAGCTTTGTTTATTATTTACCCTTGTTAATTGACCTGAGATTTATTCTATCTTTCAGTTGAAAAGAATATAAGTCAATGCAGGTAAGGACAGAAAGTGGAAGGAAGGAGGAAAGAAGGATTTACACATAACTGAGCATTAATGAAAGGCATCTATATTGTAAATGTTGACTGTTTTCCCTTCTCATACACTCTTCTGTTACTTCAAATATTGTTAAAATACAAGCTTTTAGATTTTACACCTAGATCTTACTGATCATGAAGATCAAAATCAAAAGGAAAATCTTCCCATTTATCAAGATCACAAACTAATCTGAAGAATCAAAATAAATTTGAGTATGTTTGGTACTTGACTCCAACCATAAACATTACTAATGCTTTGTTAAAATAATAATGACAACGATAATAATGAATGACAGAGACAACATATACTCAGCTAAGTGCCTATACTGGAGGCTTCCAGTTTATGTTCTTTTTTAATAACCAACTCTTGGAAAATTTAGTAACTATTAAAGCATCTACCAATAAAATCTCAAAAGAGGCTTATAATTCAAAAAACATGGCTATTTGGGGCTTCTATCTGGAGATGTTCACTGAGTCAGAGAAGGGCTGATTCATCTGAATACTCATTTCTGATCACATTTAAACTGCATCACCTTTAAAATGATGAGTTCACTATTAAGGGACCGGATAGGGAGATACAAAAGAATTTACCTCTTGAGTAACTCTGTAGCAGGCTTTGTGTCTTATATAAATTTTACTTATCCCTCAGGTAGACAAACATTAATTCTGTTTTTACTTATTAGGAGACTAGCGCACACGATTTAGTCACGAAAAGGGATTCTGTATATTTCTAAAGTCCAGGTTCTCTCTTACTCTCCTCCATTTCTAAATATTTTGCCTGGAACCGTCTTGGCACCTTACGTCACTTGGCTGGCTCTTTGTCATCCTTGGGGTCTGTGATGCCTACTTCCATCGGTCCGTTTGCTAAAGTCTTTTTACCTCATCTTCCCCCACAGACTGTGACATCCTAGAGGACAGGGTTCTTGCCTTTCTTTCCTTCGGGTTCCCAGCCTTGCTAACAGTTTCTGGCACATGGGAAACATTCCCCAAGTGTTACCAGATCCCTTCCCCATCTTGAGCTTTTTATTTTAGAGAACTAAAGTTAAATTTTACATTTTTTAAAAAGTCAGGCTTTGATTGCCTACTTCCATCGGTCCGTTTGCTAAAGTCTTTTTACCTCATCTTCCCCCACAGACTGTGACATCCTAGAGGACAGGGTTCTTGCCTTTCTTTCCTTCGGGTTCCCAGCCTTGCTAACAGTTTCTGGCACATGGGAAACATTCCCCAAGTGTTACCAGATCCCTTCCCCATCTTGAGCTTTTTATTTTAGAGAACTAAAGTTAAATTTTACATTTTTTAAAAAGTCAGGCTTTGAACTCATTATCAAGCTGATCTTTCATTATGTTGGGCTTTCACCTAAAAAGTGAGCATAACATTTAGTCCTCACAAATACACCATAATATAAAACGATGCTGCTAAGTCGCTTCAGTCGTGTCCGACTCTGTGCGACCCCATAGACGGCAGCCCACCAGGCTCCCCCGTCCCTGAGATTCTCCAGGCAAGAACACTGGAGTGGGTTGCCATTTCCTTCTCCAAGGCATGAAAGTGAGAAGTAAAAGTGAAGTCGCTCAGTCGTGTCCGACTCTTAGCGACCCCATGGACTGCAGCCCAGAAGGCTTCTCCACCCATGGGATTTTCCAGGCAAGAGTACTGGAGTGGGGTGCCATTGCCTTCTCCGAATATATAAAACGATAGCAAAATGTAAAGTTTCTCAAAACCATGTTAGGACAACAAAAGAGACAAGTGCAGTCCACTGGTTTTGAATTTTCTACAAAAAGTTTGACACAGATACACACATAACAACATACATCTCTGTAAAAAGTGTAGATCCTTAATATATAGAGGGAAATCACATTAACAGTTAATCAAAAGTTAATGCTTAGAAAAACTAGCATGCTGTATTTAATTAAGGCAATGGACAAGATGAGGAAGAAGACAGATTCCTGGAGTTTATTTGGGACAGCACACTGGAGGTTCGCTAGTAGCTCAGACAGTAAAGAATCTGCCCACAGTGTGAAAGAAGCAGGTTCAATGCCTGGGTCGGGATGACCCCCTGGAGAAGGAAATGGCAACCCACTCCAGTATTCTGGCTGGAGAATTCTATAGACAGAGGAGGCCGGCAGGCTACATACAGTCCATGGGATTGCACAGTAGGACACAGCTGAGTGGCTACCACTTTGACTTCACTGGAGCTTGGGTCGGGGAGGCAGTGAGAGGACAGTGCTGTGGGAACTGGATTATGCTTGGCTCCCTGGTAAGAGGACCCCTGGGGAAGATGCCCCTGGGGGAATATTTGTTTATGGAGCATCTGAACATGACCTGCAATAAAGTGGCAAATTATGCTTAGATCAGACACACTAATACCCACTCTTTCTTTTGGATTAGAGAGCACAGAACTGCTTCCTCTCTAGGGCAAAACTGAGAGCAAAAAAATGTTTTTCCATCCACCTACAGTAAATATTTGAGGAAGTTTAGGAGCAAATTGATTTTCAAAATAAAAACAAAACAGCCTTTCTATGCACTATTCAGGGTCTCTAGAGGTACACTGGGTCGGTTGGAGGATGGTGCCTCAGAATTTGAAAAAAATGATAATAATAAACTGGTTTCTTTGTCCTTCTGGCTTTTCCAAACTAAAATTTATTTCAGGGAGCCCTATAGGCAGAACTACCAAACAGGCAACTGCTTCTTGCCCAAAGACATATTCTAGTCTCAACAGAAAATCTCTCAACAATTTAAACCCTCCCTGGGGAAGCAGCAGAGATGACCCTGGGCAATCTGGCTCCTCACCTATAATCTATATTGGCCAAGACAAAGTGAGCTTTATCAGTCACTTCAATACTATGGAAGGTCACCCAAATTATGATTTTTACTACAATTAGCTTACAGCACAGTCATAATATATCTCAGCTGCAGCACAGTTCTACTGGAAAGGGAATGAAATTCTTTCATAATTCAGAAATATAAAAACTACTTTCAATGTGATCTTTAATACAAAATGGACAGTTACCAATATAACTGAGGGAAGGAACATGGACATAAAGGATGTCCTGTGGAAAAATATTGGAACATAAAACCTTATATGAATCATAAATAAAATTTACAAGCAATGTAATCTGGGGAGAATGCACACTGGATATGGATCTCCCTATAAGCACTGATTCTCAAAATACCTAGTTGGCTCTCGTTTAATCTGATATTAGTATTATCAACAGCAAGAGTCAAGCTTTTAATTCTCTTTTTAAGGATAGCAAGTAAGCAAATTAGATGACAATATACCCATACATATCTTGAGGCCTGGGGAAAAAGTGTCCTTTGCAATATATTAAATAACATATTAAATAACAATGTATTAAAAAACAACAATTTATTAAATAACATTAAATGTATTGACATGTTTTGTAAAATTTTTAAATGCAAAGACTACAGTTGATCTTCATCTAAGCTGGTCAGACTGAACTGAATAGCTATTACAATATTGATTCCCTTATAACTATCAAAATGAGCTTTTCATACCCCAAGTGTATTATCACTTCTTATAATAAAATGAATTAGATTAACTAGCACAATATAGGAGAAGGCAATGGCACGCAACTCCAGTACTCTTGCCTGGAAAATCCCATGGGCAGAGGAGCCTGGTGGGCTACAGTCCATGGGGGTCGCTGGGAGTTGGACACGACTGAGCGACTTCACTTTCACGCATTGGAGAAGGAAATGGCAACCCACTCCAGTGTTCTTGCCTGGAGAATCCCAGAGACAGGAGAGCCTGGTGGACTGCAGTCCACGGGGTCATGAAGAGTCGGACACAACTGAAGCAACTTAGCAGCAGCATAAAACAACAGTGACAGAAAACGATGTGGCTGGAGATAGGTAAATTCCCTTGTGCCCTAAGAACCCCTTTAGGAAAGACAATTACAATAATATGTCTCAACTGTTGAGTGAGTTTTTACATGCCATAAAGTATGCTAAGTTTGTTATATAATTTATTCTATTTATCTTCACAAAATCCCCTTAAGATAGAGGTGTTATCATCCCTGTTTTACCAAGTAGGGACAAAATGTTTAGAGAGTTTATGTAATGTGTCTGAATTCTCAAAGCAGGGAAACTACAGAATTGAGCCTCAGTCAGTGTGTAACAGGACACAATTGACCACAGAAGATTACTCATAAATCTTTTTTTGAATCTACCCAACCTGCAGACAGTGAGGCTTTTTCCTCCCCCGCCCCCACTAACTTTTTTTGCTGCTGCTGCTGCTAAGTCACTTCAGTCGTGTCTGACTCTGTGCTACCCCAGAGATGGCAGCCCACCAGGCTCCCTCGTCCCTGGGATTCTCCAGGCAAGAACACTGGAGTGGGTTGCCATTTCCTTCTCCAATGCATGAAAGTGAAGTCGCTCAGTCGTGTCCGACTCCCAGCGACCCCATGGACTGAAGCCTACCAGGCTCCTCTGTCCATGGGCTTTGCCGGGCAAGTGTACTGGAGTGGGGTGCCATTGCCTTCTCCTCTGACTTTTTTTAAGACCTTAGAAATATTTTTGGTTTAACAAGTACCAGCGGACATAGCCACTCCCGATTTTAATTGTTCAGCATTACACAGCACTGTCTCTTCTTGTTGCTTTGAAAGCCCCCCCAAACTCCAGGGTTTCTCCTCTAACTATCCTTCAAGATCTTTTCAAGCCTCTTTCTCCTCCCCAACCATTATTTACTATTAGAGGACCTCTTTTCTATTCTCACAGCACATTCCTTGCCTACCTTATCCCATTCCTGCCTGTGACTTCAAATATTATCTCTATGCCACCGAATTCAAATGGCACAACTAGTCTGAAAGAGAGCCATTCAGGGAACACGAGAGTCAGCGTGTATGTACGCATTGCTTATGTTAACCAAAATGATAACTGTAGAGTTTTAAACTCTATTAAATCACATACAAATAAAAATGAACATTTTCTTGGATAAAAATTGGTCCAAATTAACCTTTTAGGAAAAATGAAGAACTCTGTTGCATTTCTTTACTATATACTATTTGTACCATCTATTTTCACTTTGTTATTAAAACACACAACATGGGGCTTCCCTGGTGGTCCAGTGGTTAAGAATCCGCCTTGCAATGCAAGGGACACCGGTTCAATCCCTGGTCTGGGAAGATCTCACATGCCATGGACAACTAAGCCCATGCCCCACAACTACTGAGCCTACACTCTGGAGACTGAGGGCCCTGGAGCCCAAGCTTCTTAGCAAGAAGCCACCAACAACAGAAGCCTGCCCACCACGATGAGGAGGAACCTTACCTGCCACAACTACAAAAAGCCTTCATGCAGCAAGGAGGACCCAGGGCAGCCAAAAATAAATAAATAAACCTTTCTTAAAAAAACACACACACTATGTATATCCGTGAATGCATTCTAGGGACATCCATGATCATGTCCTTAAGTCTATGACTTGGAAGATACTGTATTTACATTTTCTGAGACATTTTATTTTACGATTTCAAATCCAACTGGCTAATTATTTCATGGAAATCAGCTATGACCTTGTAGTCATGGTGTATGAAGAGCTTGTCCAAAGTGCAACTAATATCCATTCTAACATATGAGCAAAGTTTTCTGAGACGGTCCCATAATAAGCATCAAATGTTTGGATGAGCAATGAGGGGGTTCAGAGAAAGGCAAGTTGATGCCAATGTCAGAGCCAGTTGGGGCCTTATCTCCTGTACTAAATCCTTCATTGTAGCATTGAGAAAGCTGATAGTTCTATGGAGAATCCTTTCCTCAACAGCCATGGTCCTCAAACTTAATGTACCCTTTTAAAGTAATTTAAAAAAACCATGTACCCCTCACAGAGGGGTATATTTAATTTATTAAATGTAAGTTTAAAAATTTAATTTTAATTTTGAGATGAACATTTAATTTTTCATGGTGCATTTAAATAGCAAGGACTATGAGCTGTGCCACATTAAAAATAATGTTTTGGAATAAAACTCACATAAGCATTTTAATTAATCCAGAGTTATCTAAATACTAGAGAGAATGACATGAACAAGATTTTATTTACAGCTTGAAGTTTTACTTCATTCCTATTTGTTTCTGAAAGCATAATTTCTATCCTATTCTCACTGAATTTTACACTACTGTAATAATTTTTATGCCTGAAAGTCTTTCTATTGATATTCCTCTGCAATAAAAAATGCAGAAATCACTTTAAAAACTCCTCAAGACCATATAAGTATAAAAATAACTGTCTTCTGGATTTAATTGCAATTAAAATTATTTGAAGGGCACAATTGTCAAAACAAAACGTATCTGAAGTTGTGGTGATTATTAAACAGATCACAATTACTAGAAGTTAATCTCTTAACGAAATGGATAGCTTGGCCTTTTTCCACTTATTTCATGTATTCCATGGGTGACTATTACTTAGTGCTAAAAGAAGACAGGACCCAGCATCAACTTTCTTCCATTTTCAGTTTGTTATTGTCTTTATTACTGTAACTATGGAGATTCTTTGTTTACATAAATAAATAGATGGAAATGGAAGAAACGCCTTCCATTATAGCAGTGTCACTCAAATCCTTGAACTCCTCAGCTACATGCCAGAAGCCAGTGATCTTTCATCAAAAATTATTTTAATCATATATTGGCTGACAAGTCAATTAGGCCCTTCTGCAACTTTGCTTAAATAGAGAATTGTAAACCACTTGACTTGCTAATAGATTTGTTACACAGTCAGAGCCATTTCACCTGTCAATATTAAAACCAAATTGTCTCTTACTTTTTCATGGTGCTGGAGGGTGAGGGGTGGAGGGAGGTGGGTATCCTCAAAGTTCTGAGTCTATATGCCAGTGGGGAAAGCCTCATATAACCCCAGGGAACACAGTTTAAAGTCTACTACACAATAGCATGATGGCAATTTATACTACATGTATATATATTCACTTCTCCTGAAAGTATACTATGGAGTAAAACTGGAGCACACCAATTTGAATCAAATAACTTCAATTGAAGATCTCCCAAGGATCTTCCTTTATTATCAGCAAATAAACATACACACATTAATGGTTCAAATATCTATTGCAATTCAGTGTTAAGACAAGTTATGCAGAAATCTTCTGAAGAATGCCAGGACTTATTTTTATATGCCCAACAAGATTGTATCCGCCAAATAAGGCAATGCATTATTAGTAATACTCATTCATCCATTCAGCTATGTTTTTGGAAAGTAACTAGATGCATTTCCTTAGTTGGGTTCTGAGAAATAGAAAATTGGCTCAAACCTAAACAATGTTTTCTGGCTCCAAACACCATTTCTCAGTTACAAGGACTTATTAAGAAAGCAGCCAAGTACTTAGAGCAGTGTTGAGTTTTTCAGCTTTAGGAGACTACAAGCTGAGGCTTTCCTTGTTTCGTGGTAAATCCACGGGACCCACAACTAAATAAACACAATGCAGCTGAGAATGCCAACAGCAAACCTCTAAGAAACCAAGTGTGTGTCAATTTTTATTTGTAAAATATAGTTCCTTCAGAAACACTTATTCTTTGGTTTGTATTTATAGCATATATTTGCCATGAGATGAAACTGTAGGAGAAATTTTACTTACTAAGAATGAAAAGGAAGAAAACAAAAAGCAAGAGAGCACATGGCCTTTGCTAGGCACTAAAATCATAAGCAAAATGTTTATATTTGTAATTTATAGATAATTTAACACCTATAGTTTTTTTTTCCTTTATTTTTCCTGTAGGAACTATATTCAGATCTCCCCCCTCCAGGAAAGCCAAAGGAAAAATAATACTCACTGAAAAAGTGGGATTGCAATAGTTCTTCTTACTCCTTGCCTTAAAGTCACCTTAACAAATGGCGCTGTCCACGCATCCTTTTTATAATGTGTATGTGTAGGCGAGGGGGTTGAGGGGGGGCAGGCCGCTTTCTAAGATGATACTCCATGGCCCACACCCTTGCCAAATCATCTCCATCTCTAGCATGAGAGACACCTGTGATATGATGGGCAGCCCGCCCGTGGTGAGGTTACTTGCTACAGCTGACTTGAAAAAAACATGCATCTCTTCACTGGGCCTTAGCCAATCACACGAGCGCTTAAAATCTGCCTGGGGACATCAAGTCAGAGATGTGAAGCATGAGAGGGAAATTCTGTCACAGCTTTTGAAGATATAGGGGAGGGGAGGAGAGGGGAGAGGATCCCCTCCTGCCGCCCCCCACCCCCACCACCGCCCCG
>SJXQ01010508.1:591131-613183 GCA_006408695.1 Aepyceros melampus
ACTGGAAGAAGACTCTGAGTTCAGCTGTAATGCAGCCCAGCTGACACCTTGCTTTTAGCTTCCTGGATCTTTAGCAGAAAAATCAGCCCAGGCTTCTCACCTACAGGACTGTGAGCTAATAAATAGGTGTTTTTAAAGCACTGTGGGCTGGAAAACTGGCCCTCATACCTGGAGAGAGGGCAAGGAGAAACTGAAGAAAGAGGCAAGTGGTAGGTTTAATAAGCAAAGGAACTTACATGGGAAGCTTGTCTTGGGTGGCCACAAGATGAATATATCTCAGGACCACCTGCCAGAATCTTAAACGTTTATATAGAGCTCTTAACAGGGTCAGCCACATACACAGACCAGATAGTCTCAATACTCTCTCAAGGATAAACCTTGGAACAGTTCCTAGCACGGGAATGGTGGGTGGAGAGTACATTCCAAGGACAGGGAAAGGGACAAGGTACCTCCAATTGTCTGGGTCCAGCCTGTGGCCAACTGCGGTCATGTCTTCTTGATGATCTCCTCCAACAGGCACTCACTAAGGTTGTGGGAGCTTGTTCTACCACAACAGGAGACTAATACACATGCATTCTGCAGACAGACTGTGAGGCAAGTTGGAATACCTTCAAAAAGTCGGGAAGGGTGCTACCCTGCTACCTGTCCAGAATAATCTGGATGCAGTCTATCTCCTGGTTTGGGCTCTGTACTGGGAACAAAAGCCCACTAGTGTCCACTAAAAGGAAAATAAATTTGTTTGATGGAAACCAAGAATCGAAGCTATAATTATTTGAAAACTACAATGAAAGAGATTGATTCTCCACTTCTCTAATTCTCATTCTGTTTATTAAGCATCCAAACAATGAATGGACTACACTTTGTACTTTGCTTATATAAATACTCTCATTTAACAGTCACAACTCCATGAAGCAGTTACATTTCAACGAGAAAGCAGATCTTGTATCTCTCCTATATTTTATACCTAAAGTGTCTCTCATCTCCATTTTTCTAATATAAAACCTTTTAAACAGCCACACCACAGACAACCTCACCACCAAACCAGTTATGAAGTCTGAGACCTCTCACTTTTAGCTCTAGACTCAGTTCTTTGGAATTACCCATTTGAATATATTGTCCCCAGAGTTTGCTGCAGGTTCACTTTGTTTATACACATAAGGTATATAGTTTAATAGTTTAATCCTTCCTAAAGCAGTTCAGCCCCACGTGCATAGGAGAACCACCCAGGAGCATTAACCACCCACTGCCTGGGTCCCTGCATCAGAGATAATGATTTAACTGATCTGAAGTGGGGCCTGAGCTTGGAATTTTTGAATCTGCCCTGGAGATTCTACAATAGAGCCAAGGTTTAGACCTCTGATGCAGAGTTGGCTCATACTTTGAAAAGAATTTACAGGGAATATTATCTGGACTGAAAGCAGTGGGGAAAGGGAAACACTAACAAGCTGCAGGGTCCTGCTTCTTCCTCAAGATATCTGTCTGGGCAACTGAAGACTTAAATTCCTCACTGAAAAGAAGGTGTGCAAAATGTGCTAAATGTTTCACAGCTATGTTGACACAAATAGTCCTGTGGGCCTTTCTACAGTAGGAGTGTAATTTTTTAAAAAACTACACTGTTGCTTTATTTAATGTTTCTATTTAAGCCTATTTGAAAGAAGTATCTTTATCTTCTATAAGTCACTGCTTGTATTCCTCTTATTCATCTCCTTCCATTCAGCTTAGTATGTAATGCTATCCTTTTGTTTCAGCTTCAACTTGACTGTTTGCAACTTCTTTTATTTATTTATTTTTGGTATTTATATAAACAGGGTATATAAATGTATCTCATTTATCCTATTTAAATATATCCTATTTATCCCATAAATATAACTATATTTCTATAAATAGGATACTTTTGGTATCCTATTTAAAGTGTTTCATTAACTTTTTCTTTGTGATAATTTAAGCCTGTTTTTTAATTATTTGTGTTTTCATGGGAACATCTTTGTTAACAAACACAGAAATATATAAAACAGAAAGCATATTTGCATGGGTAATACTAATCCCAAAGGTAAATCTCTCTTACACTCTATATTCATTCATACCTGATGCTTTTAGCTTCTTGAATACATTAAATCCCTCTGACCCATAGGCTTTCTTAGATGTTATTTCCTTGGCCTTAAATAAATTTTCCTGGTAAATTCTTCCTTCTCTTTCTGGTTTCAGTTAAACAGCTTTTTGCTTTTTTTAAGACGGAGTGTATCTTTCCAGACTTTGAATGCATATAAATATATATATAAATGGGATCACTCCATTTATATTGTGTTTATTTTCATTCAAAAGAATGTTATAAAATTTTCTATGTCAGTATATGTAGCTCTAACTTATTCTTTAACATTATAGAATTTCACTTTTCTGTCTCTTAACTTTATTCTATTTACCAGTTATCTTGATACAGTTTTTTGCCAGTGGAACTTATGTTAAAGTCAAGATTCTTGTACATACATATTTAGGTCACCTATATGTTTATTTGGGTAGATTTCATCTGGTTGGATCACTGAGTCAAAAAATTTCTCATTTAAATTTTATTTTGACACATTTTGCTGAATTTTTCTCCCTAAGTTTTCTTCCCAATTTAATTTCCATCAACAGTGTTAATTCTTCTAAAGTTTACTTTTATTTGTTAAATATTAACTCATTATCATTTTTATTATAAAAAGCCATTTATATTTACCATAATCAATGCATGTATCAACTGCTATAAATATTTCAGTAATGATCAAAGTGATTCATTTCACAAAACTGTGAGAATTGAATAGTGCAAAACAGGTCTCTAGGTCAAAATTTTAAATCTTAACTCATCTATGGAATTCATAAAAGGTAACAGCTTTCCTAAGTTTAATCTTGCTTAATGCAAACCTAATAAAGTAAATATTTCACAGATAAAATTAATTTTCATGTGTAGGAGAAAAACTGTTTCAGAAGTATATGCACAAACTAAAAATGGCAGACCCAGTATCATTTTTCTGTTTTTGATATTGGTGTGAGTAATATATTTTAGATTCTCATATGTCAGTTGTATTTATACATATGTTGAAGTTATGAATAGCAAACATTTTACATATTTTCCAAAGCCTTGGGAATCCATAGAAGTATAGGTAAAATTTTTAATACAATTCCTATTTAAAAAGCAGGAATGAAAGAATTAATAAGAGCACCAAGAACAACAACAGAAACAGCAGCAGCAATAACAACAATCTATGACTTCACTTTAGAGAATGGAGAATCTCTGACAAAATATTGGTTTACCCTTATTTCTTCCTAATAGCAAATTGACCAAAATAATAATAACTACTACATAAAATCTCCAGAGTTTTAACTTGTAACAGACTATCCTAACAGTTAACATTGTGAATGGAAAGCATATCCGTGACTATTTTCCTTAATTTTGTTAAGAATATGAAGCAACACATGCTATTCAGGTTGCAGAAAATACCATGGATATCTGCTAATGAGACAAGAAGGAAGTGGCTAGTGGGAAAGTAGGGGATATCAGAATATCCTTCCTAGCCCAGTCATCACTCAGGGCCGAAGTTAAGTGTGGAAATTTTCAACAGATATATTTATGATAATGCTTATGATACCAGATATGGTCAGAGACAAGAAAAAGAAGCTAAAAGGGGTGTGTGTGTGTTTCTCTTTCTTGCTATCTCCCTCAATCTCTTTCTCAGAGATTGCCCACAGTCTTATAGACTTGTAGGGCTGGAAGGACACTGTATCCCATTGTGTTCCAAGATCACTAATAATTCCTCATCAGAGTTCCATCTAACACCGCTGACCCAAGGCCACCTGGCCAAGCCATGCCCCTTCCTAGAGATAGGTGTTCGTGGGCTCATCAGGAAGACCATTCATTCCACAGGCCAGAGTAATGTCAGGGAGCTTTTCAGCTCTTTACTGGATATCTCAGAAAGAAAAGTCTCACACACATTTCCAAACCAATCTGTCCAAATTCAAAGTCATTTTATTCCCTGCTGAAAAACTGTTTTCTAAATTTTTCCCCCATCACAGTTAACAGTCTTACTGTCAGCTGTGCCACACCAGAGCCTATGGCCTTCTCTCTGACCCACTCCCATGGCTGGCACAGAGCGTGTACCGAGGAACAGCATGTAATTGCAAAACAAATAAAGAAGGGATGGAAGAAAGGAAGAAGGGAAAGAATAGGCAGGGAGAGAAGAATAATGGAAAGGCGGTAGTTTCTTTCAATTGGGGAATATATTGAGGTCCAAGTACATTGTTTTTCCACATTGATAACCCTTGGTCAGGCACTTTCATCTTTTTCAATTGCATTATTACAGCTGGCTACTAATTTGTCTCCTGCCACTTGTCCATGGCTCTCTTATCTCTCAAAATTGTTCCATCAGAATAGTAATGGTTTGCTGTTGTTCAGTCACTCACTCAGTCCTGTCTGACTTTCTATGACCTCATGAATTGCAGCACACCAGGCTTCCCTGTCCTTCACTGTCTCCCACTGACTCATGTCCATGGAGTCAGTGATGCCATCCAACCATCTCATCCTCTATCATCCCCTTCTCCTCCTGCCTTCAGTCTTTCCCAGAATCAGGGTCTTTTTCCAATGGGTTGGTTGTTAGCATCAGGTGGCCAAAGTATTGGAGCTTCAGCTTCAGCATAATGGATATTCAGGGTTGATCTCCTTGCAGTCCAAGGGAGTCTCAAGAGTCTTCCAGCACTATAGTCGGAAAGCATCAATTCTTCAACACTCAGCCTTCTTTATGTTCCACCTCTCACATTTGTAACATCACATCTGTAATGGTTACCTCTGGTTTAAAACATATTTAATGAATCCCACTATTTATAACTTTATTCTTCCCTGATGGCTCAACAGTAATGAGTCTGCCTGCAATGCAGGGGACACGACTTCCATCCCTGGGTCAGGAAGATCCTCTGAAGAAGGAAAGAGCAACTCACTCCAGTATTCTTGGCTTAAAAATCCACCAGACAGAGGAGTCTGGTGGGCTACAGTCCAAGGGGTCACGAAGAGTCAGACATGACTGAGCACACACATACACACATTATTTATCAATTATGTTCAAATTTCTTACCTTAATCTGGGCCCTCAAATACAATTATTAGTAGGCTTTATAGCTCCGTCTTCAGCAGCCCCAAACCCAAGCCCCCTCCTACTCCCATCTGCATCGAGGTCATAAGAGGACACAGGTGATACACAACTGTCACACCGGCCACCTTTCTGCATGCAGTGTTCACAAAGTGAAATAATATAGCCTGAACCCTTCTCTTCTAAACCCCATACAACTAATCTCTCCTTTAATAGTCAACCTGAAAGTCACATCTATAAACCCTTTGACATCTTCAGAATGAAAAGGTCCTACCCTCTTTGTGTGTCTACAAAATTTGGTTAAATCTATTACAGTATTCATTTTAGTGTAAAAGGGATAAGTACAGCAATAATAAAGAGCATATAATTTTATAGTCTAGGAACCCTTAGGGTGTCCACTCCCTTGAAGGCTGACCAGGCTCTGCCATTTATGCATCTTTTTTTAAAATATAAATTTATTTATTTTAATTGGAGGCTGATTACTTTATAATATTGTATTGGTTTTGCCATACATCAACATGAATCCACCACGGGTGTACATGTGTTCCCCATCCTGAACCCCCCTCCCACCGCCCTCCCCATACCATCCCTCTGGGTCATCCCAGTGCACCAGCCCCGAGCATCTCTGCATCTCTAGCACCCAAGGCAGAGCCAACAACAGCTATGCAAATGTCAGCCTACTTAGTGGACAGCAACTTGTAGAATTTTTTCCAGATTGAAAAAAAAAGTTAGGTCACATGACATTTACATTTTTTACAGACCCAACCTAAAGAAAATATTTCCATTTATCAAAAAGGTTTATGTTTTAAATTCACCTTTCATAAACGGACTTACCAGGTGGCTCAGTCAGTAAAGAGTCTGCCTGCAATGCAGGAGACCCAGGTTCAATCCCTGGGCTGGGAAGATCCTCTGAGGAAGGAAATGGTAACCCACTCCAGTATTCCTGTCTGGGGAATCCCATGGACAGAGAAGCCTCACGGGCTAGAGTCCATGGAGGTGCAAAGAGTCAGACACGACTGAGGGACTAACACTTTCACTTTCTGTCAGTATATCACAGTGCTCCAGTGTTCCTCACATTTGAATCTGCACCCCCAGATCACTCTGATATTGACCCACTTCAATAAATATGAGCCAAGTAAGATACACTGATCTTGATGCCCCCAAACAAACACCCCCTTCCTACCATCTGCCTCCTGTTTGGTCTAGCTCTCACTTTTGCTCTCTCTCTTCCTCCCTCTTCCTTTCTTCTTTTTCTTCTTCTCCTTCTCTCTCTCTCTCTCTCTCTCTCTCTCTCTCTCTCTCACACACACACACACACACACACACTTTGGGAAAATTATGGTGTTTTGCACTTAACCTTCTCCATTAGGTTTAGTCCTCTCCCAACAGCCAGTGCTTACTTTTCAATAAATCAATTTCAACAAGCAGGTTTGGACAGTATTTCACCTTCCTGTAACTTTAGTCCTTCTGCCACTGAATGAAACACCAGCAAGTCATATAAGAGATATATAAGTTAATAAAATTCCAAACTCTGTATAGGAGTATGCCTGATCTCCCTTTCCTGAGGACATTAAGATTGATTTTCATATTTGACGGAGCCAAAGTCACTGGGAACAGAGGGTGGCCAACAGTTAAGTGTGAAGTATTACTATAAACAAAGCTAGTGGAGGTGATGGAATTTCAGCTGAGCTATTTCAAATCCTAAAAGATGACACAGTGAAAATGCTGCAGTCAACATGCCAGAAAATCTGGGAAACTCAGAAGTGTCCACTGGACTGGAAAAGGTCAGTTCTCATTCCAATCCCAAAGAAGGGTGATGTCAAAGAATGTTCAAATTACTACACAATTGTGCTAATTTTACATGCTAGCAAGGTAATGCTCAAAATCCTTTAAGCTAGGCTGCAACGGCACCTGAACAAAGAACTTCCAGATGTATAAGCTGGATTTAGAAAAGCCAGAGAAATCAGTGATCAAATGGGCAACATCCATTGGATCATATAAAAAGCAAGGGAATTGCAGAAAAATATCTGCTTCATTGACTACGCTAAACCCTTTGTGTGGATCACAAACACTGTGGAAAGTTCCTCAAGAGATGGGAATACCAGACCACCTTACCTGCCTCCTGCGAATCTGTATGCAGGTCAAGAAGCAACAGTTAGAACTGGACATAGAACAATGGACTGGTTCAAAACTGGGAAAGGAATATGTCAAGGCTGTATATTGTCACCCTGCTTATTTAACTTATACACAGAGTACTTCATGCAAAATGCCAGACTGGATGAATTACAAGCTGGAATCAAGATTGCTGAGAGAAATATCAATAACCTCCAGATACACAGATGATACCACCCTAATGGAAGAAACCAAAGAAACTAAAGAGCTTCTTGATAAAGGTGAAAGAGGAGAGTGAAAAAGCTGGTTTAAAACTCAAGATTCAAAAGCTAAGGATCATGGCCTCTGGTCCCATCATTTCATGGCAGATAGAAGGAGGGAAAATGGAAACAGTGAGAGACTTTATTTTCCTGGGCTCCAAAATAACTGAGGATGGTGACTGCAGCCATGAAATTAGAAGGTGCTCGCTCCTTGGAAGAAAAACTATGACAAACTAGACAGCATATTAAAAAGCACAGACATCACCTTGCTGACAAAGGTCTATATAGTCAAAACTATGGTTTTTCAAGTAGTTGTGTACAGATATTTGGACTGTAAAGAAGGCTGAGTGCCAAAGAATTGATGCTTTTGAACTGTGATGCTGAAGAAGACTCTTGAGAGTCCCTTGGACAGCAAAGACATCAAACCAGTCAACCTAAAGAAAATCAACCCTGAATATTCATTGGAAGGACTGATGCTGAAGCTGAAGCTCCAATACTTTGGCCACCTGATGGGAAGAGCTGACTCACTGAAAGACTCTGATGATGGGAAAGATTGGGGGCAGGAGGAGAAGGGGAGCAACAGTGGATGAGATGGTTGGATGGTATTATCGACTCAATGGATATGAGTTTGAGCAAACTCCGGGAGACAGTGAAGGGACGTTTGGCATGCTGCTGCCTATGGGGTCACAAAGAATCAGAGACCTCTGAGTGAATGAACACAACAAAAGTTGTATGAAAAGAGATATGAAGGGAAGGATAAGCACACACACACACAAAGGTAACTTAAAGAATAGAGCACCCCACTTAACCCCAAGATCTCTCTTTTGTTCCATTCTTCTTCCATTCTTCTTGGCTCCCAATTCAGCTCTTTGAAAGTCCATGGAAGGGTCAGAAACTCTATAGTCAGTATCCTCTAAGCATCACTTAAATAATTAAACAGAAACAAGGATCATTCAAAAGCTTTTCCTTCTCAAAGATGACATTCACTTTAGTATTCATATCTCATCTGGAAGTTAACTCTGCTGCTCGGGCTGCAGAATGCCTTCCGTTTTGTGATTCTAACATGGCATTACCCTTGGGCATTAGTGACATGGTGTGAAATGCTGGCATTTACAGAGTACTTAGCAGTGATGCCAGTAAATCAAGAAGACGTTTCAGTAACGCCTAGGTATTAAACTTCTACCTCACTCACCCTCTGTCCCAGCCATTAGTGATGTATAATTGAAATCTTAATTCTAACTGACTCAGGCAGAGTCAAGCCACTTCAGGAAACAATAATGCTATCTGACACACATAACCTTTTTGATTAAAATAGCTTGTCTCTTTTAGAAAATGCCTCTTCCATATCTCATTAACAGCTTCACAGCCTCCAGTATTAGAAAAAGACATGTATTTCAGGAGA
Source organism: Aepyceros melampus (assembly GCA_006408695.1). Taxonomy (NCBI): domain Eukaryota; kingdom Metazoa; phylum Chordata; class Mammalia; order Artiodactyla; family Bovidae; genus Aepyceros; species Aepyceros melampus. The sequence continues at coordinate 600,019 of SJXQ01010508.1, forward strand.
TGCCTGGAAAATATGCCTTCCTTTTGGAGGTATTACTAGAATAGTAAAGGATTTGTCTATGTTATTATTAGCAAGAAGGACTCTGGCTTCTGTAATGAAACATATAAAAAAACTCAACAGCAAATATCAAAGCATCTCCAAGGATACAAGTGGTCTATAGGAACATCGAATTAAAAAAAAATTCCCAATTTATTGAGAGCTCTCTGAATATACAAATGTTCACAAAACTAATTAGACCAATCACTGTCTAATACCTGTATCATAATGTTGACTAATGATCAATTCTGTAGATAGCTGCAAGAGATAATTGGATGACATTTAATTTACAGAAAGAGAGANATCTGAGGTCATTGATATTTCTCCTGGCAATCTTGATTCTAGCTTGTGCTTCTTCCAGCCCAGTGTTTCTCATGATGTACTCTGCATATAAGTTAAATAAACAGAGTGACAATATACAACCTTGACATGCTCCTTTTCCTATTTGGAACCAGTCTGTTGTTCCACGTCCAGTTCTAACTGTTGCTTCCTGAATCCTGCATACAGGTTTCTCAAGAGGCAGGTCAGGTGGTTTGGCATTCCCATCTTTTTCAGAACAGTATGAAAAGGCAAAATGATAGGATACTGCAAGAGGAACTCTTCAGGTCAGCTGCCCAATATGTTACAGGAGATCAGTGGAGAAATAACTCCAGAAAGAATGAAGGGATGGAGCCAAAGCAAAAACAATACCCAGTTTTGGATGAGACTGGTGATAGAAGCAAGGTCCGATGCTGTAAAGAGCAATATTGCATACGAACCTGGAATGTTAGGTCCATGAATCAAGGCAAATTCAAGTGATCAAATAGGAGATGGCAAGAGTGAATGTCAGCATTCTAGGAATCAGCAAACTAAAATGGACTGCAATGGGTGAATTTAACTCAAATGACCATTATATCTACTACTGTGGGCAGGAATCCCTTAGAAGAAATGGAGTAGCCATCTTGGTCAACAAAGAGCCTGAAATGCAGTACTTTGATGTAATCTCAAAAACAACAGAATGATCTCTGTTCATTTCCAAGCCAAACCATTCAATGTCACGGTGATCCAAGCCTATGCTCCAAGCAGTAATGCTGAAGAAGATGAAGCTGAATGGTTCTATGAAGACCTACAAGACCTTTTAGAACTAACGCTCAAAAAAGATGTCCTTTTCATCATCGGAGACTGGAATGCATAGTGCATAAATCATATTAAATTTTCATCAATGGATTGGGAAATCCTTAGCAATGAATAGACGCTTGGCAGTTCATACTGCTCATAAGTAAACAATGGACAGTGTCCCAGCTAGAAGAGTAGCCAGTTGAACAATATGACTTACTACAATGTGTGACTAAAGCAACTTCCAAACAAATGAAACATACATGTCCTCTTAGCTAAAGTTATAGCTCTCCAATCAATAAAACAAGCAATAAACTAACATTTAGGACACATTCTTATTCTAAAATAATTTAAAATTAAAATATAAATTGGAGAAATCAAGGCTATAATAAAATGATTATAGAGTGTAACATTTCTGTTAATAGATTTTTATTTCAACATTTTACATATTTATAAACAGATAGGATATTATACAATTATTTTGATCAGAAAACTCTGGAAAAACATTCATTATTTATTTCCAAGTAAAGGAGACCAGAGTAATTCTCTACAGATGAATAAAGCTAGATTAATTTTTAGATAATTTTTTTTGACATATCCCACAGACTCACTCCATTATTGCCCTTGGTGAAAACGCTTTTGTTGCACATAGTCAATGGCGTTCAAAGTAAAAGATTAACAAAAATACAAAGAAATCCCTAGTCAAAACATACTGATATATTATCTATGACTCTTCCTAGGCTTACCCTTGTACAAGCATTACTATAATCAATATCATATACTAGTTTTTATTCTATTTTGTTCATTTTCCAATTATAGACATTTTCTTGTACTTGGGCTTCCCTGATAGCTCAGTTGGTAAAGAATATGCCTGCAATGCAGGAGGCCCTTGTTCGATTCCTGGGTTGGGGAGATCCCCTGGAGAAGGGAAAGGCTACCCAATCCAGTTTTCTGGCCTGGAGAATTCCATTGACTGTATAGTCCAAGGGGTCCCAAAGAGTCAGATACACTGAGTGACTTTCACTTTTTCTAAACCCTTTAAATATTTAACATTTTAAAATAATTATATTATCCCCCAAATATACTAATAGTTACTAGTAATCCAGGTAGTTATCTTTAAATCTTTCCTGTCTCTCACACATTGAAACTGAGGAGGGCGCTATAAGGTTCCCAGGTCCTGAGGTCTTTCTGTCCCCCATCTCTTGTAGGCAAGATGCCAACCTCCCTGAGTTCTGAAGGGTGGATTGGAACACTTGCTAATGCTAATCAAGGAGCCTGCATGCTGGGTCCCTCAGCTGTGTCTGACTCTTTTGTGATCCCAGGAACTCTCACCTGTCAGGCTTGTCTGGCCATGGGATTTTCCAGGCAAGAATACTGGAGTAGGTTGCCATTTCCTTCTTCAGGTGATCTTCCTGATTCAGGGATCGAACCCATGACTCCTGCATTGGCAGGAGCAATCTGGGAAGCCTGATCAAGGAGGAGAAACCAGGAAACTACCTGAGGCAAGATTAAAGAGACCGAGAAACTCAGCAATATTAGAAGACAATCCACCTGAAATGTATTAAAGTAGTACAAGCCCTCCTTTGCGCCTCCATTTTGTCAAACCCCACTTTTGATCCACTGTTAACAAAAACCCTCATTAAGTTCTCTGGGGTTGAAATGTACAGATATTTTGTTTGTTTGTTTGTTTTTTCCCCGGAGGGCAAAGCCCGATGTGTCTCCCTTTGCCTTTCAAAAGCTATCCTTTTCTATTTCACTCAGAACTCTGTTGCCTGGATTTCATTTGGCAACAGTGTACAGATATCGGCTGCCAAGGTGGTGGTAGTAGTAAAGAACCTGCTGGCCAGTGCAAGAGACATAAGAGACATGGATTTGATTCCTTGGTTGGGAGGATCCCTGGAGAAGGGGATGGCAACCCAATTCAGTATCCCTGCCTGGAGAATCACATAGACAGAGGAGCCTGGCAAGAAACACTCCAAAGGACTGCAAAGAGTTGGACATGACTGAAGCAAAATCGCATGCACAAACACATGTATATGGTTGGGCCATAAAGAAGGCTGAGTACTAAAGAACTGATGCTTTTGAATTGTGGTGCTAGAGAAGATTATTGAGAGTCCCTTGGACAGCTAGAGGATCAAATCCTAAAGGAAATCAATCATGACTATTCACTGGAAGGGCTGCTGCTAAAGCTGAAGTTCCAATACTTTGGTACCTTATGTGAAGATCTGACTTATTGGAACAGCCTCTGATGCTAGGAAAGATGGAAGGCAAGGGGCACGGCGTGACAGAGGATGAATGGTTGGATGGTATCCCCAACTCAATGGATGTGAGTTCGAGCAAACCCAAGGAGATAGGAAAGAACAGGGAAGGGTGGAGTCCATGGGGTCTTAAAAAGAGTTGGACACAACTTAGTGACTTAACAATAACAAGTAGAGAGAGGGCGAGCTTTTGATAAACCATGATACATGAATTTATCACTAAAGCTTTTCAATTTTACTCTCTATATAGCTCTCGCAGATGTGCCTTGTCCTATCCATTCCAACCAAACTGTACTTTGTTTAGGTTTACCATCATCTCTTACTGAGAGTTCCTTATCTGCTTTTTAAAAATTTGCTTTCTATTTCAGTCAAATCCATTTTTTACTCAACTATTAAGGGCTATTTCATAACATTTAAAAATAAATAGATTTTAAATCATAATGTTAGTATAAAGAACCAAGAAAATAAAAACCTTGCTGCCAATTAAATAACAATATAATGTAATCAGATAGAGTATTTATGCCTAATGTGTATTTTAAATTTATTTATACATATAGTTTTATCATGCTGCACTCTTGTGTGGATAAATCATGCAAAAACAAATGGTTACAGAATTCCTAAATCATCTTCACATTTATAGTCCAACTCTTCTGAGTCAAGTTTTAGCTTATAGTTTTTGAATATGTGTTTTTCCATTCAATATTGTTTGTTTTGTTTTTATTTTTTTATTCTTTTTTAAGTTAATTTTTATTTTTTAGTTTGTTTTGCCTTACAATACTGTATTCGTTTTGCTATACATTGACATGAATCAGCCATGAGTGTACATGAACTCCCAATCCCAACCCCCCGCCTCCCCCCTCACACCATCTCTCTGAACTGTTTTTAAAGAATACTTGAAGAGAGTAAACAAAAATAATAAAATAGAAAAGGAAGGGTAAGAGGAGAGAAAGGCTGTTTCTAGAAAAGCCAGAGAAACTCTCTTGAAGCCGAGATATGCCCTCCACACTATGTTCTTCTAGAAGCTCCTGGTGAAGAAATCTCCTATGTAGTAGCTGATAAGGTGGCCCCAGGAAGCTGAAATAAATAGGAAGAAAGCCTGGCTCTTCGAGGGCTCAGAGCAGAAACATGGCTACTAATTAATTCTCTTGGAACTAGCTTTCCCCTTTATAGACACACAAATTTTCATACCAAAACATGCATTATGCTTAAGTTAAAATCAAAATGTTGTATAATATAAATGTGTGGATGACCATGTGATTTTCACATCACTGAAAATTAAGACAGAAAAGTAGGTATCTTTGACATGTACTTTAGATTACACAGAATGAAATAAAAACATGTTCTGGCCCAGTATATAATAATGAAACCAATATCTGAGAGGATTATATTTGCTGAAAGATATACCAGAACCTACAGAAAGTCCTGCCTTGCTTTCACTGGTGATTCATGATCAGTAGGCATTTTCTAGCTATACTGTACATACACCTCTCAAAATATTTAGCAAAAGCTAAGTATTTCTTCGCAAAGAGTAACAATTTCTATTAATTTTTTTAAAAAATTCAGTTATATTTTTAAACTATAGAAAGAATAATCATTCCTACATGCACAATTCACCAAAGAATATACACAGATGCAAATAAACAAAGAGAAAATGTTTTGCTTCATATGAATTCAGGTTAGGTTATATTTCCTATAAACATTTGTACAGACTGCTTTATAACGCTTAAAGTTGGCAATGATGTGATGAAATAAGAAACACTATCATATTATTATTTGTAATGAGAAAACCTGGAAATAGTAGGGAAGTAGTTTAATTATGGAAATCCATAAGACTAAACTTCAGATACACAAATGACATCACTCTAATGGCCAAAAACTAAAGGGCCTCTTGATGAAGGTGAAAGAGGAGAGTGAAAAAGCTAGCTTAAAAGTCAACATTCATAAAACTAAGATCATAGCATCCAGTCCCATCACTTCACAGCAAGAAGAAGGGGAAAAAGTAGAAGCAGTGACAGATTTTCTTTTCCTGGGCTCCAAAATCACTGCAGACAGTGACTGGAGCTATGAAAGTAAAAGATGTTTGCTTGCTCCTTGGGAGGAAAGCTATGACAAACCTAGACAGTATACTCAAAAGCAGAGACATCACTTTTCCGACAAATGGTCTGTATAGCCAAATCTGTGGGTTTTCCTGTAGTCATGTACAGATGTAAGAATTGGACCATAAAGAAGGTTGATGCTTAAGACTAGAGATCTCTTCAAGAAAATTAGAGATACCAAGGGAACATTTCATATGGAGATAGGCACAATAAAGGACAGAAACAGCATGGACCTAACAGAAGCAGAAGACATTAAGAAGAGGCAGCAAGACTACAGAAATAAACTGTACAAAAAATGATCTGCATGACACAGATAGCCACGATGTTGTAATCACTCATATAGAGCCAGACATCTTGGAGTGTGAAGTCAAGTGGGCCTTAGGAAGCAGCACTACAAAGCTAGTAGATGTGATGGAATTCCAGCCAAGCTTCAAGTCCTAAAATAAATAAATAAATAAAAATGATGCTGTTAAAGTGCTGCACTCAATATGTCAGCAAATTTGGGAAACTCAGCAGTGGCCACAGGACTGAACAAAGTCAGTTTTCATTCCAATCCCAAAGAAAGGCAGTGTTAATGAATGTTTAAACTACCTCACAATTGCACTCATTTCACATAATAGCAAAGAAAGGCTCAAAATTCTCCAAGCCAGGCTTCAGTAGTACCTGAACCAAGAACTTCCAGATGTTCAAGCTGGATATAGAAGAGGCACAGGAACCAGAGATCAAATTCCCAACATCCACTGAATCATAGAAAAAGCAAGAAAATTGTAGAAAAACATCTGCTGCTGCTGCTACTGCTGCTAAGTCACTTCAGTCGTGTCCGACTCTGTGCAACCCCATAGACGGCAGCCCATCAGGCTCCCTGTCCCTGGGATTCTCCAGGCTAAGAATACTGGAGTGCGTAGCCATTTCCTTCTCCAATGCATGAAAATGAAAAGTGAAAGTGAAGTCGCTCAGTTGTGTCTGACTCTTAGCGACCCCATGAATTGCAGCCCACCAGGCTCCTTCGTCCATGGATTTTCCAGGCAAGAGTACTGGAGTGGGGTGCCATTGCCTCTACTACTGCTTTATTGACTACACCAAAACCTTGATTGTGTGGATCACAACAAACTGGGATATTCTGAAAGAGATAAGAATACCAGACAACCTCACCTACCCCCTGAGAAACCTGTATGCAGGTCAAGAAGCAACAGTTAGAACTGGACATGGAACAATGGACTGGTTACAAATTGGAAAAGGAGTATATCAATGCTGTATGTTGTCACCCTGCTTATTTAACTTACATGCACAGTACATCATGTGAAATGCTGGGTTGGATGAAGCACAAGCTGGAATCAAGATTGTAGGGAGAAATGTTAATAACCTTAGATATATAGATGATTCCACCCTTACAGCAGAAAGTAAAAAACTGGAGAGCCTCTTGATGAAGGTGAAAGAGGAGAGTGAAAAAGTTGGCTTATTTTCAACATTCAAAAAAAAAAAAAAAAAAACAAAGGATTTCATCTGGTTCCATCACTTCATGGCAAATAAATGGGGAAACAATGGATACGGTGACAGAGTTTTGGGCTCCAAAATCACCTCAGATGATAACTGCAGCCGTGAAATTAAAAGAAAATTGTTCCTTGGGAAAAAAGCTATGACAAACCTAGACAGCATATTAAAAAGCAGAGACATTACCTTGCCGACAAAGGTCCATCTAGTCAAAGCTATGTTTTTTCTAATAGTCATGTATGGATGTGAAAGTTGGATCATAAAGAAGGCTGAATACTGAAGAACTGATGCTTTTGAACTATGGTGTTTAGAAGACTCTTGAGAGTCCCTTGCACTGCAACAAAATCAAACCAGTCAATCCTAAAGGAAATCAGTCCTGAATATTTATTGAAAGGACTGATGTTGAAGCTGAAGTTCCAATACTTTGACCACTTGATGTGAAGAACTGACTCATTTAAAAATACCTTGATACTGGGAAAAATTGAAGGCAGGAGAAGAAGGAGATTACAGAGGATGAGATGCTTGGATGGCATCAGTGATTTGATAGACATGAGTTTGAGCAAGCTGCAAGAGTTCGTGATAGACAGGGAAGCCTGGTGTGCTGCAGTCCATGGGGTCCAAAGAGTCAGATGGTAATGAACCACTGAACTGAACTGAACGGTATTGAACTCTGCCTTCACCAAAACCTTATATATTGACCTTCCTCCTACTGCCTCTTTGGAGGAGTCTCTCAGAGCCATTTAAAATGCTGCCTCCTGGGCTGCAGTCCTCATTTTGCCCCAAATAAAACTTAACTTGCAAATCTCAAGTAGTATGTCCTTTTAAGTCAACACCCTGGAGGAGGGCATGGCAACCCACTCCAGTATTCTTGCCTGGAGAATCTTGTAGACAGAGGAGCCTGGCAGGCTACAGTCTGTAGCATCACAAAGAGTTGGACGTGACTGAAGTGACTGAGTATACACTCACGCGAGCAAATGTCCAAAAAGACCTGCTACTCTAAATCCAGTGAGTGACCCTAGGAATTAGATTATGTTCTTGAGATAGTTCTTCCCAATCCCAGTTCCTGGACTAAATTTGCCATTTTACTTCTATTTGCCTAGACCACTGTCGGGACTTTTATTATGGATGATTACAAATCTCTGGTCTCTGTAATAAACAGTTTGGGAACATAGTAGCTTTTCTTTATGCAAAGAAGCATGAATTATGACTAGCTCCAAGAACCAGTACACAAACAAAATTTTATAATTTAACACTTCTATAATATGAGTCTAGTTGTTATGTGTATCACAGGCCTACAAAAACTCTCCATAAATAGTATCACCCTGTTTTGTAAAATTTCATATCTCTTTTTTGAGAAGACAAATACCATATGCCCAATATTAATGAAAATTATAAGTTGACATATACTAATGTTGGCTAAAATAAACTATTTTAAAGAATTTCTATATCCCCCATTTTCTAAAAGTTAAAAATAGTATATTTGATCAAAAATATATTTATGCCTTACTAAACATTATATTCAATTTTCTCCATATCTCCTTTGTTAATTTCACTGGTAAATTAAAATACAGCAACTATTTTAATCTGTATATTTTCATATTAAACACATGCTTTATATGTGAAATAAGTAGAATAAGACTGCTTGGTAAATTAATAAATAATTAGTTAAATTTATCTTCCATCTTTTTGGGCTCCAAAATCACTGCAGATGGTGACTGCAGCCAGGAAGTTAAAAGACACTTGCTCCTTGGAAGAAAAGCTATGACCAACCTAGGCAGCATATTACAAGCAGAGACATTACTTTCCAACAAAGGTCTTTCAAGTCAAAGCTAATGTTTTTCCAGTAGTCATGTATGGATGTGAGTATTGGACTATAAAGAAAGCTGAGCACCAAGGAACTGATGCTTTTGAACTGTGATGTTGAAGAAGACTCTTGAGAGTCCCTTGGACTGCAACAAAATTAAACCAGTCAATCCTAAAAGAAATCAGTCCTGAATATTCATTGGAAGGACTGATGCTGAAACTGAAACTCCAATACTTTGGCTACCTGATGTGAAGAGCAGACTCATTTGAAAAGACCCTGAACCTGGGAAAGATTGAAGGCAGGAGGAGAAGGGAATGACAGAGGATAACAGGGTTGAATGGCATCACTGATTCAATGGACATGAGCTTGAGTAAACTCTGGGAGTTGACGACGGACAAGGAGCCTGGCATGCTGCAGTCCGTGGGGTTGCAAATAATAAGACATGACTGATCAACTGAACTGAACTGATTAGTCAGTTCTTTGCACCAGGTGGCCAAAGTATTGGAGCTTCAGCTTCAACAATGCTCCCAGTGAATATTCAGGACTGGTTTCCTTTAGAATTGACTGATTTGATTTTCTTGCATTATAAGAGACTCTCAAGAGTCTTTCCAACAATGCAATTCAAAAACATCAATTCTTTGGTGCTTAGGTTTCTTTATGGAAGTTTATGGAAGTTATGGAAGTATATGGAAGTTTATGGAAGCTTTCTTTATGGAAGTTTAACTTCCATAAACAAATACAGCATTCACACCAATAATGATNAGGTTGGTCATAACTTTCCTTCCAAGGAGCAAGCATCTTTTAATTTCATGGCTGCAGTCACCATCTGCAGGGATTTTGGAGCCCAGAAAACTAAAGTCAGCAACTGTTATACTATTTCCTCATCTATCTGCCATGAACTGATGGGATCTGATGTCATGATCTTCATTTTCTGAATGTTGAGCTTTAAGCCAACTTTTTCACTTTCCTCTTTCACTTTCATCAAGAGGCTCTTTAGTTCTTCACTTTCTGCCATAATGGTGGTGTCATCTGCATATCTGAGGTTATTGATATTTCTCCCAGCAATCTTGATTCCATCTTGTGCTTCCTCCAGCCCAGCGTTTCTCATGATGTACTCTGCATAGAAGTTAAATAAGCAGGGTGACAATATACAGCCTTGACGACTCCTTTTCCTATTTGGAACTAGTCTGTTGTTCCATGTCCAGTTCTAATTGTTGCTTCCTGATCTGCATACAAGTTTCTCAAGAGGCAGGTCAGGTGGTCTGGTAGGCCCATCTCTTTCAGAATCTTCCAGAGTTTATTGTGATCCACACAGTAAAAGGCTTTGGCATAGTCAATAAAGCAGAATTAGATGTTTTTCTGGAACTCTCTTGCTTTTTCGATGATCCAGTGGACGCTGGCAATTTGATCTCTGGTTTCTCTGCCTTTTCTAAATAGGATACTTTCCTTAAAAGTGAGCATGAGATGAAAAGTATCCTTTATACTTGTGGTGTGTTGGATATTTGACCAGTATATTATTGATTTAATGCTTACTATGCCCAGGCTTCCCTCATAGCTCAATTGATAAAGAATCTGATGCAGTGCAGGAGATCCTGGTTTGATTTCTGGGTTAGGAAGATTCCCTGGACAAGGAAATGGCAACCCACTTGATATTCTTGCTTGGAGAATCCCATGGATAGAGGAGCCTGGCAGGCTGCAGTCCATGGGGTTTCAACAGTCAGACATGACTTAGCAACTAAATCACCACCACCATGCCCAGGCTCTGTGTTTGGGGTTCAAGACCCATTTGAATCCCAAATGGAATTGGTGATCTCAAATCTGTTGGTCCAAATAACTCTGCTGTTGCTGCTGCTTCTAAGTCATGTCAGCCGTGTCCGACTCTGTGTGACCCCATAGATGGCAGCCCACCAGGCTCCCCCATCCCTGGGATTCTCCAGGCAAGAACACTGGAGTGGGTTGCCATTTCCTTCTCCAATGCATGAAAGTGAAGTCACTCAGTCGTGTCCAACTCTTTGCAACCCCATGGACTGCAGCCTACCAGGCTCCTCTGTCCATGGGATTTTCCAGGCAAGAGTACTGGAGTGGGTCGCCAGTGCCTTCTCCGCCAAATAACTCTACCATATTGTAAAACACATTTAGTAAATATAAAGCAATTAAACACAAACCTTCAATTGTATGGATTGATTGTGTGGCCTGAAGAATCAAATAGGAATTCAGGAGAAATACATTTTATTGAGGATTGTAATGAAAAAATGGAACAGCAATTGGATATTACTCATTGGTAGCTTCAAAACTGCTTTATAGGAGAAATTTAGATGCTGTAACCTAGGTAGAAGATGATGATATGTTTTTGAATTTTAGAATTGCATAATCAGGTACTAATCTAATGTTTACTTAGGTTGCCTGATATAGATCAATAAACTAGCTAACTTTTCTAAATATTCTTTATTGTTGCTCCTCAGTATGCTTGAGAAAATGTCAGTTGTACATATCAAAAAAAATTCTTTTTATTTAGCAGTCTTAGATGGTGGAGTTTAGGGAGATCTGAAGTAGAATAAAGGATTTTAATACAAGGGATCATGCTGAGATGGAAGCCTATATAGACAGTGTTGTATTGAAGACAAGAAGTAAGATTGAATAACTCAAGTGGACCTTACTCTGCTTTGTGTAATTGTAGCAGAAGTTTGAATTCAATATTATGGGAAAATGGAAACTTTACTAAATTTAGAGTAGAAAGCAAAATACATTGACTCTGAAAACAGTCATGCTTTTTTGGCCATTTTCCTAAACACTGCAGTAATCTCTTTAGACGGAGAAAGATTTGTTCATTACAAATAACTTACTGAATCTCCAAAATCATGAAGAATAATTTTCACAGTCATTTTAATGGCTCATAAGGTCCCTTTACAACTCGGTATTCTCTTCCTTTTGAACTGTGGTGTTGGAGAAGACTCTTGAGAATCCATTGGACTGCAAGGAGATCCAACCAGTCCATTTTAAAGGAGATCAGTCCTGGGTATTCACTGGAAGGAATGATGCTAAAGCTGAAACTCTAGTACTTTGGCCACCTCATGCAAAGAGTTGCATAATTGGAGAAGACTCTGATGCTGGGAAGGATTGGGGGCAAGAGGAAAAGAGGATGACAGAGGATGAGATGGCTGGATGGCATCACTGACTCGATGGACATGAGTTTGGGTAAACTCTGGAGTTGGTGATGGACAGGGAGGTCTGGCGTGGGGTCACAGAGTTGGACACGACTGAGCGACTGAACTGAACTGAACTGATTCTCTTCCTAAGTAATGTATGTGTCTCCCCCTTCATCTTTTGAAAGTGAAAGTGAAAGTCACTCAGTCATGTCCAGCTGATTGCGACCCCATGGACTATACAGTCCATGGAATTCTCCATGCCAGAATACTGGAGTGGGTAGCCTTTCCCTTCTTCAGGGGATCTTCCCAACCCAGGGATCTAATCCAGGTCTCCCACAATGTAGGTGGATTATTTACCAGCTGAGCCACAAAGGAAGCCCAAGAATACTGGAGTGGATAGCCTATCCCTTCTCCAGCAGATCTTCCCGACCCAGGGATCGAACCAGGGTCTCCTGCATTGCAGGCGGATTCTTTACCAGCTGAGCTATGAGGGAAGCCCCTCATCTTTTGAAATTTACCCTCAAATGCTACAACTTCAAAGAGGACCTGACTTATTTATGATTGAACCTCTTCTCAGCTAGAATTTTCTATCCTTCTCTCTTGCTTTACTTTGCATGTGCCATTGTCTATGGATATCTGTCCTCATTACAGTGCATGCTCCATGAGAACAGGAATTTTCCTTTGTGCAGTTCACATGTATTTTCAGTGCCCAGAAATCTGTCTGGCATATAGGGATACTCAATAATAATGTATTATGAAAGAATGAATGAAACAATCAATATATAGGCCTAGAAGAGAGATAGAGACACGGTGAATACTCAATATCCATACTTTAGGTGCCTTAAGCAGAAAATTTCAGCCAGAAAATATTTTTAGAAAATTCATGTCAATGTATAGCAAAACGAATACAGTAACAGACTGGTTCCAAATAGGAAAAGGAGTAAGTCAAGGCTGTATATTGTCACCCTGCTTATTTAACTTATATGCAGAGTGCATCATGAGAAACGCTGGACTGGAAGAAACACAAGCTGGAATCAAGATTGCTGGGAGAAATATTAATAACCTCAGATATGCAGATGACACCACCCTTATGGCAGAAAGTGAAGAGGAGTAAAAAGCCTTTTGTTGAAAGTGAAAGAGGAGAGTGAAAAAGTGGGCTTAAAGCTCAACATTCAGAAAACGAAGATCATGGCATCTGGTCCCATCACCTCATGGGAAATAGATGGGGAAACAATTTTT
>SJXQ01010508.1:613626-648886 GCA_006408695.1 Aepyceros melampus
GGTGTTGGAGAAGACTCTTGAGAGTCCCTTGGACTGCAAGGAGATCCAACCAGTCCATTCTGAAGGAGATCAACCCTGGGATTTCTTTGGAAGGAATGATGCTAAAGCTGAAGCTCCAGTACTTTGGCCACCTCATGCAAAGAGTTGACTCACTGGAAAAGACTCTGATGCTGGGAGGGATTGGGGGCAGGAGGAGAAGGGGACGACAGAGGAGGAGATGGCTGGATGGCATCACGGACTCAATGGATGTGAGTCTGAGTGAACTCTAGGAGTTGGTGATGGACAGGGAGGCCAGGGGTGCTGCGATTCATGGGGTCACAAAGAGTCAGACACGACTGAGCGACTGAACTGAACTGAACTGAATTAACATATATACATTACTGATATTGTGTACTAAAAAAATAACTACTGTATAGCACAGATGAAAGTGAAAGAGGAGAGGGAAAAAGTTGGCTTAAAGCTCAACATTCAGAAAATGAAGATCATGGCATCCAGTCCCATCACTTCATGGGAATAGATGAGGAAACAGTGGAAACAGTGTCAGACTTTATTTTTGGGGGCTCCAAAATTACTGCAGATGGTGACTGCAGCCATGAAATTAAAAGACGCTTACTCCTTGGAAGAAAAGTTATGACCAACCTAGATAGCATATTCAAAACCAGAGACATTACTTTGCCAACTCATGTCTGTCTAGTCAAGGCTATGGTTTTTCCTGTGGTCATGTATGGATGTGAGAGCTGGACTGTGCAGAAAGCTGAGCGCCGAAGAATTGATGATTTTGAACTGTGGTGTTGGAGAAGACTCTTGAGAGTCCCTTGGACTGCAAAGAGATCCAACCAGTCCATTCTGAAGGAGATCAACCCTGGGATTTCTTTGGAAGGAATGATGCTAAAGCTGAAACTCCAGTACTTTGGCCACCTCATGTGAAGAGCTGACTCATTGGAAAAGACTCTGATGCTGGGAGGGATTGGGGGCAAGAGGAAAAGGGGACAACAGAGAGTGAGATGGCTGGATGGCATCACTGACTTGATGGGCGTGAGTCTGAGTGGATTCCGGGAGTTGGTGATGGACAGGGAGGCGTGGACGTGCTGCGATTCATGGGGTCACAAAGAGTCAGACACGACTGAGCCACTGAACTGAACTGAACTGAATTAACATATATACATTACTGACACTGTGTACTAAAAAAAATAACTACTGTACAGCACGGGGGACTCTGCTCAATGCTCTACAGCGACGTAAATGGAAAGGAAATTTAAAGAAGAGGGGATATATGTATATGCACTGCTGATTTATTTTGTTGAACAGAAGAAACTACCACAGCATTGTAAAGCAACTGTTCGCCAATAATTTTTTTTTTTTAAGTATCTCTTTGCAATAACTGAACTTTCCAAAAGGCATAGGGCACTGACTACCATGACTTGACCCAAAGCACAGATGAAGAACAAAACAATATTGTACAATAAGATTTTATTTTTTAACAATATTTGTATTTGGTCCTAGTCAGCTAAGCAGGTCTCCTTCTGAAATGGAATCAACTAGATAGCTAAAGAGGTAATTCTTGGATGACACAAACAACTGTATTTACAGAGGATTTGGACTCTGACATCATTTAGTGTCTAACAGAGCCAAAGACTTGCATATGTCTGTGCAATACTTGGGACGCCCAAGAAGTCTCAGAGCTGGCCCCATAGAGCAAGAGATAATTTAAGTCAGAAATATATTGTTTGCGCATATGTGCACACCCATGCCTCCTGCCCCTGACACTGGCCTGAAAGCCTGGAGCTCAATCACGTGCTGACAAACGTCATCACCCTGCCAGAACTTAGCAGAATACACTTAAATAATCATAGTTTTCTAATGACAAGGCTTTAAATTTGTATTAAAAGTAATATTTTTAAACACATAAGCTTTCCAGAAAGTTTGACATTGCCTGCCACTAATCAGAATTGATGTTTGAGCCTTCTTTAAAAAAATATGAGAGAGAGATGGAGAATATGAAATAACTTCTTACATAGTAATATTGGGCAACAGTCAAAAACAGATTTGCTCAGAATTTATGTTTGTAAATGATACATAATATTTATTTCATCTGACAAAGGAGAGGGTGGGGCTCAGTCCATATTTAAATCTTTGCTAAAATGTAATGTTTCACTGTACCTATAGGATAAAACCTTAATCAGTTAATACATATGCTTGGTGATATGAAAAGTTTTAAAACTTTTTAAAAACTTGGTGATGTAAAAGTTTAAAAATTAAAAATGTGTCATCTTTGATTGAGAAAGCAATTAGTTCACAATTATTTAACCACCAAGCTAATTGGCCTGATAAATCTTGAACTCTTGAATTTATTGACAGTAGACTGTGATCTATAGAAGCAAGTCATTCAGTTGAGAACAGACCTTAATGATGTATATGAATATGTGTAATGTATGTGTGTTTCCTTACTCATACAGAGTCATATGTATGTTAGAACCTTAGAAATTATAAACCAAACGGAAAAAAACTTCATGTTACTTTTTGTTTTGTCTTTAATTGTTCAATAATGCATTCATTTCTGGGAGACTATGATTAAAACAGTTACATATTTGACACTATGTATCAACACCAGTTAAGACTAACACTGTTTTGACGTTTGGATATGCATGGACATGACATTAATAATTGTTAACAGGCTACAGTATTTTCATTGTGCCCCAAAGTATGAAGTCTGACAACTGGAAAGTTATTTAAAGTTGCAAATTCTAATGTTTTTGCAGAACCATAATTGAATAGGGAAATTGGTATATATATTAGTAATTCATCTAATTTCTACTTTAACCACCACTGAAAAACAAAGTATTTGGAATCCAGCAAGCTTATTGAACTCTTCACATTACTGGTATGTATATAATATGGGAAAATCAACACACTCCAATTGTAACAGAACAAGTAAATTCAAGATCTTATTTGGCATGTATCCAACATTAACAAATAAAAAATAATAATTTCTATAATTATATGTTTTAAATGAATGTACAATGGAGATTTAAGTTTTTTTAAAAATGATAATACCAAAAAGTCCCAATAAGTAATAGTGAAAAGTAGCATCTTATATTTTAAATGGATGCACATATTTTTTCTATTTGCTTATCATGCTATTTAGTATTGCATGTTCTTCCTCAAAATACATGCCCTACACTCTGCAACAGTTCCTATAATACCGTCCATTTGTGAAATTTGAGAGTTTGTTTGAATAAATTCAAATAAAAATACATGTTTTATTCCAATAGGAGATAAAAGAAAAACAAATGATTGATGTGCTTGACAGAGATATATGAATGATCCAAGTTTTTTTTCTATACAAGGGATGTATATTTTGAATATAGGAAAAATATATTCACAACAAATTATTTCCATAACTGATGACTCACAGAAAACTAATCAGACTGATCATATAGACCACAGCCTTGTCCAACTCAATGAAACCATGAGCCATGCCATGTAGGGCCATCCAAGACAGACGGGTCATGGTGGAGAGTTCTGGCAAACGTGGTCCACTGAAGAAGGGAATGGCAAACACTTCGGTATTTTTCCCTGAAAATCTCATGAACAGTATGAAAAGGCAAGAAGATATGACACTGAAAGATAAACTCCCCAGGTCAATAGGTGCCCAGTACTCTACTGGAGAAGAGTGGAGAAATAACCCCAGAAAGAATGAAGAGACGGAGGCAAAATGAGAACAGCGCCCAGATGTGGATGTGACTGGTGATGGAAGTAAAGGCTGACGCTGTAAAGAGCAGTATTAAATAGGAACCTGGAATGTTAGGTCCATGAATCAAGGCAAATTAGAAGTGCTCAAACAGGAGATGACAAGAGTGAACATCAATATTTTAGGAATCAGTGAACTAAAATGGACTGGAATGGGCAAATTTAATTCAGATGACCATTATATCCACTACTGTGGGCAAGAATCCCTTAGAAGGAATGCAGTAGCCCTCAGAAGAAACAAGAGTCTTATGCAGTACTTGGGTGCAATCTCAAAAATGACAGAATGATCTCTTTTGTTTCCAAGGCAAACCATTCAGTATCACAGTAATCCAAGTTTATGCCCCAACCAGTAATGCTGAAGAAGGTGAAATTGAATGGTTCTATGAAGACCTACAAGACCTTCTAGAACTAACACCCCCCAAAAAAGATGTCCTTCTCATAAAGAGATATCTGGAGTAATAGGCAAATTTGGCCATGGAATACAGAATAAAACAGGGCAAAAGCTAACAGATATTTGCCAAGAGAATGCACAGGTCATAGCAAACACCCTCTTCCAACAAGGGACGACTTTATACATGGATATCACCAAATGGTCAGTACTGAAATCAGATTGATTATATTATTTGCAGCCAAAGATGGAGAAGCTCTATACAGTTAGTAAAAACAACACTGGGAGCTGACTGTGGCTCAGATCATGAACTTCTTATTGCCAAATTCAGACTTAAGTTGAAGAAAGTAGGGAAAACCACTAGACCATTCAGGTATGACCTAAATCAAATCCCTTAGAATTATACAGTAGAAATGACAAATGGATTTAAGGGATTAGATCAGATAGACAAGGTGCCTGAAGACTATGGACGGAGGTTCATGCCATTGTACAGAAGGCAGTGATCAAGACCATCCCCAAGAGAAAGAAATGGAAACATCAAAATGGTTATCTGAGGAGGCCTTACAAATAGCTCAGAAAAGAAGAGAAATGAAAGGCAAAGGAGAAAAGGAGAGATATACTCATTGAATGCAGAGTGCCAAAGAATAGCAAGGAGGGATAAGAAAGCCTTCCTCAGTGATGAATGCAAAGAAATAGAGAAAAAGAATAGAATTAGAAAGACTAGAGATCTCCAAGAAAATTAGAGATACCAAGGGAACATTTCATGCAAAGATGGGCTCAATAAAAGACAGAAATGGTTATGGGCCTAACAGAAACAGAAGATATTAAGAAGAGGTGGCAAAAATACACAGAAAAACTATACAAGAAAGATCTTCATGACCCAGATAACCACACTGGTGTGATTACTCACCTAGAGCCAGACATCCTGGAATGTGAAGTCAAGTGGGCCTTAGGAAGCATCACTACGAGCAAAGTTAGTAGAGGTGATGGAATTCCAGCTGAGCTATTTCAAATCCTGAAAGATGATGCTGTTGAAATGCTGAACTCAATATGCCAGCAAATTTGGAAAACTCAGCAGTGGCCACAGGACTGGAAAAGGTCAGTTTTCATTTCAATCCCAAAGAAAGGCAATGCCAAAGAATGCTCAAACTACTGCACAATTGCACTCATCTCACATGCTGGTAAAGTAATGCTCAAAATTCTCCAAGCCAGGCTTCAACAGTACATGAACTGTGAACTTCCAGACATTCAAGCTGGATTTAGAAAAGGCAGAGGAACCAAAGATCAAATTGCCAACATCCATTGGATCATAGAAAAAGCAAGAGAATTCCAGAAAAACATCTACTTCTGCTTTCTTTATTAGGCCAAAACCTTTGACTGTGTAGATCACAACAAACTGTGGAAAATTTTTAAAAAGTTGGGAATACCAAACCACCTGATCTGCCTCCTTAGAAATCTGTATTCAAGTCAAGAAGCAACAGTTAAGCTAGACATGGAACAACAGACTGATTCCAAATTGGGAGAGGAGTACATCAAGATTGTATATTGTCACTCTGCTTATTTAACTTACATGCAGAGTATATCATATGAGATGCCAGGCTGGATAAAGCACAAGCTGGAAACAAGATTGCCAGGAGAAATGTCAATAACCTCAGATACGCAGATGATATCACATTTAGGCAGAAAGAGAAGAGGAGCTAAAGAGCCTCTTGAAGAAAGTGAAAGAATGGAAAAGTTGGCTTAGAACTCAACATTCAGAAAACTATGATCATGGCATCCAGTTCCATCACTTCATGGCAAAAAAACGGGGAAACAATGGAAACAGTGAAAGACTTTATTTTCTTGGGCTCCAAAAACACTGCAGATGGTGACTGCAGCCATGAAAGGAAGAAAAGCTATGACCAACCTAGACAGCATATTAAAAAGCAGAGACACTACTTTGCCAATAAATGTCCATCTAGTCAAATCTATGGTTTTTCCAGTAGTCATGTATGGATGTGAGAGTTGGACTATAAAGAAAGCTGAGCGCCAAAGAATTAATTGATGCTTTTGAACTGTGGTTTTGGAGAGGACTCTTGAGAGTCCCTTGGACTGCAGGGAGATCCAACCAGTCCATCCTAAAGGAAATCAGCCCTGAATATTCATTGGAAGGACTGATGTTGAAGCTGAAACTCCAAAACCTTGGCCACCTGATGCAAAGAACTGACTCATTGCAAAAGACCCTAATGCTGGGAAAGATTGAAGGTGGGAGAAGGGGGCAACAGAGGATAAGATGGTTGGATGGCATCACCGACCTGATGGACATGAGTCTGAACAAGCTCCAGGAGTTGGTGATGGACAGGGAAGCCTGGTGTGCTACAATCCGTGGTGTCACAAAAAGTCTGATACAACTGGGCTACTGAACTGAACTGAAGTCATTACTATTCTTTCTCTGACTACCCAAGGATGTCTGAAGTACAAACAAGACACAGATAACAGAAAAAAGACTCTCTAGTATTCATTAAATAACTGCTGGAGAAAGGCCTTGGGAAGAGATAAATGTAATTAGCAGGAAAATTCATCTTATATGTTAGTAAATTGTTTTAAATGAGATAGATCTCACAACTCCATTACTGAATTATAACCTTCCTCTTGATTATGAAAATCATTTGATTAAAATGTATCTCATGGGCTTCCCTGCGAGCTCAGTTGGTAAAGAATCCACCTGCAATGCAGGAGACCCTGGTTCGATTCCTGGGTCAGGAAGATCTGCTGGAGAAGGGAAAGGCTACCCACTCCAGTATTCTGGCCTAGAGAACTCCATGGATGGCATAGTCCATAGGGCCACAAAGAGTTGGACAGGACTGAGTGACTTTCAGTTCACTGACATATATAGTCCTCCTAGGCTTGAGCTAGTTTTATCTCTTCAAATCTCGAGCAGAAAACTCTCCTGGTTTTAAGTCAACATTAATGTTCATGTTAAAGCACATTTGTAAAGCAAATAGTAATATCCCCAGTCTGTATCTATTTTTTTTTAATTGTTCTAAACTAGAAAAAGTGAGACCAAATCAGTCCAATAGATAGAGAGGAGTGAGGACGCTCACTGTCCTCGCCACTCTCTGATCTATTCTTATAAACACTTAGGAACTGAAATGTTCTAGTAATGACAGTGGATGATGAAAGGGGGTAAATTCACAACTTTATATGCTTTGCACACTTTGATTTTTAACTCATTCATCTTGGAGAAATTTTTGCTTCTGATGCAGTTGACATGGCAAGGTTCAGTTCAGTTCAGTCGCTCAGTCATGTCCGACTCTTTGTGACCCCATGAATCGCAGCACGCCAGGCCTCCCTGTCCATCACCAACTCCCGGAGTTCACTCAGACTCACGTCCATTGAGTCCATGATGCCATCCAGCCATCTCATCCTCGGTCGTCCCTTTCTCCTCCTGCCCCCAATCCCTCCCAGCATCAGGGTCTTTTCCAATGAGTCAACTCTTCGCATAAGGTGGCCAAAGTACTGGAGTTTCAGCTTTAGCATCATCCCTTCAAAGAAATCCCAGGACTGATCTCCTTCAGAATGGACTGGTTGGATCTCCTTGCAGTCCAAGGGACTCTCAAGAGTCTTCTCCAACACCACAGTGATTTGGGATGAGATTTAACATTTAAATCAGTGAATTTGGGTAGTACAAGATTGTTCTCCATGAGGTGGGTGGGCCTCATCCAATCAGTTGAAGGCCTCAACAGAACCAAAAGAATAGCTTCCTCAGCAAGAGGGAATTCTCCAGCAAACTGCTGATGGCTTGTAACTGCACCACTAGCAGTCCTGGGTCTCCAGCTTCCCAGCCCAGCAGTTTTTTCCCAGATGGTGCTAGTGGTAAAGAACCACCTGCCAATGCAGGAGACATAAGAGACGAAGGTTCAGTCCCTGGTTGCAGAGATCCCCTGGAGGGGGGCATAGCAAACCCCTCCAGTATTCTTGCCTGGAGAATCCCAGAGGAGCCTGATGGGCTACAGTCCATGGGATGGCAAAGAGTCCAACATGACTGAAGCGACTTAGCAGAGCACAGGTCCCATAGCAATGTGACCCAGTTCCTTATAATGAGTCTCTCTCAGAGAGATAGATATAAAATAAAGAGTGTATACATCAGTAGCTTTTCTTTAACAATTCTTTCCATTAAAGAATTTTGAATCCATTATTAAGTTTTAGTGCTTCAGAAAGCTTTCCTTGTACATGAGAATATCTTTTAGCTGTGATGTGATTCACGTACACACTCTCATAACCACATAGAAATAAAACTCTGTACTTTTTTTCCACAATCAGGTGAAAAACAGATAACATAAATTGAGTAATGGATTCCTTGAGAATTTTTATTCTTTTTTAAAAATCTATTATTTTCTCAAAACTCAGTTTATTCACAATTTGTTACTTCTTTGAAGTATATTACTCCTTCATCTATTTAACCGTATAGAAAGAATGTCCAAGGTGTAATTCAATGTTTTCTGTATGACATTGAATCAGTTTTGGTGAGACTGGTCAAACTTTATTCAGCTTCAATTTTTAAAGTTTTTTCTCTCTTCCTCTTAAACACCTAAACCTAAGCTAAAATGAGAAAATAAATGGATCCAGGTTCAGAAAATTAATTATTTAATGATGGGTAGCTGCAGAGGTCAAGTACATTAACATTTCATTATTATAAGCATTACTATCACTTCATCTTCTTTTACCTTCTGTAGGACATACTCTCTGAGAATCAAGACAAAATGCTAATAAGAGGTGTACAGGCAATAAACTTAGGCTTCTGTAAGTCCTTTAACAGTTCTTTGTTAGAAAGTATAAGATAATGTCTGCCAGAATATCAATTCCCTTTCAAGGTTCCTGGCTGATGCCTCCACCTCAACCACATTATCTTACCTCTAAGTCAGCTGACCTTTTCCTAGCAAGAACTGATTACCCTGAAAAGCACATGCTTCAGTTCAATGGCCCACCTTTATTGCCTACACAAGCAGAAAACTCCCGAACCCACATGCCAGTATAGTAGGCTTACATTTTGACATTGAGTTTCTGTCTTCTGCTATTCACAGAAACTGATATTTATATATACAGCCTACAGTCTCCATTGAAAACTCCACAACCTCTATCAAAACCACTAAAATGATGCATGGAAGAGCCATTCTAATTTTTTAACAGATAGAGTCATTTTCCCTTGAACAGACATAGTTTTCACCTAAAGGAAAATGAAACACCAAGGGAACCTTATAAGTTTATTTCTATCCTTACTTCAGGATCTCCTACCGAAAAGACCTCACTTCCTGACTTTTTCTCTTCTTTAAGGGAAAATACCCTTCTTGGCTGAATTACCATTTCACTAATTTGGAAAGTTATAATGGCACTCAGCTCAGGCAGCAGTAGAAGATCCAGACCATTCTGTGTGCATCTTGTAACGCTTCATAACGCACCTATTCAATCTCCCATCTTCAGGAGGATGTCCTCATTCTGATGTAAGGACATTCTCTATAGATGAATGGACAGGTATTACAGGTGCATTTTCATCATTCATATCAAAGCACTTGTACTTTCACTTTTCTTTTCTTTCCTTAAAATGTTACGGTTTCTTGGCTTTCAGCCATAACATCAAAATTTTCCATGATTTTTTTCCCCCTAACTTGATTTTTAGTATAAGCCTCGTTTCTTAAAAAAAAAATAATAAATTGGTTCAGGGCACTTCTTTTTTAGTTCCTGTTTATTTTGAGGGCCCTAGAGCTATCATGATGTGGACTTACATAGGGAAAGTCCTGCCCTTTAATAATTCTTCAAATATTTCTGGCTAAGAATCTAACAGGATAGTTGGATGAATAAACATAGTGAACAACTCATAGTATTTGCGAATAAAAACTGAGTCGGGAGTTGTGAATGCGTAGAAACCCAGGAAGCAAACTGTACTTCTGCCGTGGTGATAAACTTGAATTTGCCATCACCGCAAAGTTTAGACATCTTCAGCTTGAATCATCCGTTGGTAACTGGTAACCTTTTCTTCTGTGGAGACTGGCCAGGCCTAGCTCCAGACACAAGTAAGATGTTAGCTGGACAGGCTCAGAGATTTTTCTTCTGCCCTCTTAGTGTATTTTCTCTCTCTCCTCGCGTTTTCCCTCCCCAAATCTGTTTCATCTCTCAAATCCTAGCCTGTCTCTCATTCTTCAGGATTACATTACTTAACTTGCTCTCTTTACCAACAATAGTCATTAGCTTTTAGGGGTTCATATAGTTTAATTCCATGTATGCAGAGACAGAAAACACTAAGTTTAATGGTGCAGTTAGACTCAAGGTTTCCAGCAAGAATGATGTATTTGGGAGAGAACAGCCTTCTGCCTAAAGTTACAGCACACAAAAAAAGAGCTTATGGATGAAGCCCAGAACTCTACTGGGTCAATTTTTTAAATGTTAGCTTTTTCAAACAGACAATATTTGTTTTGGTATCTGAGGAGTAAAGGAAATCTGGCAGCAAATATAAAAGGAATAAAAAATATCGATCTCTGATTTTGATTGTATTGAGTTCCTGAGTTATTTGATTAATAATATAAATTTTATTGATAATTGTGTGCTTATCAGGCACTATTGAAACACTGTATGTATATTTGATCATCTCTGCAGGCCCCACAACAACCATGTATCTGTTAATATCCACAATAGAAAATCTACAGTCCTACCATCTGCACAGCAGGCACTTCTGTCAAGAAGGACTTCTATCTAGAAGGTAAAAAGTAAATTATGCAGGCTTATCAAAATGTTTGTGGGTTTTAACATTGATGATATTTTCCAAGTAAGAAAAAAGTTGTGACAATACTAACAGGTCAAGGGGGACTTACTCAAAGCTAACATTGTGTTTTGTGTCTGCAGAGCTTTCTACAACATCCAGAGAGTCCCATGGTTCAATGACATAAAGTTTTCTTTCCATCATTCAATAATACCCATGTTCCAGACACTGGGCTGAGTGGCAGTATTCTCGGTTACTCGGATTGCTAAAGCTTAGCTCCTATTGCCAATTTTCACGTTAAATTAAGACCTTTACATTTTGCAATTAACCTTCCACTATGCTATTTGTCACAAGAACCCCTTGAGTGCTGTGACGACCTAAAATCAAAGACATACTAAAAAATTCACATTGACCAAATCTGGATAATAATTTTTATTAGTTGTCTGATTGCATTCCAGAATACAATTAACTTTTAAACCCCTTTTTAACCTTTTTAAAGCCTTTTCAGGAATATGTCAACTTCCAACCCATATCAATCTATATACACAATAGCTAAAATTTCAAGTGAAAAAGGGATATATAACCTGTCTGTATCTAATTACGTTTCACTCATCCAGGAGGCAAGAGACAACTGATAAGAAAATTTTCCAGACCCTATTAGCCAACACTCTATATCCAATGACTGCTTAATACAGATGTGATGAGGGCAACAAGTTTTCCTAAAGAGGATACTTCACCATAGTACTCCAGAAATATCAGCCTTGAATGCTAATTGTTTAAGGATAGAACCACAGGTTTCCATCCATCCCAACATGAAGAGATTGACTAGAAAGGAGAGTATGTGTCCATCCCACCTGAACAGGAATACTTGTAAGAAAAGGACGTGTGTGTAATAGGAAAGAGCAAATTCCAATGAAGCACACATAATCCTGTATGAAAATACAGGGCAGTGAGGGGACATCTCTGGCAGTCCAATAATTAAGACTGCTCTTCAACTGCAGGGGGTGAGGGTTCCAACACTGGTCAAGGAAGTAAGATCTTACATGCCACATGGTGTGGCCATTTTCTTAAATTTAATAAATAAAGCTTCCCTGGTGGCTAAGAGGTTAAAGCGTCTGCCTCCAATGCAGGAGACCTGGGTTTGATCCCTGGGTCGGGAAGATCCCCTGGAGAAGGAAATGGTAACCCACTCCAGTATTCTTGCCTGGAAAATCCCATGGACAGAGGAACCTGGTAGTCCACAGGGTCGCAAAGAGTCGACTTCACACAACTGAGCGACTTCACTCACTCATTTATATATATATATATATATCCCTGGTGGCTCAGATGGTAAAGAATCTGCCTACAATGCAGGAGACCTAGGTTTGATCCCTGCGTCTGGAAGATCCCCTGGAGAAGGGAATGGCTACCCACTTCAGTATTCTTGCCTGGAGAATTCTATGGACTACAGACCATGGAGTTGCAGAGTCAGACACAATTGAGCAACTAACACTTTCACTTTCATATATATATGAAAGACATATATATATGAAATACATACATATTATATATATATGGTATTGACAATTACTATAATCAACCTATATAATATATGACACAAACATATGATTAAAACTATCCCTCCCAAATATTACTTAGGAAAATATTTTACTTTTATTTTACTTTGATGCTAAATATTCCCTTGTCAGAAAAACTCCACCTACCTAAGATAACATTGGCTTTACCGTCATCTTGTCCTGAGCACCCTCTAATACTGCTACATTTTTGCTTTTTGAATTTAACACCACTTATCAACCTGGTATGTGCCTATCACCTATCATTTCAACTAGAAAGTTATCTTCATCAGAACAAAGAATTTTTATTTGTTTATGCCAATTTCCAGCACTGAAACAGCTACTGGCATATGTAGGCACTTAATAAATATGAATCAAATCAATGAATAATTTAATACTTTATAAAACCTATGACACCCAAAACCTATAACAACCATAACTTATTACTAAACAGTAAATATTTTTAAATCATGCCTTATCACAACATGACTAACATTCTTAATGATCAATATTGCTGAAGAGTGGAGAAAAAAATAAACCTAACACATAACCCTTATCTTGCAAATAAGAGTATTGAATTTCAAAAGAAGTTAAAAAATCAGTCAAGGGCTGATTTGAGCCTTCCTCCTCATGCTTCTGTGTCCTAGGTTTCGTGGCAATGAGAGTCCCCAATAACAGGAAAATGTGGGCACATCCACTTCAGTCATGTCCAACTCTTTGCGACCTTATGACTTATGACCGTAGCCTGCCAGGCTTCTCTGTCCATGGGATTCTCTAGGCAAGAATACTGGAGAGGGTTGCCATGCCCTCCCCCAGGGGATCTTCCTGACCCAGGGATCAGATTGAACCCACCCACATCTCTTATGTCTCCTGCATCGGCAGGCAGGGTCTTTACCATTAGTGCCACCTGGGGATACCATCTTCACATTATGTTCCTTTAAACTCATTTGCAATAACATGACTCTATTTTAACTCTGGAGAAGGAAATGGCAATCCACTCCAGTATTCTTGCCTGGAGAATCCCATGGACGGAGAAGCCTAGTAGGTTACAGTCCACGGGGTCGCAAAGAGTCGGACACGACTGAGCGACTTCACCTCATATTTTAACGCTTACTTTTTGTTTTTCTTAACAACACATTAAAATATAGCACACACAACAAACTACCATGTACATACCAGCCATATACTTTAAGAAAATAAAAGATGAGAAACTCCACAAAGTTGAAATCCCATTCAATGCTCCCCAGTTCCATCACCCTCATCCTTCCCAAAGAAGGCAAACACTAGGCTGAATTTGCTGTGTAGCTCTCAGTCTGCCATCTATACTTTGACACCTAAACAGATCAGTATTGTTTTGTGTGCTTTTAATTATATAGTAGCATAATGCACATATCTAATTCCTTATCACTTTACATTTTGTTTTTGATATTATATATTTTTCAATACATAAATAATACATTTTAATCAATACATGTAAGTTCATCATATGATGGAATTATCATTTTTTTCGTATATCCCTCCATGAGTTAATGTCTTCTTTCAATCATTTCCTGTGGTCAATTCATTTTATCTACCTGATATTTTATGAGGTAGACATTCTTGGTTGGGTAGTCCCAAGCCCAATCCAAATCCCCTTTTCTTTTGTTTCTCTCCACTGTAGAGTCTGAAAAAGCAAACTCTTGCTGTTCTCTAGCTTCCTTCGCATCTGGGAGAAGCCATGTGACATGAATCTGTCCCTCTAGACACTGGCAGCTATTTGAAGAGTGGACTCTGGTAAGGTTTTTGCTTTCCTAAGACACAGGGTAAAGATCCTTGTGTACTTTTCTTTCCTCCATTTCCTTTTGAATATGAGCCAATTACCTGGAACTTTGGCAGGTATCTTGAAACCATGAGGGAAAAAAATAAAACAAACAAAAAACTGTATGGATGCTGGCTTTCACATCTTTGAGCTAGTGCAAACATGCCATCATTGATGTATATATAAATAAGTTCTCCTATTTGTGAGAAAATTCAAACTCTACCATTATTATGTTTCTGTATACCTGCAACTGAAAATTTTGTTAACCCATACCCATTTCTTCACCATTATATTTACTTCCATTTCATTATATTTTTCCTTCACTTCAGTAGATCTCACTTTTTAATTGTGCCCCCTCCTACTTAGAAAATATGTTTTCTACTTCTCATCATTTTATAAAAGCACAATTCTAATCATGCATAAATCTTTGGAGGAGGAAAGAGAGTGGTTGCTATTTTTAATAGAGTAGTAATCACAGTAAGCCTCACTGAAAAGTGAGCAAAACCTGAAGATGATTGATAATTTTGAAAACCGTATCTTATTTTTTCAGAAGATATTGAGATACTCTTAAAGCTACTTTGCAGTGGTACTTCACCTAAGATGAAGGCAATCCAATCTTTGTCAGATCAGACACCATTTATTTATGTATTCAGACACTATTCAGTGAAAGACCAAGAGCTAGCAGAAAGGAGGCTTACAAAAGAGTAGAAATGGCGATCCTCGGGAGTTCACAGCCAAGGAGAGAGGGGGAGAGGAGGTCCTAGGACCTCGCAAGGTGCCAGGCACGATACAGATGAATGTGCAAGCCCTATGACTTTGAGAAGAATGAAGGCACACGGCTCCCTAGGACAATCGCCTATGGCATCCTGGTGGATTTAACCCCTGACTTGACATTTCATGATGAGCAGAAAACCAAGAAGCAGGCAGGAGCATTCCAGAGAGAAAGAAAGGCATGATAAAAGATAAGAAGCACCCAAGCAGTTTTAGGCAACTAGTCGTCATTCATCATGAAGGAAGAAGCCTCAGTGTGAGCCACAGTGTAAAGAAGATGCAGGCTGTGCTGATTGACAAGGGAAGACCTAGTGGGGAAGCTGGGATCCAATTCCATAGGTACAAATAAATGAGGAAACTTAAGCATTAAAAAAATAGTCAAATGTCCTCCAAAGTAGTTTTAAATGTGTTCAGATTATACAAGAAGGTAAATGTATATATTTAATATTCTGTAGATACCAAGAAACATGTTTAATTTCTGAGGAGCTAAGTATACACTCCAGCTTCAAACATCAATTTTTAAATTGCCCTGCCCAGACTTGTGGTTAGCAGGTGCAAACTATGATATATCGAATGGCTAAGCAACAAGGTCCTACTACTGTACAGTACAAGGAACTATATTCAATCCTGTGATAAACCATAACAGAACAGAATAGGAAAAAGAATGCATCTCTATGTATACCTGAGTCACTCTGCTGTGCAGTGACTTAGCTAAACCATGTCTTTAATATTTTAATTGTTAAAGCATAAAATCATAATCCAATTCACATTCAAAAATATCACAAGATCTAGAACTGTGTGATGTCACTGAAGTAGTCCTAAAACCCCCAAATTAACACAACATTGTAATTAACTATACTTCAATAAAATAAATTTTTTAAAATTGTCATGTCCAGATGGAATCATTGGGATCACTACAAGTAATCGTGTGCCTGGCTCCTCTTTTTGCACATGTGATTTGATTAATCGGAAGCCAGATGCCAGAGAAGCTTCACCCACTGGCTTTCCCCTTGTCTTACAGGGCAAATGCTCCATTTCCTGTTCACAATGCTCAGCTTCTTCTCTCTCTTTTGCCTCACAATAATTATATTCAGAACACATCTGAAAACAAAGGGTTGGGCGTGAATTCCAACAGGTGTAATTAATGTCAAGTGCTCCTGCAAGTGGCGTTGCTTTCCTGCTGCCTCTTCCACCTGCTGCCTTTCGTGGCTGCCTTCATAATGCCGAGTCCATCTGCTGAAAATGTGCATCCAGAATTCATCATTTTACATCCTGAGAGGCACCTGAACCCTCTTGTCCTCTCTTTAAGTGAGCCCTCAGAGAGTCACTTTATAGGCACAATTAGTTAAGTGTTGTGATGCCACGGGGATCAAGCACAATGGTTACGCACAGCACTCTTAGTATTTCAAGGTGGTTTGTTCATTTTCAGAGAGTTGGCTCAATAAAAAAAAGAGAAAAGCGCCCTAATCCTGTAGTTTACTATTTTGCTTATAAGGCTGAAAAGTGAAGAATCTGCCTACAGTGCAGGAGACCTAGGTTTGATATCTGGGTTGAGAAGATCCGCTGGAGAAGGGAATGGCAACCCACTCCAGTATTCTTGCCTGGGGAATGACATGGACAGAGGAGCCTGGAGGGCTACGGTCCATGGCATCACAAAGAGTCGGACATGACTGAGCGACTAACATTTTCACTTATGAGTAGAAAGTATGTACTAGGGATTAATTTTATATTTGTTTATATGTGTGTGTGTGTATAATTCCCACATACATGTTTACATGTGTATATATACACACACACATATTTATACATAGATACTTTTGTCACCATTATATGTAACATGGGTGATGATACACTGGCCACATTAAACTGCTTGTCCACAAAGACTTTTAAGTGGAAGTGAAAAGCCAGCTAGGATTCTTCCAGTGCTGCTGCTGCTGATGCTAAGTTGCTTCAGTCATGTCTGACTCTGTGCAACCCTATAGACGGCAGCCCACCAGGCTCCGCCATCCCTGGGATTCTCCAGGTAAGAACACTGGAGTGGGTTGCCATTTCCTTCTCCAATGCATGAAAGGGAAAAGTGAAAGTGAAGTCGCTCAGTCGTGTCTGACTCTTAGCGACCCCATGGACTTGCAGCCTACCAGGTTCCTCCGCCCATGGGATTTTCCAGGCAAGAACACTGGAGTGGGGTGCCATTGCCTTCTCCATCTTCCAGTGCTATTTCTGACCAAATGTGCTTCAAACATGAATGAGGACATTAAAAAAATAAAATTCTGATAGGATAAGGCAATGAAAAATAAGATAGAGACTAGTAGAGTGAAAAATAGGGGAAGAATGGTCTTAACTACAGAAATGGCATCCCTCCCCACTTCCTACCCACAGGGCTTCGTACTTACTTGCTGGCTACCCGGTGATCTCAGCTAGGCACCACAAGGTGAATCAAGAAATGAATTATATTCATAGCTGATGATAACGTATGACTTTTATACTTAAAGAGTATTTGCAATTTCAGAAAATTCCCTGAGTTGTAATGGCTTAAAATATATACACGTACACAAAAACACTCAAGGTACTTCTGATAGTGGAGCTGGAGTTGGCCGGGAAGGTAGGTAATACAGTTATCTGAGGGCAGTTATGACGAAGGTATTCCAGAGCTTCTTAAAACATTTACAGCAAAAGTGTTGCCCCTTCTAGTTACACATAAGAGCAGCGTTGACTCCTAGCTGGACAAATACTCTTTGGTGAAAGGGAATATAGCATACTGAATTCACCAAAAAGGTCAGTCAAGTTTTCCCATAAGTTCTTTAAAAAAAAATCCAAATGAACTTTTTAGCCAATTCAAAAGATTTTCCTAAAATGATCATTCCTAAAGGTCAGAGAATTTTTTTGTTAATTCTGCAGACTAGAGGGATTTGTATAATACTTATGTAAACTATGTGTTTACTATTTAAATTGTTAAAGCATAAAATGATTCAATTTCACATTGAAACTTTTCATAAGATCTAGAATGTTTCTGTAATTTTCACTGAAGTATTCCTAAAACCCAGCACTTAGAACATGACATGCGATCAATAAATATATGTTGAGTGAGCAACAACCTTCTGTGGTAGGTATTACTATCAGCATTTTAAAGATGAAGGTCTTGAGGCTCAAAGTTGAGTGAACTGCTCAACTATATTTGGTGATTTTGCTACAGAAACAATGAACTGTGGCAGCTTGCTTCTTGGACATTTTCCTTAAAAAAAAGCCACCATCTATCAATTCTTCTGCTTGGAGAGCCCAATCAGTCTCAGTCTCAATCCGAATAACAAACAGTGGACCACAAAGCATATTCAGACATTGTACTACCTGCTGATGAATGACTAAGGCAACCCCTGGCCTTGTGAGGCAAAGGATACATATGTAATAAAATCCTTTAAAAAAGTTGTTGTTGCTCAGGCGCTAAGTCATGTCTGACTCTTTGTGACCCTGTAGACTGTAGCATGCCAGGCTCCTCTGTCCTCCACTATCTCCCAGAGTTTGCTCAAATCCATGTCCACTGAGTGGGTGACGCTATCTAACCATCTCATCCTCTGCCACCCCCTTCTCCTTTGAAAAGGTATGAAAAGGTACCTTTGCATTAAAGCAGTTTAACCATGTAAAATAAATGCAGTTGTCTCCTACACATTGCCTCGGCACTTTCCTCAAACTTGTAGGGGGAAAACTTGGTTAGAATTTAAATTCTTCTCTTCTGTGGTGATGACGGAGTACAGGTGGAGCAGAAGGAGAGAACAGTCAGAATATAGCAAACACCTGAGTTTCAGATAAAGAGCGAGCAGAGGGTCTTCCTACACCCGCAGGATTTTCCCATCCAGTGTTCTCTGGGTCAAGCTGACGAAAGGGCTACTTACCAAAGAGAAGCCTCCTGAAATTGCCATCTGGTCCTGGAAACTCCAGCCAACCACAGGACCCTGAATCATTCTCATTGATATTTAAGCTTTTAGGGACCAAAACCAAAGCTAAGATCAGGAAAAGGTGATTTTAGCAGCTATCCCTTCCTTGAGAACTAGCAGCCAACTAGCTTACTTGGGCTTGCCTATTCTTACTATATTAATCTCCTAATATCGTGTGCTAACATTTTAAGCATTTTACAATTTGAGAATGTTTTGAGCCGCTCTAATTAATTAAACTGTGTTTCACTGTGTACCAATAATACAAGACAAAATTTAAGAACAGATTCAATAAAAGATGCCAAAACAAATGATTATGTGAATTCAAAGGAGGAGAACTCATCTGATTTGGAGAAGAGAGGAAATGAAT
This sequence comes from Aepyceros melampus, assembly GCA_006408695.1. NCBI lineage: Eukaryota > Metazoa > Chordata > Mammalia > Artiodactyla > Bovidae > Aepyceros > Aepyceros melampus. Next base: position 632,916 of record SJXQ01010508.1, read on the forward strand.
CACGGACAGAGCAGCACTTGAAGTTTGCCTTAAAAACTAGATAGTGTTCTGATAGAAATAAGGGGATAATTCTAAGTACAGGCAACAAACTGAACAAAGGCACCAAAGTAGCTATTATTAGGAATTGTGGAAATAAAGCAGTACTTTAGTTTTACTAGATCACAGGATAGGAGTAGGAAATGAAGCATGCGGGAGTTTAAGGAAAGGAATACTGATTACAGACAGTCTTGAATGCTCTGATAAGAACTACGAGCAAAATGTTGGTAGAACTGAGAGACCCCAAAAGGTTTTGACCACGGAGTAAGGGGACTTAGCATGATAGGATAAATGCGATGATTCCCAACCCTAAATTTTGAATTCTAATCTCTTAATCAAACTAAAGCTCCAAAGGCTTTAAGATATCAAACCTTGCATTTCACTATAAACTAAAAGTCCCCTATTACTGACAAATGTTATTGTCTCTACTTCTTGATAACCAAGTCTAAGCTATGAGTCAGCTTTGATTTTCAGCATCAGGTTATCAATCACTATGTAACTGGATTTAGTAACTATATAGGTGATGAGGATAGAACGCAGAAGGATCTCACATCAGCATGTTCTGTGGCAAGGGGTGGAGAGATGCCCCAAAAAAAGACCACAACTATCATCAAGACGCTCCAAACGCTAAGCGAAGTGAAAACTAAAGACGCAGATATCCTGTATACAAGCAAGACAGGCAGCAGAAAACAGAGACACAATAACAATAAACAATAAAATCCAAGAAGGGGGCAGGGAGTGGTCACCTAGTCAATAAGTTTTAAGGACATAAAATCAGACAAAAAGATAGGAGACTGGTGTTAGGTACAAGGTGAGAACAGGAGCAAAGGAATAAAACAAGAGACCAGATAATAACACCAGGAAACATGTTTAGCGTCGATCTGTTAGGTAAGAAATGGCTGCAGGGCTCATTGAGTTTTCAATGTGGGCTGGCCTGGTTCCAGGAACAGGAGTGAAGCTGAGCTTCCAGATGGGGTAAGGAGAACGATGGATGTTGGATGAATGTGGGGGCAGGGAGGTAGCTGGGCAACCCTCCAAATCCATTTGACATTTTCACTTAAGAGTTATTTTTCAAACCTTTAATCTTTTCGGAACTTTTTATATATGCCCTTTCTACATCCCCGTGTCCTTTCTGTAATGAAATGAGGAAATTGAGATATGATATAGAGATGAGAGGGAGCTTATGTCTTTATAGCAGAAACCACTTTTAAGTAAAGTTTTTCTACATCTGAGCTGGGATGACTAGGATTTACATTAAAGCCATCAGAGGCCATTCATATAGCCTCATGAAGCACTGCGGTGTTGCTGACACTGGAAATTGATACTAATTAAATCTGATGAAACTAGAGGAGGTTCAACAAAAGGCAACAGAAGAATCAAGGGATGAATAGACAGCTGCATAAGAATGATGACATGCTGACTTATATACTAAATTCTAGGCTTCTATAACAAAAGAGGTAAAACTTGAAGGCAGAGATGGTTTTCTAATAAATAAAAGAAGGCAAAATTGATGTAGGTAATTTCTACTTTACACCACAATGCATTCTTGGAAATCACACCATAAAACAGCTTGTATTTTCCCTCAGGAGTAATTTTGTAATTGGATATTGTGTTCCTGAATAAGGATTGTTTTTCAAATAAATCAGAGATATGATCAACAATATGCTATAAAGGCGAGGCTAGAACAATGTTAGGCTTGTGTAATAATTTAAAATATCATCATTATATTCCTTGTCCTATAAAATGGACATAAATGAACAGCACATGTTGATTATACAAGGGGCCCAAATGTACTATAAAACTGTACACACCACACATAATATTACAACTTTGCTGCCTCATAAATTTGACCTATCCAAAAATGAATACACGACTAGCTATCACAAACATAATTTAAATATTTAATCAACAATATTGAGTGCCTTCTTAGAATTCAGATAGAATATTTTGGAAAGTTAGTATTGGAACTTGAAAGTGAGGTATAAAGATAGGATGTGATACTCCTTGAATATTTGTGGGTTTTTTTTTTTGTTTGTTACTTTCTATTGCTATCTATTTAGCTTACATGTAGCTGATTCTATTCTAAGCATATTATAAGTACTAATTTATTTAACCCTCATAATGAAACTGTAACACTGGCACAATTATTACACTCATTATAACTGAGAAGTGAGGCAACGTGTCTAAAATCAAACACCTGTTAAGGGCTAAAGCCAGAACTGGAAGCCAGAATCCAAATGACTAGTCTATGCTATCTCTCCATATGTGGCTTTTTCTCTCAAAACGTCCTTGTAACAAGTAAAAGCATTATAATGACATTTGAGTTATATATATGTATATACATACATAATATTGACAAACATGCATATTAGGTATAATATGGCTTTTGACTATACATAGGGCTTCCCTGGTGGTTCGATGGTAAGGAATCTGTGTGCAATGCCAGAGACCTGGATTCAATATCTGTATAGGGAAGCTCCGCTGGAGAAGTGAATGACTATCATCCACTCCAGGATTCCCGCTTGGAGAATTCCATGAACTGAGGAGCCTAGCAGGCTATAGTCCATGCGGTCCCAAAGAGTCAGACACAGCTAGGTGATTAACTAATGCATGTGACTATAAATAACTATTAAATATATATCATATCATTTTATATATAATATAGTAACCGAATGCTGGACAATTATATTACCATAAAGAATACTAGTTAGCCAATTTCTGAGGAACATGCAAATATTAATATGAAAAAGTTATATTGGATCTGCCAATTTCATATGCACACATGTAAACATATACACAATAAATATGCATAAGAATACACTTATTTTTTTGGGAAAATAACTAAACCTCCATTTTAATACAAGAGTAAGATTTCAATATATATATATCACTGAATAAAGACAAAGTTGATAGCTCCAGGGATAACCAATTAAAGGCAAAGTTTTTGGTTTATTTCCTGTGTAATAATGCATAGTCTAAATATCCTATTGCTGAGATAGAATGCAATTATAAGGATTAGGAATGTTTTAATGTGTTCCTTCCATCTTCTCCTATAAAACTTCAAGGATAATAAATCTAATCATCCTTTCAGTAAGATTACTCCCATTATTTTTTTTTGTACTGACTACCTATTAGGTTGTTGAAAAAGCAGGAACCATTATAATCAACACATTTTTGCCAATGAGAAATAAGTTGGTTTATTCCAGTAGTGTAAAAATCCATGCTTTTGGATTCAACAAACTCTTGGAAAGCATTTTATGCTTCCTGCGGGTGGTGGAAGCATTTTCCCTGCAAAAAGTTGTTGAGATGGTTGAAGAAGAGATGGTTGGTGAGAGGTAGGTGAATATGGCGGATGAGGTCAAATTTTGAAGCCCAATTTGTTCAACTTTTGAAGTGTTGGTTATATGATGTGTGGTTGGACCTTGTGGTGAAGAAGAATTGGCCCCCTTCTGTTGACCAATGCCAGCTGCAGGCAAGTTAGTTGTCAGTGTATCTAATTGATTTGCTGAGCATATGTCTCAGCTGTAATGGTTCTGCAGAGATTCAGAAAGCTGTAGTGGGTGAGACTGGCAGCAGACCACCAGATACTGACCATGGCTTTTTCTGGTTCAAGTTTAGCTTTGGGAAGTGCTTTGAAACTTCAGCTGGTCATCACTGGCTGTCATATACAACCACATTTCATTGCATATCACAAGCCCATTGAGAAATGGTCCGCTGCTGTCACATTGAACACCGAGAAAACGACACTTGAAAATGACAATTTTTTGATTTGTGCTCAGCTCATGAGGCACCCACTTATCGAGCTTTTTCACCTGTCCAATTTGCTTCAAACGTCAAATCACCATAGAAGGGTCAATGTTGAGTTCTTCAGCAACTACACATTCACTGTCCTTGTGTAATTGTAAGAGTATCAGCTTCAACGATCCTCTCAATTAGTCATTGTTGATATCAGATGGCCAGCCACTGCACTCCTCATCTTCAAATCTGTTATCTCCTTTGCAAAACTTCTTGAACCACCACTGCACTATATGTTCATTAGCAGTTCTGAGCCCAATGTGTTGTTGAAGTTGTGAGTTGTCTCCATTGCTTTATGACCCGTTTTGAACCCAAATAAGAAAATCTCCTGAATTTGCTTTTTGTCTAACATCATTTCTATAGTCTAAAATAAATACAAAATGCACAGCAAGTAAGTCCTTAGCAATGAAAAGATTAAGGGAGAAATGCATACTAAAATGACGCATAACATAATCACATTTATTTAAGAATGTATTCTAATATCAAATGGCAAAGTTCATCAATGCAAAATCATAGTTTGCACCAATCTAAATATTTAAAATTAAATCTTTATGCCCTTTCTTCCTCTGTATCTCTTTAAAGAATCTATATTTCTATTTTCAGGCAAAAGACTAGCTGTGACTTGCAGAACTTTACCATAAGTTAGCCTGGCTTAATGGGTGTTGCCACCCACTGGTGTTAGAGAGTTTAAATATGTTCTCAAATAGGATCCCTAACTTACTATAAAGGTTCAAGAGTCAGTTTTTTCTTCAACAGTTGTTCTTGTAGAATTTTATGTCAGGATTATGCAAACAGAATTTTCAAAGGTTCATTTTGTCATATGTGTGTGGACATTCAGATATCTGTAAAGAGGATGGGATGGAATAGGATCAGATAGGATAGGATAGGATACTGTGGGTAAAGATGGGCAAGAACAAGGTTTGCAATCACATTCACTGTCCCTGATGTTTGGATTGGTATAAAGCTTCTGAACTATCATTACACTCTTTAACTGCAGTTCAACAGTGACATTTATTAACACCACAATATAAGCAGGTGTAGAAAGTGGGAAAACCTTTAAACATGAGTTAAATGAGTCCTTATCTATTATCAAACAGAGAGAAGAGATCACAACATCTTACCAACACTAAGTAGCAGCAGTCTTTTAAGATTTTTTTTTTCCAATGTGTACCATTTTTAAGGTCTTTATTGACACAGTATTGTTTCTGTCTTATGTTATTGTTTTTTGGCCACTAGGCATGTATGCCCTTAGCTACCAAAACAAGGACTGAAGCCCCACTCCCCACATTGGAGGGTAAAATCTTAACCATTGGACCACCAGGGAAGCCCCTACGGTGGTCACTCTTGATTTAAACCATTGTTTCTCCAAAGCAATCTCAGTCACAAAAATAAAATGGCTTTCACAAGGCACCTAATATTATGAATATTTTGGCAAGTAAATGCAGCCCCAGTGCTGAGATAATAAGAATTCTATTAGGGGTTTGCATTTGTATATGCCCACAGACATAAAAATGTTCAGAAACGGGAGTAGACTAGAACAGAAACTGCATTATGCTGAAAAATACCAATAATAATATGCTGGCAAGTGTGCTTTGATTGCTCACATTTCTTCTAAAGTGTTTTTCTGGTCCATGAGCATGTGCGCTTTAAACAAGTTTGATTACAGCTGAAAAAGTATTTAATGAATCAAGAATAATAGTAGTAAACGACGAGGAAGGCTTTATGTACAGTTTTAAGACTTTTGTTGTTGGAGAAAATGGGACACAGGAGGCAACTTGGTGCGTGTATGGCACTAGGTTTGTTTGTTTTCTTCTGCTTGGTCATTTTTTCTAGAATGTCACTTCCAGATTCACAGATGCCATATGTGTTTCATTTCTGATCTTCAAGAGCAATGGCTACAATTGTAAGCTACTAGATTGTCAATGGAGAAGGAAATGGCAACCCACTCCAGTGTTCTTGCCTGGAGAATCCCGGGGATGGGGGAGCCTTGTGGGCGTCTGTCTATGGGGTCGCACAGAGTCGGACACGACTGAAGCGACTTAGCAGCAGCAGCAGATTGTACAAGGAGTAAAACACACACACACACACACACACACACACACATCTCTGGCTTTGCATCAGTCACAGAACATGCCTCTGATCCCACCAGTGCAGTGTTTTGAAAAGATGATCAAGTTAGGTTTTGTTACTCACATTTTTTTTCATTTTTGAAATATAAACTAAAGTTCAAGACATATTACTCTGCCTTGACTCAAAAGATTTTGACATTTTTACCTAGTGTTGCAATCTCTGAAAAGAATAAACAAGGCCTAGAATAACCCATGAAGAATATGAATAACCCATGCATAGTATGAAAAGACAGTTCTTTCATCTAGAGTCAGACATCTTGGAGTGCAAAGTCAAGTGGGCTTTAGGAAGCATTACTAGGAACAAAGCTAGTAGAGTAATTCCAGCTGAGTTATTTCAAATCTTCAAAGATGATGCTATTAAAGTTTTGCACTCAAAACTTTGGAAACTTTGGATAGCAAATTTGGAAAACTCAGCAGTGGCCACAGGACTGGAAAAGGTCAGTTTTCATTCCAATGCCAAAGAAAGGCAATGCCAAATAACATTCAAACTAACACACAATTGCAAACACTTCACATGGTAACAAAGTAATTCTCAAAATTCTCCAAGCTAGGCTTCAACAGTACGTGAATTGAGAATTCCAGATGTTCAATCCAGATTTAGGAAAAGCAGAGGAACCAGAGGTCAAATTGCCAACATAGGTTGGATCATAGAAAAAGTGAGAGAGTTCCAGAAAAACATCTACTTAATCTTCATTGACTATGAGAAAGCCTTTGACTGTGTGGATCACAACAAACTGTAGAAAATTCTTTAAGAGATGGGAATTTCAGACCACCTTACCTGCCTTCTGCGAAATCTGTATGCAGGTCAAAAAGAACAGTTAGAACTGGGCATGGAACAATGAACTTGTTTCAAATGAGGAAAGGAGTACATCAAGGCTGTATATTGTCACCCTGCTTATTTAACTTATACGAAGAGTACATCATGTGAAATGCCAGGCTGGATGAAGCACAAGCTGGAATCAAGATTGCAAAGAGAAATAATAATAACTGCAAATATGCAGATGACACCCACCTTATGGTAGAAAGAGAAGAGGAACTAAAGAGCCTCTTGATGAAAGTGAAAGAGAGTGAAAAATCTGGCTTAAAACTCAACATTCAGAAAACGAAGATCATGGCATCTGGTCCCATCACTTTATGGCAAGTAGATGGGGAAACAATGGAGACAATGAGAAACTATTTTCTTGGACTCCAAAATCACTGCAGATGGTGATTGCAGCCATGAAACTAAAAGACATTTTCTCCTTGGAAGAGAAGCTATAACCAACATAGACAGCATATTAAAGAGCAGAGATATAACTTTACCAGCAAAGGTCCGTATATTCAAAGCTATGGTTTTTCCATTAGTCCATATATGGATGTGAGAGTTGGACCATAAAGAAAGCTGAGCACTGAAGAATTAATGCTTTTGAACTGCGGTGTTGGAGAAGACTCTTGAGAGTCCATTGGACAGCATGAAGATCAAATCAGTCAATCCTAAAGGAAATCAGTCCTGAATATTCATTGGAAGGACTGATACTTAAGCTCCAATACTTTGGCCACCTGATTTGAAGAACTGACTCATTGGAAAAGACCATGATGTTGGGGAAGATTGAAGGCAGGAGGTGAAGGGGATGACAGAGTTTGAGATGGTTGGATGTCATCACTGACTTGATGGACATGAATTCGAGCAAGTTCCAGGAGTTGGTGATGGACAAGTGTGCTGCAGTCCATGGAGGGGCAAAGAGTCAGACACGACTGAGTGACTGAACAGAGAGTAACCCACCCTCACCACCACTTAACAGAGAAGTGCACTTTGAGGGTGTTCCCTCATCTAGAATCTAAAGAATGTCCATTCATAATAGGGTTTAGTCCCTTGTGTGGACCCTTATACATGGTGAAACACAAACCACAAACTTTCGCCCATAAGGCTGCAATACTGCTTTAACCTAACAAATACATATGACAACCGCCTATGTCCCAGGCACTGGAGCTGGGGCGAGAACATAACGGATGAGGGTGGGAAGAAGAAGAGCTGTTCAAATGGCCATCTTAGGGGGACTTTAGAATTTTAATTATGTAAAGCTCTCACTTCCAGAATGGCTCAAGGAGGCATACACTCGTCGCAGGACCTAGATACGTGCCCACCCAATCCAGCTGAGCGCTCTGAAAAAGATATTCTCTGGATTGAAAGTCAGAGTCTCTAAGAAACATCCAATCTAGTGATGCAGACATTGCCGTGTGCTTCAGGGAAAAAAGAATAGAGAAAATCTGGAAGCGGAGTGGTTCTGCCACAAGGTAAATGACAACAGCAAGGGTTTATCAGCACGTATGCGATGGTGAGGATGCAGAAGGGACCAACACCCGCCTGTCCAAGGAGATTTCATTCATATTGTGAAATCATGGTCCTAAGCCAATCATAGTTCATAGGTGTCTTTAACCTCACCTGCTGCACGGTGTAGGCCTGCAAACATTTTCTTAAACTGTAGAATTAGGTGCCCACAGTAAAATTAAAAAAAAAAAAAATTGTATTTCCAGTTAATTTTTAAAATAACTTTCTTTGCATTACAGCAAACTTACATGACAATAACCAGCTGGGGCCTGCAGTGTTTCTCTCTTAGAAAGGTGCACATTCTCAGTTCCTCTGTGTGTGTCTGAGTTAAGTTGCTTCAGTCATGTCTGATTTTTTGCAACCCTATGGACGGCAGCCCACCAGGCTTCTCTGTCCATAGGATTCTCTAGGCAAGAATGCTGGAATGGATTTCCATGTCCTCCTCCAGGGGATCTTTCCGACCCAGGGATTGAACCCACGTCTTTTATGTCTCCTACACTGGCAGTCAGGTTCTTTACAACTAGTGCCACTTGGGAAGGCCCTCTCAATCCAAGATTTCCACAACTCCCAAATATGAATTGTGCTTTATGTTTTATCCAAACAGGCTTCCCTGGTGGGTCAGAGGTTAAAGCGTCTGCCTCCAATGCGGGAGACCCGGGTTCGATCCCTGGGTTGGGAAGATCCTCTGGAGAAGGAAATGGCAATCCACTCCAGTATTCTTGCCTGGAGAATCCCATGGACGGAGAAGCCTAGTAGGTTACAGTCCACGGGGTCGCAAAGAGTCGGACACGACTGAGCGACTTCACCTCACCTCACCTCATAATATAAAACATAAGGGGCAAAGACAAACCAAGTAAGATATATTCGATAGACTGAATGCCTGTGCCTTCCTGCAAATTCATATATTGAAATCCTACCCCTGCAATGAGATGGTATTGGGGAGTGGAGCCTTTGGGAAGTAATTCAGTCATGCAGGTGGAGCCCTCGTGAAAGATGTTAGTGAACTTATGAGAGAGACTTCAGAGAGGCCCTTCCCTCTCCCACCATGTGCGATGTGTCGACAGCAAAGAGATGGCCCCTGGAAAACCAGGAAGTCAGTCCTCATAAGATGTCAGATCAGCCAGCAACTTGATCTTAAACTTCCCAGACTCCAGAACTTCAGGAAATCACTTCTGTTCCTTTTATAACACCTAGTTTCTGGGATCTTATTTTAGCCACCTGAACTAAGACAATATGTCTTCGGGGGAAAAAGAAAAATTCTTATTTCCATAGCCACTGTAATAATTTGAAACCTGAGTTAGACAATGAGTTAGCAAGTATTTCTGTAGTTCTATTAATATATTTCTGCTCTCTGCATGATGCTAACAGGTTTAAGAAACACAAAACCCAATTTGAAATGGAGAATCTCTTTCTTCACTTGGAAAGGAGAATGAACATGCTCATTTGGCAATCACACTAGAAACTGAAAAAAAATATCATGTTCAAGGACATGTAAGTAATTTTTTTTTTTTTTACAACAACTGCTTTCTGCAAATAAACACTGTAAAGTGAGTACAGCAGCTGAGGAGTGAAGCTTTTCGGGGGTAGGTCTCAACGAAAATGCCTCATTAATGTCAGTCACACATTCAAGAACAATGACCAAAAACTGCCAAGGAAACTACTGGCTATTTGGACTTTCTTTTCTTATTTGTAAGTTTCTTTTCTTCTGCTTTATGAAGAATAAGCATGTATTCATTCGCTCCACAAATATTTGCTGATGCACTGATTACACAACAGGCATTATTTGTCATCTCCGAGGATAAGTAACCAATTCAGCCCACATTCCTACTTTCAAGACGCTTTTACTCAAGACAAAAACACAGATGAGGAAAGTCTGGCAAATGCTTTAAAGAGGACTAAAAGGTTTAAGGTGGCAATGTTTTAAAGTAGACTAAAATAAGGTAAGTGATACAGGCTGATAGGGTTGTTTTGGAAGGCCTTCTTTTGAGAAGACATCTGAGTAGACAGCAGAGTCAAAATCAACCCTGAGTATTCACTGGAAGGACTGATGCTGAAGCTGAAGCTCCAATACTCTGGCCACCTGATGCGAAGAGCCAACCTGACTCTGGGAAAGATTGATGGTAGAAGGAGAAGAGGGCGACAGAGGATGAGACGGTTGGATGGCACCATTGATTCAATGGATATGAGTGTGAACAAACTCTGGGAGATAATGAGGGGCAGAGAAGCCTGGCATGCTGCCATCCATGGAATCCCAAAGTCAGACATGACTGAGTGACAAAACAACAACATCAAAGTGTCAGGGTAAGAATATTCTAGTCAAAAGGAACAACATTTGGGAAGTTCCCATGGCAAGAATGGCCAAGACCACCTGGCTGGACTGGAGTGAGTGACAGGGAATGTTACTAGGTGAGAGCAGAAGGCAGGGACAAAGTCTTCTAGGATCCCGGAGGCTGCAGGGAAAGGTTACATATAATTAGAAACCACAGGCAGCCCTCATCAAATGCATGACATGATCTGATCATGTTTCTAAAAGACGATTTCTTCTACACTGTGGAAGTCACAGTAGAAAGAGAGCCTGGAAACACGGCTATTGATAAATCTGGGAGGAAAACAATGAGAGTGGCTTGCACCAAGTACTGTGCGTATAGAAAGCAACAGTTGGACCTGCGAAATATTTTGAGGTAGAGCCAGGAGGATAGGTAATCTGATAGGCAAAGCACATTTAGAGTTATCATCAAATAAACCTGTGCAATGTAATATGTTACTTGATTTTCTATTTACATTCTATTTTCTGTTGGAGCACAGTGAAAACTTGGAGAAGGCATTGGGGCCGGAGCTGGTGGACAACGGAGGGATTGTTCAAATGCATCAACCTTTCATAATAATTAATTGTTACTCATGAAGCAAGAACCAAACACTAGCCCTCTCTTCTTCCTTTCTTTCAGTGAAGCATTCAAGTATATTTAAAGAAATATATACAGCAATTTATATTTACTTATAGTCAGGTTTATGAATGAAATAATGCTTTTAAATACAAAAGTTAAATTTAACTCCATGAAATTTTAAAGGAAAAACATGATTAGGTGATGTTTTGCAGCTTTTATCAGTACTCTTAACCTAGTTATTTTAGTAATGAAGAATTTGAAAAAAAAAAAGAATGGCATCTCATGCCAACTGCTCTACATATTTAAGTTCTGAGCACCTGAGCATGAAAGTTGAAGTATTGAATAGATTGAGTATATTATGAACAGAGTTTAGTGTAACAATCAAATAAATTACATTCATGATATCCATAATCACTAGTCTGTGGCATGACAATTAGCTACAAATGATAAACAATTCTTATTAATTAATATGATCAGTTCTACATTTACACAGCCATACAGTTTCTAACTTTTTAAAATTCTTCAATATCTCCTTGAGTTTCAGCTAAGTCTTTTCTCTCCATAATCACATATGTCATACAATACACATTTGCTCTAATATGCTGACTGAATTAATATCAACATGTTTAATCAACTCTATGTTTATCTCTCTTCTCTTTTCTTTCCCCTTCTCTTTCTTCACTCTTTGCTGTAATTCTCCCCACTCAGTACACCTTCCAGATCACAGATCCAGGTCTCAGACCAGACTTCTCCCAAATCACTAGCTTCTTCTCTGCTTCCAGATTGCTTCACCAGAAAAGTTCTTCATTATTCTCCTGCTCCCTGTTCCCTGATCAGAAAGTTCAGCTCCTGGGTATCAAAGAGCTCAAATGCTGACGTGGAAGGTTAGCAAGGGACAGCGCAGCATGGTATCCAACAAAGAACACAAGCCAGAGAGAGAGGCCCGAGAGGTGCTGAACTCAGCCTCTGGGAGCTGTGGTCAACGGGGAAAGGGAATAGATGGGAGAGGATCAAGACCCATTAAGTGCTGAAAGTGTTAAAAGTGTTCATTGCTCAGTCTTGCCCAACTCTTTGCAACCTCACAGACTACAGCCCACAAGGCTCCTCTCTCCATGGAATTCTCCAGGCAAGAATACTGGAGCGGGTGGCCATTCTCTTCTCCAGGCCATCTTCCCAACCCAGAGATAGAAACTGAGTCTCCTGCACTGCAGGCAAATTCTTTACTGTCTGAGCCACCAGGGAGCCCAAAGAGCTATCAAAGCCCTACCAACTCGTGACTGTGATTCTCTGGCTATGGCTTAGAGAAGCAGATGATGCGAAATGTTGCTGCTGCTGCTGCTAAGTTGCTTCAGTCGTGTCTGACTCTGTGTGACCCCCATAGATGGCAGCCCACCAGGCTCCGCCATCCCTGGGATTCTCCAGGCAAGAACACTGGAGTGGGTTGCCATTTCCTTCTCCAATGCATGGAATTGAAAAGTGAAAGTGAAGTTGCTCAGTTGTGTCCGACTCTTCGCCACCCCATGGACTGCAGCCTACAGGGCTCCTCTGTCCATGGGATTCTCCAGGCAAGAACACTGGAGTGGGTTGCCATTTCCTTCTCCAATGCATGAAAGGGAAAAGTGAAAGGGAAGTTGCTCAGTCGTGTCCGACTCTTAGAGACCCTATGGACTGCAGCCCACCAGGCTCCTCCATCCATGGGATTCTCCAGGCAAGAGTACTGGAGTGGGGTGTCATCGCCTTCTCCATGAGATGTGCCAGATATGTGCTCTTAAATTCTTAAGAGCATCGTGATGGATTACAAAACAGATCCATTTTGTGGATACACAGGACCTATGTAACATTCTAGTGCTGTACAGACAGAGAAAGAAGCAGCAGCATGAATGACTACTGGAGAGGAATAAACATAAGTTAGCTTTACACGAGAACATTTGAATTGCATTCTCTCTCTCCCTATGTGAATTTCTTTTCATGTGATCTGGTTTTTCATGGATAAATATGGACATGTATGTTCAGTTTATCTGAAAGGGGTCATAATCAGGTCAAGAAAAAGTCCTAGGACTGGGTGAAACTTGATACATATTAGCTATAACATGCTTCCTAGATTAGAGCTTTGACCTTGAAGACAAAGAGCTAGAATAACTGAATCATGCAGACATTTTGCTTTTTCTCATCAATCAGGGTATTGACCCCTAAAGGCACTGAGGTACAGGGTGAAGGTGACTCTTAAGGTCTGAGATTCCATTCTGTTTTTGAGTGCAAGAAAACAAACTTGGAGAGACAAGATACAAAACAACTTAGTAAAGACTTCAGCATGAAAAGCTTTCTTTCCTAGGTATGAAAGTGAAGTGAAAGTGAAATCGCTCAGTCGTGTCTGACTCTTTGCGACCCTTGGACTGTAGCCCACCAAGCTCCTCCATCCATGGGATTCTCCAGGCAAGAATACTGGAGTGGGTTGCCATTTCCTTCTCCAGGGGATCTTCCTGACCCAGGGATCCAACCCAGGTCTCCCACATTGCAGGCAGACACTTTAACCTCTGCACCACCAGGGAAGCCCCTAAATACAAGAATACATTCTCTCAGAAAACCTCCTCTAGAGACACAGAACTTCAGATCCAAGTACTAACATCAAAGGTTTCAAGGGAGGAAAGGAAGCCAGGTTGAAAGAAGGGGGAGGAGGCGGGAGGTGGGGGTGAAAGGGGTGGCCTTACAGACGTCTCTTGCCACCTACAGATGCCCAGGCGTTATGGGACTTTTCCCTGGGCCTCCAGAGAAGGAGGACTGGAACTCGGCCCTACAAGAAATCAGACCAGACCAGAACCAGAATTCGAGTTCTCTGCCAAGAGGAGGTGATCAGTCTCCAATCCTCAGCTCAGGCTGAGGGCCCTTCGACCAGATTCCTGCATCCAGGACTGTGGGACTAGAAAAACAGGGAAGGATAGGAAGGATTAAGGAGAGGAAAGAGAGAAGGAAGGGGAGAGAGGTCAGTAAAGTCTCTTGTTCCTTACCGGTTGGGGCACTCTGGCCAGTTGTCCGTATCAGGAGGAGACCAGGGACAAAAGGGTCCCAGTTGCGGCCGCTGGGTGTAGTCCATTGGCAGGCAAGCTGGCCCCTGAGTACCCAGAGTGGTCAGGATGTCAGTCTCAGCGAAGAAGAGTCCCACCAGAGTCGCCATTTGTTGCAGGAAGAGGGACCCCTTCCAGGGCCCGAAACTGGGTTCTTGCCTAACACTCAGAAATGAATTGTCCGAGGAGACACATGTGCTGACAAAGCAAGAGATTTTATTGGGAAAGGACCACCTCCAATGTTGGCACTTGAATGATCATTTCTCAGGGTGCTAAGTTGCTTCAGTGGTATCCAGCTATGGACCATAGCCCACCAGGCTCCTCTGTCCATGGGATTCTCCAGGCAAGAATACTGGAGGGGGTTGCTATGCCCTTCTCTGGGGGAACTTCCCGACCTGGGGATTGAGCCTGTCTCTCCTATGTCTCTGCATTGGCAGAGGGGTCGTAACAACTAGCGCCACCTGGGAAGGCTCCTCCCTTTGATGCCAGAACACAAGCACAGCTGGCTTGAATTTCTACGTTTACCAAACAAGAAAGGGAGTAAAAAGGATATCTACCTAGAGATTTCTTAGTAATATAACCAATTTGTCAGGATATTACAGAATTTAAAGAGTTTATCACAGTTCTTTAGAGCCAGCCATAATTCAGCAGGTTGCTCTCAATTCCAGCTGGTTTTCACTGCACAATACAATCAATGATATAATCATCAGATGTAAGTGACAGAGTTCACTTTGTTTTTAGGGCAAATCATCTGAAAACGGTGAAAATACTTCAAGTTCCTTTAGGAAAACAAGTTGAAATTTTCCATAGTGATAATGTTATTAACACAATGAGAGTTTTGTAGCTTCTTGTAAAATTAGGTTTAAAAAATTAAAATGTAAGTTTTATTTAAGGCACATCTATCTCATCATGCACATTTAAAGAAAAGTATTAAAAAGAAACACATTTTTTAATAGTACTTTATACAGTCAACATGTAAGGGAAAAACATAGACAACAAATACTATTTCAGGGAAATTAGTGATGCATGCCTCCAAAATTATAGGGATTTAGTCTTAAAATTATTATTTAAGTGTAGATTCTTTTCAATTCCAAGAGAAATACTTTACTTTTCTCTACTCATCAACTAAATTCCTCATTAACCTACAAGAACACAGCAACACTGCTGTACAGTTGATAACCCTCCCTTTTTATTATGCAAATAAGACTATACAGGTGGTTACAGATTCTGAAATAACTGTTACTAATTATACACTATTCTCCAATGCCATAATAAAAAGTGAATGAACTTGATACTGACATAAGGAAAATATGCAGTTTAAAGAAATGACATGGTATCCAAAACAGATGTTATCGTAAATTATAGTCTAATAATTTAAGGGTGAAATTGTGCTGAAGGCTCAGTCATCCATAATGGATTCCTTTATGACTTACCCAACAGGAATCAGGGTTAAACATTCTAAATATGGTTTAATCTGGCTTGAACTATATGTGATTAAACGTTTCGATTTGACACAACTGGCTAATTATCTCCAAAATTCAATTGTGTAGAAATAGTTCATTTACAAGGATTGCTCATGGCAACACAAGTCATGAAAGTCTACACAAGGAGACAAGGGAAGGAAGTGAATCACACATACTGAGACAGGATGTGCCAAACTAGGGCGGTGGTTGGACAGTTTCCAAGCTGAAAACAGGCAGACTTATGGAAACAGCAAAAACCAAAATGTGCATATTTACAGTCACACAGTCACTGC